>RXPK01000225.1:2945276-3048751 GCA_004143645.1 Protaetia brevitarsis | reverse complement strand
CATGGCGGTTTCTGTATAGGAGCACATGAGCACGTGAACCCCCTAAACAAATCTTCGATTACAAAACTAATAAAATTATACGTCGATCTTAATATATTTGAAATATAACGCAGCAAAACGAATAAACGACGCGACGTTCCTTCTATAAATATGTAATGTACACTGCGAACCTGTTCTAATTGACCGACCTAAAGGTAAAATAGAGCCATAGCTTTAACGTGGATATAGACGATGTATGCAGTAAACTGGCCGTTCGAAAAGATGTAAACACAGATGTGCGGTTTCTCTGTCGGTTATTTAAAAAAGCTAGACTGAGTTATTAATGTGCGAAGTTAATGCATCTCTTATGTATTTGTTAGATTTGCGTAGGAATAAATTTATTTGATGTTGAGTATTCGATAGCTGAGTGTTATAAATGTTTTAAAAGGTATTTTCTTGTACAGTTGAACTATGACCTAGGAACTAAACCAAAGGCATGTTATTATAATAAATAGCATATCATGGGTTTATTACTTTGATGCCATTTTATACGTAGCAAATAATATGAAACATCAAAATGGTCGCCTGAAGAAATTAAAGTATTAACTATACTGAATCAGTAAAAGCACACCTCGTATGAATGAAACACTTTTTTCAATATACTGAACACATGAAAAAAGTGTTCATCAATCTAGTTATGCATTAACTAGATTGCGACAGCCCATGAAAGATATTAAACAATATAGTAATAAGGATTATTACTACTCCACTTTTCGTGAAGTGGGTGTTGGCAATTTAATTATTAAAGCAGAGAAATTTGAGTAATTACGGTTTATTGACAGAAATGCATGTTTGTTTTCCCCCGCAGCGTTACCCAAATATGCTATATTTTAAATTAATTAATGTCTGAAGATTCATATCATTTTTTTAACTCGCCCGGCTTCCTTCTTTAACATTAAATAATAAAGGAGATGGCGAGGATGCATTCAAAACCATGATTTTTATATAGATTACAGATATTAGAACGAAAAGCTCTAGCACTCGTCAAGAAAAAATTTTTTATTAGTTATAGTAATCGGTATGTTCCATTAATATATAATAGCAAGATAAATAATATTTCGATTATAAATTCCCTAGTTCAAAAGATTTTACCTCAAAAGGTCTCACAATATTTTTTTCAAAAAAGAAATACAAAATTTGAATTAGTGCTAAATTGAACAGTAGTGATAGCTATAAATACAAAATGCAGGTTTAAATAAGAAATTAATGATTAGTTTAATTAAATATTAATTATTCATTATGTTAATATCGAAAAAAGGAGCCGGGGCGAATTAAAAATAGATATTGAAACAATCAGTGTGAATCAATTGATTGAAAAACACAAACATATTTGGTAAAGCTGTAAGGATGTGTCAAAGAAAACAAACATCTGTTTGTATACAATATTATATTTAAGGTAAATAAATGAAAAAAATTCGAATTGTGCTAACCGAGGTAGGTCGGCAGGCATAAAGTATGCGCCTTTGAGTATTTAATTCTCTCTATTTTACAAGATCAAATGTTTTTTCTAATGTTTATTTACTGCATTCTTCCTTACATTTTAAAGTAGATTTACTAAAAAAAAACACCGAGACCGCACATCTGTGTTTACATATTTCGAAGACGGCAGTGAATGCATAAGTCGTCTACTACCATGCTACAACATTTAGGCTCTGTTTTATGCTGTAGGTCGTACAATTAGAAGTGTCGCTAGTGTAACATCGCGAGCAAGCGACCGACGACGGAGCACGTGCGCCGAGGTAGGCGGGACTACGTTGATTTTATCCAATGCCTAAGCCGCATAAAGGACGTAGCGGAGGTGGGGAGGGATACGGCAGATTCCATATGAACGGTGCACAAATTGAGTGTGTTCCTGTGCTCGCTTTCGTTGCGTTCTCGAGTCATGTTAACAAATCGATCGACATCAACGTTCAGATATCGTGTTTTAGGGATAAACTATATTATATATATTTTTGTTTAATGAAGGACTCACCGTTCACAGGTCGTAACTACCATAAGAACTAATACTGTTTGTTGGTGACAGTTTAATAATGAAACCAGGGGTGCGTAATTATTTTAATTTATTAAATAACATACTGCTGTAAGTTTTTTATTTAAAAAAAAAAAATTATCTGAATAAATTTCTTAGTTTAATGTTATTTTCATTTGAAAGTTTGTTTTGGTATTTTAGGATAACGGTGTATTTCTTTATACTTTAAGTTTTAACAGAATTTTCGTGACTATATATATTATATTATTTATTTTACTATTGCTATAATTTTCCGTATTGGACGGATTTGTTTCCAGGTTTTTTGTTTGTTTTCTGACTCCTCTGATTCGTACGTTGCGACGCAGAGAACCAGTTGTGATATAGATATTGGGTGGCTCACATGTGTTGTTTTCTTTGCTTGGAATTTAAAATTTTAATTAATTGTTGCCTGTCATTAAGCCCAGTGCTCAAGTGTTTTATCACACCTCGTGCAAGTTTAGAATGAGTAATTAATACAGGGTCTGTATTAAATTTAATTTATACTTTTAGTTTAAGGTATAAGAAGATTCTTAAAGAATTGTTAGATGATAAAAGTTGATATACATTAACACAATAATCATGGTTGTAACAATTTAAATACTTAGTGTTAATTTATAAATCTCTTAAATTTAACTCTGTAAAAAAAAGGAAATCAGACAATATATTTGTTAAAAAAAACTATCTATTTTAATTAAAACACATGATTTAAATTTTCGTTTGAGGTACTTCATCTACAGCAATACGTTTTATTAAAACCCGCGCACATAAAATCACAAACTTAAACTCGTAAATCTTTAACTGTTTCCCAAAAAACGTACATTTCCCCTCAAAGATACAAATAATAATTGATTTAGATTAGATAGAAAAACAAAAAATAATTGGCAACAGCGGCAGCCGCAGTTAAAAACTACGCCGCATCGTTAAATCCCTCTGCAAAAAGCCGCCAAAGCAAAGCCGCCACTAATGCGCTTTGATACAGCCGACAAACAAAAAAGAATATATATATATATATAGTACGTAAAAAAAGTAATGAAATGTAAATACAGTACGTAAAAAAGATAATGAAAATGCACACAAAACAAACAAAGTAGTATTGTAAGTTAACACTTAAACAATATATAAATAAAGCACTATGCGAACAGTTTTTACTGTGCAATATTTGAAAGACAATTTTAATTCGTTTAGTTATGACAAAAAATTAAAAAGTATGGACAAGACCAAACCAGAACTTAATTTGACGCAAACTACAAACGGCAAATTTAGAGGACTTTACTAGAAATCTTAAAGAGGACATGTACGAAAAAATGATTGGATTTTAGTTAAAAATATGCCATCGTTTTTGATTTTGTGAATACCCTACATTTCCGACCACGAGCCGCCAGGTTTAGAACCATTCAACTTGCACGGGGTTAGGATGATTTGTAATTATTTTTAGCTTTCATAAATAAGTGTCAAATATTTAACCTTAATATGTTGTGTTTTGAAATGAACAAAAGCGTCAGAAACACAGATCGCCTAATTTACATTCATGTTTAGGCGCAGGATCCATTTAGGTACTCTCTGCTGTGGGCTATTCCCGTTTCGTCCCAGGTATTCCAGTATGTCTCTTGTATCTGCATCTTCAGCGATTCTTGCGTCAATACAACCATATTTACCGAAGTGGATTGTATTTTACCTTCGGCGTCATATTAAGTCATTACTTCCCGGAATTTAGTTGTGTCGTAAGTGTGAACGATCAACACTTCCTTCTCATCTGTATTGTTTACCACTATGGGATACGGGAATCCGTTTAATTCCTTCTGGTGGTTCGCATCGTTCCACAGCATCGTCCGTGAACAGCCGTGATGACGATATTTACGCCTTTGACAATACAAAGCGATAGCTTCCGCTACATCGTAACCGGCACATCCAGACGCCACGAACACGAAATTCTTTGACGGATTGTTCTTTTTGTAGTCTTCTATCCACTTGGTAAGGGTACTGATCATCTCTCCAACAGCCTTCCCCGAAATCAAGGGCATGCCTTCGAATTCCTCCGGGATGTAGCCCACCACCACGATGTTCGTCTTGTCTATGACGTGATGTCGTGAGGCGTTCGGCAATATTACGTTCGTGCTGACGATGGAGAATGTCCGATCTTCAAACAGGAGGTTGTAGTTTTTATCGTTCAATTTGAGTTCATTGTAGCCGAAGGTCATCACCGCTGGGTTTAGTCTGCGTAATAATTTTGCTTCGATCATTAATCTATCGAAATTATATGAATATGGAAGTCTTATGAAGTTCCCGGCCATTATGAATGCGCTCACCATCTCTGTTATGGTCCAGGTAGTACTTGGAGGCGCGTGTGAGACCTCCAACTAGGTCACCGTAACTGGTACGAGTAGTCCTTGAAGGAGCCGTTTATAGCTGCTGGCGTGGAAAATGGTGAAGGTGTCACCTTGAGCGAATGGTATCAAGATATTATTGATTATGAGAAGTTGATATAGCAGATTTGTGAGCATGCTCCCTTAATGACATTGTTTGACGTGATTTTGATTGACATCTGTTGCTGTCACTGTACTAATTCACACGTGTATTAAGAGGGCGGGGAGAATAGATGGCGCTATCATACACTGAAAAATAAAGTCACTAAAGTTCGTCTCAACCTTAAGATGCAGTATGGGATATAATAGCCACTGTGCATCTCTTACTATCCCTAGTTGCTCTCACTAACGCTATCTTCACTTCCGATTTATATGTTGCCACTTATTTTACATATGTCGGTGTCGGCACAATACCTATCTGTCATCTGTCTATTAGCATTAACTGTTGTCAATCGTCATCATCGTAGTTTTAAAACAGTTAAGTTCCCACGTTAATTAGTTTATATATAGCACAAATCGTTCTTTTCAGAACGCTTCTCTCCCTTTCAAGCGCGCACAAGGTAATATCGGGTATTTTTCGTGATTTTTTATAAATTATATAACCTATACATTTAATTACAGTTTTCACTGCATTAATGGAAGGTGTAGGGAGAAAACGGTGTAAGGGAGAACAATTTAGCCTGAAGGAGAAGTGTATGATTGCAAATGTTTTTAATTATTTAAAAAATCTATGAATGTGAGTGCTGCTGTTCAAGAAAGCAAGCAAAGCTTTGGTTGTTTCAGAACGTACAATTATATAGTATAAAGAAGGAGCAACACACTGGTTCGTTATCAACTCCAAAAATACCCAAAAAAAGGAAAGGAAATACAAGTAAACGACCGATTACAAACATATGACGAGAACACGCAAGCATCTATACGACGTAAAGTGCATGGATTTTTTTATACAGAATATACCACCTACATTAAATGCAATTCTTACTGCTGTCAATGCTGATGATGATCTTCCTAACTTTAGTCGAGCAACCTTACATAGGTTATTACATGATATGGGTTTTGAATTTAAAAAAGTAGGAGCAAAAAGTATACTCATCGAAACGAGATGACATTATTCGGTGGAGACATAAATACTTACGAGAGATCAAGAAATTTAGAGAAGAAGGTACAGTGTAGTTTTTGCTATTTAACATGCATATAACTTTATATTATTTTAGGTCGAACCATAATATATACCGAGGAATCATGGGTAAATACAGGGCATGCAGTAAAAAAAACTGGACAGACACCACTATTCAAAATAGTCGGCAAGCTTTTATACACAGATTAAGTACGGGCTTGAAAATCACCCACTGGACTCGGACCTCGTTTTGCATTAGTTCATGCTGGTGATGATAATGGATTTGTTCCTGGTGCTGAATATACATTTCTCTGCAAGAAAAACACTGCTGATGTTCATCATGAGATGGACTCAGAAACATACGAGGATTAGTTTATTAAGAAATTACTTCCCAACATACCGCAGATGTCAATTATTGTTCTTGACAATGCTTCGTATCACTGCAGAAAAATTCGAAAAAAATTCCAACGACAGCATGGAGAAAAACTGATATCATAGATTGGCTCCGTGAGAAACCAAATTCCAACAACTGACGATATGTTAAAAAGGGACTTGCTGTTTTGCGGTGTCGCAAATTAAACCGCAGTATGATAAAAGCAGGATTGATGAACTTGCTAAAGAAACGGTCATCATGTTCTGCGATTACCACCTTACCATTCGCGAGTTAAATCCCAATTGAAATGGTATGGGCACAAGTAAAAAACTGCATAAAAATGAATAAATACCACATTTAAGATAAAAGACATGGAGGAATAATTCAAAAGCGTATAGCACTGTAACTGTTGCTAATTGGCAAACTAATCAAAATGTAAAAAATATTGAAAAGGAAATGTGGATAGTGGATAATTTGCAAGATGACATTGAAGAATTCATTATTCGTGTAACGATTCATCATCCGAAGATCAAACTGATTCGTCGACCGATAAAAAAATTTAGATAAGACGTGTGTAATTACTATTCCTTTCATAAAATATTATTGTATTATGTGGGCATTTGTATGATTCCAGTTATTTTTGTTACAAACGTGGAAACTATAATTAATTAAAGGATTGTATCTATTTTCTTGAATTTATAGATTGTATCATACCCCATATACAATAAATAAATGTTCGAAATGTAAATTACGTTAATAAGTAATAATAAATAAAGTTATCGGCTCTTTTTACTGATTCTTAAATAAAAACAGTATATGGTTTTTTATATTTTACTGTTTTTCACAGATTCCGTTTAAAAAGAAACCGAAAAAAGTTTGCGAGATAACGATTATAATTGCTTCGTTTCAGCTTCTTTCTTCAGCATATAAGCAATTGCTGCTTTATAGCTCCCTTTTCGTATCTGAGACCACATAAACATATATCATAGAGAAGATAGTAACATTTGACATTTGTCAAAGTGACAGATAAATTGTTTTTGGTTTTAAATTTCTGGTTATTTTCTGGGCTTTTACGAAAAATATAATTCAAATATACATGGTTCCAGTTATCCATTATGGTTGAAGACGAACGCTGTATGAAGAAACGAAGAATAAATTAAATACGTGTTAAATCAAGTTATGCTGTTGGCTGAACCCAAGTAAATTTGGACGTGACTCAAGGCCAAAGGAAGAGCACTATTATGGTGATTTGGTCTTTTTGGGCAATATGAAAATGTATATATTTTTATATGACCCCAATAAATAGATATTATTATTATTATTATTATTATTATTATATACTGATATATGCATTTTAATTGTCATAACCTCAAATAATGCAACCGGAAGTAGCAATGTGCAGCTGATACGACGATTTGGCAATCGCGAATCGAATTCCCATAAGACGTATACTGCATCTTAAGGTTGAAACGAACTATAGAAGTTTGTTCGCGTCGCATGAACTATGTGCACTATTATGCACTTTTTAGAACTTTTGTGTGCAAAAGTGCATAATAGTGCAAATAGTTCATGCGACGCGAACCAAACTTTAGATCTATAAGTTTGTTCGCGTCGCAATGAACTATTTGCACTATTAAGCACTTTAAAAACTTTTGTGTGCAAAAGTGCGTAATAGTGCAAATAGTTCATGCGGCGCGAACAAACTAATAAAGTACCGCAATTGGCCGCCATCTTGTATTCAGTTTAGGCGCGAAATTTCAATTTAATCATTGTATCGTCCTTTCAATTTTAGTCAAGATAACCACCACCACGTCGCCATGATGAAAACTTAGCTGCGCATTTTCTTACCGCTTTTACTATACTTTTTTTCATCTGGGCCCATAACCAGGTGGAAATATGTTTTCAAATGAATACAGGGTTATTATTGTATAGCACTTTTCAAAATAAAGGGGTTAAAGATATACATGAGCAATGCCTATATACAAAAAATTACGGTTCTAAGTACACGGATACGAGAAAATGATTTTTCTTTATTCGAGTCCGGCCCTGACTCATTTAGCATACCGGTGAACCATCGGTCGTCGCTACACTTTGAACGTTGGGATTACATTTAGTGTGCACTTGCTATTCGCAGTGGATGCATGCGTTTGCAATGACAGCGAATAGATTTGAAACACGCTACATACAGTTAACAATCACACATTAGTTTTATTGCAAACATAATAAGTTTATTTTAAAACAAATTTAACCTTTAAAATGTACTACTATTTTACGTGATACACGAGTTCATGGCAAAAGCACATCATAAAAAAAACACCTGACTGCATTCTGGTGCTTCCGTCTTATCTCAGTTTAAATCTTGTGTAAATAACATCTGCTTTGAATGAATTCACTATGCCTAGCATTTATTTTTTCGATGTTTACTTACAGATGGTTGAAATTCATTTCCTATCAGATTTATGTGTATACAAATGGTAAGCACAGATGTGGTCCGTCTTTAACTACATTTTGGGCCCTAAAATTTGGAAAATTACAACATGCACATAGAACCGTAATTTTTTGTATATAGGCATTACTCATGTACATGTTTCACCCCTTTATTTTGAAAAGTGCTATACAATAATAACCCTGTATATATACACAGGTGTCCCACCGAACTGGGACATTAGATTTTTTTGAACTTCTAGTAGAAATTTGATTTTGAAACTTGCAGTGTAAACATGGCTTACTGTGATCTATTTAAGTTTATATTTTCAACTTTATAGCACTTTCGGTATACAGGGTGTTGATACCAACTTTCTTATTTTAAACGGAATGGTATAATTTTTATCGGTCTAATGAATTTGGCGAGTCATTTGCAACTAGTTTATGTGAAAGTTCCTATCCCTAAACTCGACCGTTTTTGAGATATTTTCATTTTCGCTGATTTTTTGACATTTGCACTCTTTCAAATAAAAGCAAATGTTTCATGAGATAGCAGATATTTAGTGATTCTACTAAAGTCGATGTAAATACAAAGACGTAGCTTGGCAAGGTGTTATAGCAATAATCACTGAATCACCTACCTGTTCATAAACGCGCCTCCAATGTAGATACCTTAAAGCTAACAAAACTTTTTTTTTTCAAATGGAACATGGTATTTTTTAATACAGCATTGAATGCAGCGTAAAATTCTACATCGATTGATATTAGGGTGTGGTGTACCTATTCTTAATAGTTTTTGAAGTATTAGCATTTCTTGCAAAAAAAATTGCTAAAAATATGCCTAAATTCCAAGTTTCAACCAAATAAAATGAGTTTTTTCGTACAAAACACTATGTACACTAGCGACACTTTCTAATTGTACGACCTACAGGGTAAAATAGAGCCCATATCTTTAACGTGGATAGTAGAGGATTTATGCAGTAACTGGCCGCTTCGAAATATGTAAACACAGATGTGCGGTCTTTCTGTCGGTTATTTTAAAAAAGCTTAGACTGGATTTATTAATGTGCGAAGTTGAATGCATCTCTTATGTATTTGTTATCTTTGCGTAGGAATAAATTTATTTGATGTTTGAAGTATTTCGAATAGCTGTAGTGTTATTAAATGGTTTTAAAAGGTATTTTCATTTTACAGTTGAACTATGACTAGGAACTAAACCAAAGGCATGTTAATTATACAATAAATAGCAATATCAATGGGTTTATTACTTTTATTCATTTTATTATCGTATGCAAATATAATGAAACTATCAAAATGGATCGCATGAAGACATTTAAAGTATTTAGCTATACTGAAATCAGTAAAGCACACCTCCGTTATGAATGAAACACTTTTTTAATATTACTGAACACATGAAAAAAGTGTTTCATTCAATCTAGTTAATGCATTAACTAGATTGCGACAGCCCCTATGCAAGATATTAAACAATATAGTAATAAGGATTATTACTACTTCCACTTTTCGTGAAGTGGGTGTTGCGGCCAATTAATTTATTAAATGCAGAGAAATGTGTAGTAATTTCGTTATTGGATAGAAATGCATGTTTTGTTTTCCCTGCAGCGTTACCCAAATATGCTTATATTTTTTAATCTAATTAATTCATGATGATTCATATCATTTTTTTTAACTCGCTCCAGCTACCTTCTTTAACATTTAATAATAAAGGAGATATGGCGAGGATGCATTCAAAACCATGATTTTTATATCAGATTATCAGATATTAGAAGGAAAGCTCTACACTCGTCAGAATATTTTTTATTAGTTATAGTAATGGTATGTTTCCATTAATATTATAATAGCCAGATAAAATAATATTTCGATTATAAATTCCCTAGTTTCAAGATTTTACCTCAAAAGTCTCACAATATTTTTTCAAAAGAAATACAAAATTTGAATTAGTGCTAAATTGAACAGTAGTGATAGCTATAAATACAAAATGCAGGTTTAAATTAGTAATTAATGATTAGTTTATATAAATATTAATTATTCATTATGTTAATATCGAAAAAGGAGCCGGGCGAATTAAAAATAGTTATGAAAACAATCATTGTGAATCAATTGGATTAAAAACACAAACATATTTGGAAAAGCTGTAGGGATTTGTAAAGAAAACAAAACATCTGTTTGTATACAATATTATATTTAAGGTAAGTAAATGAAAAAATTCGAATTGTGCTAACCGAGGTAGGTCGGCAGGCATAAGTATGCGCCTTTGATGTATTTAATTCTCTCTATTTTATAAGATCAATGTTTTTTTCTATGTTTATTTACTGCATTCTTCCTTACATTTAAAGTAGATTTACTACAAAAAAACACCGAGACCGCACATCTGTGTTTACATATTTCGAAGACGGCAGTGAATGCATAAGTCGTCTACTACCCATGCTACACATTTAGGCTCTGTTTTATGCTGTAGGTCGTACAATTAGAAAGTGTCGCTAGTGTACATTATTTGCCTAACCTATCTAAATATTTATGTTTTAGATATCTAACGTTCACTAGTTTCTTACTAATAGTAATGTCTTCCAGTCATAGAGAACGTACATTAATTATTAGATATTAGTAGGCCATGTGATGTGCTAACAAACAATTGATATCAATTGTTCGTAATTTACCAAATTGCGCAATGATAAACCTATGCAGTATTGACAAGTCATGTCTTTTATAGTAAGTCTAATGGTGTCAACTCCTTCACACATTTTCTTCTAACAAGTAAAATATTGTAAATCGAAAGAAATAAGAAAAACATTGAAAGTTACATATATAAATAACATTTTAGACTTATTCTACATTCATGAAGAATGTAACAATGATTAAATATATACACTTATTTTCAATGAATAAAAACCTCAAAAAAATAAAATACAATGGGAAATTGAAGCAGAAAAGCATCCTAAATACACCCATAATATTTCAAATATTGTTCACTTACTAGACTAGGTATTTTCTTTGTAGGGGAGCCGTCTGACATGGAGTCTCCGAAAACAGTGCAGTCTTTTAGCTTTTTGTAGTAAACTAGGTATTAAGCGATACAGACAGATAACATAAATTAGGAACAAAATATTAAAAAGTCTTTCAAAATGTCCAATATAAATGTTCTTTCAGAATAATAATTTCTTAGTTTTTTTTTTTTAATTTGACTTATTTCCCATGTATTTAATAAGCAGGAAAAAATACTAACATGTTATTTGCTGTCGCATAATAATTATGGCTTATTAATATTTTATAATTACAATTACATAAAATTTGCTGATAATTGGACAACTTCCAATGATAAATATCTCAGGTGTGGAAACCAAACAATGCAAAAAAAAAGATAACGTATCATTCTAAAAAATAATATACAGAGTGTTTTTAGGAAAAAAATATTTTATTTACTCGAAACTTGGAAATTAGTCATTTTAGGCAATAAATGCTAATATCTCAAAAACTATCAAAAATAGGTATATATATTGTCAATCGATGTAGAATTTTACGCTGCATTCAATACTGTAATAAAAAATACCATGTTCCATTTGAAATAAAAAAAATTCGTTGGTATAAAGGTATCCATATTGGAGATGCGTTTTCAAGCACCTGTATGTGATTCGGTCATTATTGCCATAACACTTTCTACCTATGCCTTTGTACTTACATCGAAATTAGTAGAACCACTAAATATTTGATATGTCATCAGCTATTTAATTTCACATGAAACAGTGCAAACGTCAAAAAATCAACAAAATTGCAAATATCTTAAAAACGGTTAGGTTCAGGGATAGGGAACCCTCGTGTAAACTAATCGCAAATGACTCGATACATTCATTGTACCGATAAAAATTGTACCATTCCATTTAAAATAAGAGAATTGATATCAACACCCTGTATACCGAAAATGCTATAAAGTTGAAAATATTTTCCTTAAATAGACCACAGTGGGCCATGACTACACTGCAAGTTTCAAATTCAAATTCCTGCTAGAAGTTCAAAAAAATCTAAGAAACCTATTCGGTGGGACACCTGTATATAACTGGTTTCAGCCTAGCTACTAGTAATGGAAAGTACATGATCTACGCGACTAAAATAATTTTATTTACTATGGAAACTAATACTACTATTAATAATGGTTTCCACGCCCAGGGACGTTTCGCACTGGAACTCTTCTTCTTCATTATCCTTATCCGTTCATTAGTACCTATTCCTACGAACTTCGTTTGCGTGAGGTACATTTGCACTACTAGAAGATCAGTTATGTTTCCCATTGCCAAAACTTTCGTTTCGTTGGCGAGGTGCGTGTGTCCCAACTCCCCCCCGTAGACGTCTACCGTGGTGATAACTTTGTACTTCCTGTTGTTGACCACGTTATAATATTTTGGAACAGTGCACTGGTAACACCTGGCCATCAGGGTTACCAACCGTCTCTTGGGATTTTTATTGCGGTCGTAGCGAATGTGCAAACCGGATACTTGCAGAAATATCCCGTTGGCTACGGTCGCTTTTTCCAGATAGTGAACGACTGTTTTGCGCAGCGCGTCCCCTTTTACTTCTATACTGACCAATTCGTGGTGCGGTTTCATGACGTGCAGCAGATCTTCGATGAGTATGATGTTTTCGTATTTTGTCACTGCGATATTCGATTTGATGTTCTTGGCCGCCATGAGTCCTATGGGAGTGTCCGTCCAAAATCTTTTACCTTTGAAAATATTCGCTTTATAGTGGACGAAAGCGTCTGTGATCAAATTGCCCAGGTTACATTCCCACCTGGCGCAATGTCCGTTGAGGAATACTCTACTCAGGGCTACTTCAACGTTATCCAGCTTCTCGATGATTTGTTTTGCGTCCAGGTCTTCCGACACTTCGTGTGACATGTATATCATGGTCCTTTGTGCGACTTGACGTTGCGTTATCATCTATTTCTAGTTCTAATCTTCCTAAAAATTTGGGCGTGCCGTAGGTATGTGCGATCAACACCTTCCTTCCTACAGCATTAGTCACCTCTAAAGGATACGGAGAGGCTATTTCGATACCTTCCGGCGCCTCGCCGTCATTCCACTGCATCGTCCGCGAACATCCGCTGATCACTACGTCCAGATCTGCCACCCTTTCGGCGATCCGCTTAGCGACTTTGATGCCGGCGCATCCGGACGCGATAAAAACGAATTTTCTATTCGCGTTCCTGCTCTTTAACGTCTTTATCTGTTCGTTCAACGCTTCCGACATATTCTTTACGAAAAACGTTCCGGCAGTCATCCCCAACGGCAAGTCCTTGGATTCCTCCGGGGTATAGCTCATGACGATCACGTCGCTGTTGTTGATTTGGTGATAGTGCACGGTTTGCGGCAGATCCATGTTGGTGCTGATGATGGGAAACTGGATCCTTTCCAAGATCCTGGTGAAGCTCATCATCTGCAGGTTGAGTTCGGTGTCGCCTAACGTCATGGCGGTCGCCTGTAGTAGAACCAGTAAGTCACGCTCGATGATTACCCTGGTCGGACGAGTGGAATACGGAAAGCGTATGAAGTTGCCGGCTAGTATTAACGGCTCGCCGTTTCTATTCTCCTGCAAGTAGTGCACGAGGCGTGGCAGGCCGCCTACTTTGCGTCCTTCTTTGGAAAAGTGCTCCTTGAAACGACCTTTAAAGTCACCGGTGTGATAAAACGCGAAGGGATAGGTATGAACGATGGATATCAAAATGATTATTATGGATTGATAGAGCAACTTTAGAGGCATATTCCAGCCCTGGCATCGTTTGACGCGGGTATTTGACGTTCGTTGTCATTTTAATATTGTCAAAGAACGGATGGTCAGCAATTTTTGCCCAAGCAGCGACTTTGACATGATATCCAGGCCTGTCAAGGCTTAATCGGGTGCTTGTGGGCGGGAGTATTGCAAGCGAATGCCCGCTAGAAATGCTGGTAGTAGACTCAACGACCAATCAAAAAGCCGCAAAGCTAACTTATATTGTAGAATTATATATTTAAAAAAAATAAAAAAATAATGTTAGCTGTGGACTGTCAGAATTTAATTTGTCAATATGAGAGTCAACAGAGGGTGGGACTTCCATTATAATTCAATGAACATTATTTAGTCGCACCCTACAAGCGGTGATTTGTACTAATGTCGCCTATCTCACTCATTCTCTATTCTCGACTGTTCTCGACAATCGCGCTGCGTGGCGCTGCGATCACTCATTTTTTGTTTATTGACGCCATTTTGACAAAATTTGTTGGCGACGTTTCACATCGCGGTTTTATGCATGTTTTTTGGTTATTTCGAACGTTTTGTAAGTGTGAAATGGATGTTATAATATTTAATATGCCAGGTAATGTATTGATCGAACGATTTGCAGTAAGCAGACGTGTTTAATTAAGATTTATTTAGGGTTATGCATAAGCCCTTTCTAGAGAATTCTTCTGGAGACATTGCATTGCAATTTGCAGCAAGAAAATTGCTCCCGCATTTATTATGTAAGTTATTAATATTTACAAATCAATTTTGATTAGTACATAACATGAAAAAGTGATTTATTAAATCTAATTAAGCTATAATTGGCTATAATGGTAATATAAATTTATGTTTATTAGGTGCATCAGATCCATCGATAATATCAAGAAATGTTTCCCCATCTCACCTTACATCATAAAAATATACACGTAAGTTAAAAGTAAACATTATAAGATATACCACCTTAATCAAAGATATTATTTTAGGTAAATACAGTGTTTTTAGTTAATGCAGCATGACAATGTCAATTAACTCCTTCGAAAGGAAGACTAAGTCGTAGTGAAACCCATTATGGTCAATGGATTGGGGCAATAATAATATCGAGGGCATAGAGCGAGAACCCAAGAAATCAAAACCAAATCTGGAAGTGATTTAATGACAGCGAATCAAAAATTTTAGTAAATAAATGCAAACAAAAACACATCGATTTAGATAGAAAAATGTTTTTGGGGGAAAAATTAAAAATTTATTATTTAGTGAGTTTCCTCTAGACGATAGGGGAAGGAAACTATAAATTAAATTTATTATGTTAATGGAAAAGCTCTTAACTAATTTTAACCAAATATTACTAGAATATATTCTTTAATGCTAATTAGTAATATAATTCAAATATCTAGGTAACCTAACTTTTAACTCTCAATAATCTTTTAATTTGTATAGAAAAGTTCCTGCAAGGAAAATCATTTAATCAAATTGAATGTGAAAAATAAATCTTAATTCGGAAATCACTTGTCTAGTATACGATCGAGTTAAAACTAAAGTCCGATTTATTTGCACTTATCAGGTTTTTCAGTCATGTTTTGTTTTTAATTTTTTTTAAAACAAATTGAAAATTTGCTTGAAATGATATTTGTTACATTTACTGTTTATGCTCTACATACTATTTGGTTTTTTTAGAATATTTATCTGTGGTTTTATTTTGCGACAAATATATTATGTTAATGATTTTACATAGGACATTTGTGTAAGACTCGTTTGACTGGTATTGTATTATTTATGTATGAGAAATATGGCTTATTGGTACAATAAAACAAAAAAATACTTCAGGACAGTAAGCTTTCAATTAACTTTGTGTTTTTTCTCTTCAATAGTGTCTCGGTTTAGATTACAATTTAAGTTTCGTCACCAGTCTATATAATTTATTTTATGTATATATTGTGTTACCTGGTTAAAACTAATAATTCTTTTCTAATAAAAGATTGTGGTTATTCATAATGATATTCCGACTTATGTTTATGAATTCACATATTTCATCGACCTATTTCTAGAATTTTATTGCTTCAATTTTCACATTTGTCTCTAAAATGCAATATTCAATGCATATGTTGTTTTTCCTTTTTTGCTTTTCATTAATTTTTGATTTAAAATAATAGTTTATGTATTTATATACTATTGTTATAGGAAATAGTACCATGTACATTTAATTTATTGTATTTTTGCACAATTAATAAAGATATTTTACAAAATCATGTCTTTTTGTTCTATTTCAAATCATAAATATAAAAAAGCAATTAATAGTAAACATTTAAATTACCCGCCAATAAATTTTTAGTACAAACAATAGTCAGTTGGCGTCACTAAACGCAGTCCAAGTTAGCGTATGAGAGTTACCATTCTAGTTAGGTTATTCTATGGAGTCAACAAAATATTAATTACTTTTTTCTTGGTTTATTCACATCGTCTTTATTTGGCTTTTTTCGTCATGGATTTAAAAAGTGTGCAGTAGGTTGCAAAAACCCTAAAGGTGTTCGTTGAAGGCTTGCTATACATAATAAATAGGTGAGTAGTATTTGTAATATTTGTAATGTAAAATGCATGGTTGATGTTAAGGTATGAATTGAAATTTGATTTTTAGAAGCTGCCCGTGAGGAAGTTTATTTGTAATACATATTTCTCGCCACATTGCAAACTGAAACGTATTAAGTATATCGACTACAACATCAGACTCTGTCTACGGTAAACGTTCCAGGTAATTTATATGACAATTACTACTGTAGTAACGTTTTTTTCTTCATGAGAATTCACTTTTGTTATAGGCTTTTATGAGAAGTAAAATATGTCGTCCCAGTCGCAATTTATGAATTGTGAGAAGGGTGGTAGTAATTGTTTAAATACTTAAGTCTTTCTTGGAGCAGACAATGCTCCAATCTCAGTGACTTCGAAAGCACATGGGGTAGAATCGATTGTAAAGAAAATTTTAAAACATATAGGAAATTGTAGTGTCTGTAAAGCAGAATTTAACACAATCACACCAGCGTTCTCACTCAGTCAACATTGCCAATCGACAATGTCTAATTATGAGCAGACATTGCAATCGACTATGTGGACGAAGGCTATTCTTCGTATTTGTTGAACAACAGTGTCGACTGAGTGAGGACGTAGCTTTATATGCCTGATTTTTCTTATTATCCAATACTGACGACTGTACGGCTTGATTTAGATGTGTTTAATAAATACTTCCGAGTTTAGAGTACCTCGCGTACATGTAGTATACGCTATGGAAACATCATTGCCGTAATTTAAACTAGAAATTAGACAACCATGCACTGCAACATATTTGTTATTTCTCTTTAACAGATACCACACCTCCTCATTGTGACAAATTGCAAACGAAACCTATAATTGTATAACATCTTTTTTGCAATTAGTGCCGTAACCATACCATTTATTCAACTAGTGCCGTAATAGGGTCTATTACAGCACTAGTTGCGTAATAGAAACGGAACATTTAAGCAGATTTATTTTAAGTTGGTCACATTGCAACAGAAATGGAGATGTCAGTATGACATTTTGTAAGCAAGTTTGAGATTATTATATTAAAATTCATTGTAAGATTTGATATTTTTAATTAATCTTTGAAATAGTACAACTATTATAAACATTTATATTAACGTTTGAATTATCTTTCGAAGTGATAGTGATAGTTACTTTAGTAATATAATATATAACAAATTTCAAAAATGTGTCAATTTTAAATTAACTTGTCAATTCAAATCTTGTGCCAAACCAAGGTGACAACTGATGACAACCGCCACAAAATTTCTCTAGATTATCAAATTTTTCTCGTTTTGCTTTTACAAAAAGAGAAATTTTAAAACTAATTGCAAAAAAATAGCATAAAAGACACGTTTCATTTGATATTAAAGCACTCATTCAGTTAAGAAACTCGTGGCTACGCCACTCGTTTCTTAAACTCTGAATTCGTACTTTGAAACGTCAAAATGAAACTTGTCTTTTAATATACTATTTTTTCGAAATTGTTTCAAAAATGGTGACATTTGTGACATATTCTGCGAAAATGTTTTGCATAGCTTGTGGTCGTTCTAAAACCGAAGTGCAGAAGCTATTTTGCTTTCCACGACAGCTTGATAGGTAAGTTTACACCAATATACGTAAGTAATTTGTCCGTCTGTAAAGGCCGCTTTACAGTTCGCAATTTTTTGTATTACGTGCAATAAAAATTGCATGCAATAGAGAAAGCGCATGCGCATTCAATGGATTTCAATCATCTGGGTGCAATTTTACTTGTATTGCG
Organism: Protaetia brevitarsis; assembly: GCA_004143645.1. Classification (NCBI taxonomy): domain Eukaryota; kingdom Metazoa; phylum Arthropoda; class Insecta; order Coleoptera; family Scarabaeidae; genus Protaetia; species Protaetia brevitarsis. The sequence goes on along the minus strand of RXPK01000225.1, from coordinate 3,030,349 downwards.
CGTGCAATACACGAAATAGAGCATGCACTATTTTTATTGCACGCAATACAAAAAAATTCGAACTGTAAAGCGGCCTTTATAATGAAGTTATTTATTTATTTTATAAGCTTACACCTGATAAGACATTACGATTTAAAGGAGAGACACGTGCTGGTGGCAAGATGTCTAAAGAAAGGATAACGGTGTTAGTGACGGCAAATCTATCGAGAACAGAAAAGAAAAAATGATTGATAATACGTATAGTTAAACACCCAAAGTGTTTTAAAAACTTCAACAACTACCTATAAATTATAAAACCAATAGCAGAGCTTGGATGACTTCCGAGAGTTTTACTAATGAATTGGAAAAGGAAAATATTATTACTAATTGATAATTGTACAGCGCATCCTGATGTTAAAAATTTAGACTGCACTAAATTAGTCTTTATACCACCCCAATGCAAGTTCTAAATTGCAGCCCAAGAATCAGGGTGTTATACACAGTTGTTTACAGCTACCGACGACTTCTCTTTGCGAATATGGTAAATGCTATTGATACTGGCAACGAAAGATTTACTATTAATGAATATTTTAAAATTTATCTGTTACCTAGTTAGAAGACTGTTTATTTGTACTTGTTTTACATATTAATATTTTGTAAATAAAAATTACACATATTTAAAAAAATAATCTTAGCTGTGGACTTTCATTTAATTTGTCAATAGCTGCTTTCCATTTACCGGTTGCAGAGTACACCGAGTAAGGACAAGAGAGGAGTTATAGCGGTTCAAATTTCTAAACCTAACTTCACACAAACAACAGCTTCCCAAAATGGCAGTTTGTTATTGTTTACGTTCTGCTGTGGTCTGGCACCCCGGGTTTCGTAGATTCAAATTTGTATTTTTATTAATTCCAAATTATCTTTATCAATGTCGCGAAAGAGTTTCCACAGTTTTAATATTTTATTTCTAAGTAAGATTTTGCTAATTGAATTGATTTGATTGTTGAAATTTTTTTAATTGTTTAGTTGTTTAAATTAAATTCATTTAGTTGTACATTTTGCGTTCACCAGTACTGTATATTTTGTAGTTTATATTCTAGAATTTTCTTAGACGAATTCTGCGTTGCGAGTGCACGCAAGAATTTTTATATATATGCGACCGTGTTTACCCAGAGGCACTGAGTTACTTGAACGATGTCGTGTAAGTACAGTTAAATTTTATTTTCTTTGGTGCCTTTTTGTAAATTCATTTGATTTTAAAAATGTTGTTCGTTTAATTTGAAATTGATGATCCTCCAAGGAACTCTTTAAATAATAAGAGTTATTGTAATTTTTGTGTACGCAATTTAGTTATAGGATCTGTTATTATATATTTTGTTCTAGAAGGCTGTTTTTTTTTTTGTGTAAAGAGTTTAAATTTTCCGTTTTCTAGTTTTCTGATTAGATCTTAATTGTTAATCACCTCGGTTTAGGTGAAAAGAAGCTTTGTGCTTGTGATTAAATTTCAATTTTTGTACACTTGTTTTGTCCACGTTTAAATTAATTTAGGTTGTTTTAAATTTTGAGACCACGTGGATTTTTTGTGAAATAGGATTTTCTTCTAGAACAAATTTGTCCTTTGTTTGTTAAAGGATTTGCATTGTCCTTTTTAATTGTAGAGTCTAATGCAGTTTTTGTTTTCGGCCAGAATCTTAAATTCATGGTTTTGTGTCTGCAGCATTGTAACTAAATGTTTTTTTTTCTTTTTTTTTATAACAATAAAAATTAATGATTGTTAACGTCATTCAAAATTTCTATTCTTTTATTTTTGATTCAACCTTTTCAATTTTTGAAGTTTTTAAAGAAAGTCAAATTTTCAAACGCCCACATTTTATTTTTCATGATTAGTTCAATTGTGAGAGTAACCCTGAGATTGAGTGCACTTTTGCGCCCTTTAATGTTTTTATCCTTTGAGCTAGCTAGATTTTTTTTTTTCATTTTTAATTTCACTTTTCATTTATGCTGGTATCTTCAGTACACAGCAGTTCGTATCTACACAAATTAGTTTACTCGTCCGTTTAATCTATATGATTTACTTGTTTTATTTATTTATTTTACGTATTTTATTAGTTTTGAATTACCCCTACAGTTTTAAAAACATTTAATGAACTATGATATTCTTGTGTAAAAGGTAAGATCGGTGGCCAGTGACCATAACATTTACATACTTTCTTATATATTATATTGTTAGGTTTAAGTGAAATAACTCAACTTATCGTGAAAGAAGACACCAATGGGTATCATGTTGTAGTGCCAGTCACTCTCGCGAGATAAATTTTGATGCTGACGATGGTCGCAGTTTCTTGGGATTTCCAAATGAATCTACTATATATGACACGACAAGAATTAAGAAAGTACATGAATAAGAAGAACTATTATCGTTGTGCAGAGATTCCTAGGTCACATTAAATCAATTTATTTATTAGATATACATTTTAAGCTAGATTGCTATTTATCGCAGTAACTAACTAATTCATTTTATGTTCACTTTTAAACAATGTGATTTTGGTTTGAACTGCATTATACTGGTATAAATTTTAATCGCATTTATTCACATTATAGACAATTCGATATTATATAGTCTATATGTTTGAACTGTATCCACTTGTGCATCCCCGGACATTATTGTTGACAAACCAGTGCAGGGGCGGATGTTAGAAATGAAGTAGTCGAATAGAAAGGAATAATCTTTGTATCGCACAGAACGATATAGTCATAACTCTTGAACCCTAATTAAAAGTTATTATGTATTCGTATCAGAAATTTGAAAGTCCCTTCCAGCGATGCTGTTGCATTTTTATTAATTTATTTGAGAAAGAACCACAACATATTCATTCCTGGAAGAATCTTTTACACTATAAAAATATAAACAAAGGTTTTTTTCACAAAAAGGAAAGAATATGAACATAATTATCGTAAAACACTTGCAAATATATGTATCACTTCGTGTTTTTTATTACTATAAACTGTTCATAAATATTTGCAACAAAATCAGAATAAAAAACGCATAAATTTGTGTATTTTTTAATCTATTTTTCTACTTCCTTTAAGATATAAATTATTCTACACGTTTGAAAATTCCCGGCAACAGCTTTACAAAATGGCAGCTGGTCTTGAAGGTCATTAATTCATGGCCTTCGGTCTGCTTATTAACTACTATTGGCTCGAACGAACTCAAAAAAGATGGCAATTGCGAGCGCTCATTTAAAATTTGCTACCTCTCAGGTTGACATGTTCCTTGATACTAACTGTCATTCGCTTGAATGTATGTTTATAGGTTATAAAAATCTAGAAAACTGTCAAATGATTGTCAAGAACAATTTGACAAGAGCCGAGTTTGGGAGAGCTTGCCTAAGAAGAACTCTCAAAAGATGGCGGTTTAGCGCTAACAAAATTTACTAATGCCCGGTAACATAAAGCGTGTGTAACCAAATGATTAGTTAATCATTTGTTAGCACTAACAAATTGTTAAGTAAAAGTTGAGTAACATAAACTTAACCATTTGTTAAATGTCGAGTAATTAGTTAACAACTGATTAATGGCTGTTGTAAACTAGTTAACTGTAAATTTACTAAAATTGATAGTTCAGTTTGGTTCCGATAGAGGGCCAACTTGAAACTTTGACGTTTTCACCTAGAAATTCAGTAATTGAGTTTTTGCTTCTGGCTTACGTCAAGTTTGTTATAAAGATTATAACCAAAACGGATATATGGAATGATTAATCATCGTCCTCCAATGAAGAACTATTCGATATACTAGACAACATATATGATAGACGTCATAGACCACGACTATTCAGAGAAGAATCATGAAAATATAAGAAAAAAAGGCAAATAAAATAATGATTTGGTCGTGTTGATTGTTCTTTTTCATAAAGTTGTATAATGTAAATAACTGCTCTTTCATCCTTTACCAGTAGTACTATGACAATTTAATCAGATGTAATTTCTGCTCATACTTTTACCTTTTTTTTTTTTTTTTAATAGATACTCCATCGGTTTTTTTTATTTTCAACAACTCCTTTATAATTTTGGGTAATATCAAGAATAGCCCTAGTGCTCGGATGATCGATATGTTGTGCTGGATGGGTGTAAAGTGACTCCATAATCACGATTGGGTGTTTTTTTTTGTCGCTGACCGTATTTTTTACACTTTTTCCTTTAAAAAAGATGCGATTTTCAGGTTATGTCACCACACAAAAACACGTCGAAATCTCGAAAAAAAACCGTATTTATCAACCAATAAACTGTTATAACCGAGTGCTAAAATATTCAACTAACTTATTTTCTGAATAACACCTTTTCATGTAATATTTTTGTCAAAAAAAGAATACGTTTGAATTTGACTTTTGTGATGACCAACGTTCCAACGTACCAACATAAAAGAAAACAAGGGCACTTATTGCGAATTTAAATGTATTCTTTTTTGGACAAAAAAAATACATGAAAAGGTGTTATTTCATGAAAATAAAGTAGTTTAAACAATTTAGTACTCGGTAATTACAGCTATTGGTTGATAAATACGGTTTTTTTTCGAGATTTCGACGTGTTTTGTGTGATGACATAACCTGAAAATCGCATCTTTTTTAAAGGAAAAAGTGCAAAAAATACGGTCAGCGACAAAAAAAAAACACCCAATCGTGATTATGGAGTCACTTTACACCCATCCAGCACAACATTTCGATCCTCCGAGCACTAGGGCTATTCTTGATAAATTCCATAATTTTCAATGATCGCTAACAATGTGTGTTTCTCTTGTACCGTAAAATTTCTGGCTCTTCTCACGGCATCCTGCATTTCCCTACTCATTATGATGCATAGTGTCAAATTTAGTGATAATATTATCAGAAATCAAATGTTGAAATTACACCTACCTAGCCTCCATAATTATAAAAATGTAATGTAATAATCACTAAACGTATATATTTTAAACTTACTGCTGCTATCTTATTCCAAATTAATTGATCAGTGATCAAATTAAATCAAAAATAAAAATTCTGTCAAATGTCAAATAGATTTTCCGTCTAAGTTCACATGTTCCGCCATCTATTGATGCACTCATGCACGGGCAACTTTCGTTGGACATTCGGCACATTTCGTGCTTTGGTAAATCTTAACAAATGTGTAACTACCGGAATAGCGGTGGTTAAGTTAACAACTGATTTAACAAATGATTATCTCCTAACAAACCTTTATGTTACTGATTTTTGCTGTTATCCATTGATTAACTTTGACAAATGGGTAACTATTGTTTATGTTACCGGGCATAAGTGTCCGTCAAGCTCACCCAAGCTCGGCCTTGTCAAAACAGTTCTTGTCAGGACAGTCATTTGACGGTTTTGTTTGAGGTTATCACGCACATAGAAACGAATTAACAGCTGATGAGGAACAACCTGACAGTAGCAAATTTTGAATGTGCGCCAAGTTTTTTGAGTACTCTTTAGCATTTATCCAATAGAAGTAAATTAGCTGACTTGAAGGTCACGAATTGCCGAGTGTCCATTCTTGTTGAGATGTTCCTTGCTTCTGGACAGGTACAATACAAGCAGAGCCGCTATGAGCGCTGGTAGTGGGCTCAATAACCAATCAACAAGTCGCAAAGCTAATTTATATTGTAGATATTTGAAAAATGTTAGCTATGGACTGTCAGAATTTAATTTATATATCTAATGTCGAAAGAAATTGTTGAAAAATGATAAAGAATTTAACAAATTCTTTCAAAGAGTCATGGAGATGAAAAAGAATAAAAAGAGGTAAGAGGTTTGGAAAAAAGATGTTATAAAAAAGTTATTAAAGATTTAAGAAAAGGTTATTTTATATAAATAAAATTCTAATTTATAAATTGTAGCAATTAAGGATAATTTCAAAAAGAGTATTTAGGAGTTTTCGGGGTCGTTGAATACGATTCTGACAATAGTTTTTGAAAAAAAAAAAAAATACTGTAGGGAATTCAATATGGCGTAGAGAGATTTGAAACATAGGATTTTTTTCTAACTTTGTGCTTTAGGGGCATTTGGAGTTACTATTTGCGGATTTAGAATCAACAACAAATTGGAGCTACCCAGCTGGTGAAAGAGTGTGTAAAACAAAAAAAAGTTTTTTGCAACAAACATTTGTATTTAAGAATTTTTGGGGTCGCTGTGAGAATAGTTTTTGGAAAGATAAAATGACTTCAACATGGCGCAGAATTTTTTAAATGTGGGGAAAAACGCTGAATTCTTTCCAACTCGGTAATTTAATAGGTTTTTGATGATATTTATTTTAAAAAGGAACTGTTTAAAAAATTGTTTTTATTTATACATTGTGGCAATAACGTATAATATCGAAAGAAATGGCTCAAAAATGTTAAAAAAAAGAAATTTCAAAAACAAGGAAAAAAATGGTAAAATGTAAAAAAAAAATAAAAACAAGAAACAGAAATAAAGAAAGGAAATATGAAAAGGCAACAAGGAAAAGAAAGTTGGACTGGGAATAACGAAAAGGGAGTAGGAAATGGGGAAAAAAGAAACAGGGGAAAAGGAAGTAGTGAAAGGGAAAAAGAATATTTGAAAAAGAAACTGAGAAGAAGTGAAAGAAAGGGAAAACAGGAAAAACAGATAGGAGATAGAGAATAAGGAATAGGGAATAAGGAAAAGAGAATAGGGAAAGGGAAATAGGAAATAGAAAAAAGGGGAAGGTAATAGGGAAAAGAGAATAGGATATAGGGAAAATGGAATAGGGAAAGGAGAAAGGGAATAGGGGATAGGGGAAAGAAAACAAAAGAAAGCTACCAGAAGTGCATTGCACATTCAATAAGAGGTATTTTCAGGAGAGATGGACCGGCTTACTAATCCACATTCTTCAAGGAATGCGTTCTAGGGGAGCGGCTTCTAGTATGCTTAATAAAAATCAACTAACCTGCAATGAATTGAGTTAATAAAACATTTGGTACTCTTACATTAACATAACTAAGGTAACCAAGTAGGTAATTATTAAGTGCAAATAAACGTTTAATTTTAAATAAATATGTAGTCAGGTGAATTATAATGTGTTTAAGTAAGCAAAAAAATGTTTGCTAGACTACATTTAAGCAAGCCATGCCCTTGGATTAATGAATATTTTGTAAGTTCTTTTTTTCTTTGTATTAGTTAAACGGTATTTCAAGGCATAAGAAGATATATTTATTAAAAAAAAAAAAGTGTATTACATGCATAATTTATCGTTAAAACCTAAACATTATTCCAGCACTGAAATTATCATTTTTTTTCTTATTACTGTTGGTATCGTCGGCATTATCAAAGTATTTCTTAAAGTATCCTTGAGTATAAATCTCGGATCCGGGCGTGTTCCTGAAGTTATATCTTCCGATTGCTTCCAAGTCACTGCTCGAATCTTGTTGATTTGTTTTGGAGGCAATTTTAAAACCGCTTCCTAAAGAATTAACATTTTTAAATCATTTAAATTTATAATAAGTAAATATTTATCGAGCTTACCTGATATTTTGTGAAGATAACCCAAACTTGCTGCAGCGTGGTTTCTGGCATCTATCGTTTCTCCTACAAGTTTGTGTCTTTCGTTGTCCAAAATTATATCTCTGCGATGGGTTGACTCAATTTCCGATAACCCTAAAGTGCCAAATCTGGAATTTTTGTCGTTGTTGTTGTTGTTGAAGGATTGAATTAAGAAAATAAAATTAAATAATACGTTTTACCTATCCTTCGATGTAAGCGGTGGCTCCTTTGATTGCATCGAATGTGGAAAAGCAGGCACCGTTAAGAAATATAAAATTGTTACTACAGCGGTTTTAAACATTGTTTATTTCTGGTAATAATTAATTTCGGTCAGTACAGTAATGTGGCTGTTGATACAATGAAGTTAAACGACAAAATCGTAGTTTTATTTATACTACTATCTATATCTATTGTAGAACAAATACAAACATGCGAGGGAATAACTTGGGAGATTATCATCTTGTAAGTGAGTAAAGAAGTTTCCCGGATTTACTTGGCAAATCAGTGAGAAAATTAGTCCAAATGAACAATATATTTGGCATTTTATATTAATGCCAAATATATTTTTTAATAAGTACGCTTAAATAGTTATTTGTTATTAACGGGTTGTACCTACAGGTGCCTCACCGTAAGAGTGGGTCTTTGATTACAGCTATATTTTTGATTTTGGGAAAAAGTCTCTCATACAAAAGTTTTACAGAATTCAATACTGCATAACCTAAAAATACTTTTGACTATACAAGATGTTCCAAAAGTAGGAAAATTCATACTTATTCCATTATTTTAAATGGAACATCCTATATATTATTCCATTTTTATATTTTACGTAGAAAAATAATATCACTTTATATAAGCTACTGCTTGTCTATCTGTAATAACAACGGTGTTATTTAGGTTTTTGTAAAAAAAAGCCGTGCTGCAAAGTTTCGCTTGAGGCAATGTAGTTTGTATATACATATGTTCTAGATATGATATCTTAAATATCATGCATACATACTTAACTTAATACAACAGGTAACTTAAAATCGATATAATTAATGAAACAGTTGTCCATTATTGTCTTGAACATTTGTTTAACTTTAGCCCAAGGTAACCTGATTTTTTTTAAATAGCAGCCTATATCTTTGCTTATTCTAAATTAAGCCTTACGTAAAGCCCTTTCAATTCATACTAAACATTTGTGACGACTTATGCAGTATGTTGTGGATAATTATTCTTAAATAACTCCAATGATTTTTTCATTAATTTTCTAGTCAGCTTAATATACAGGTGAGTTTTTTATCTTGAGACAACGGAATATCGCTAAAACACTGCACTAAATCAAAAAAAGATCTTAATAAGATTTGTTATGATGCAGGGGGCTCACTGAATGGTGCCGAACTCGATCAACAAGAGAATATATGTAGTTGGAGTAAACAAAGATTTGCCCTTGTCAAGTAGTAGGTGTATTGATGTGAGTGAACTACTCTATAATAGCTATCACACCTTCATAATTAATACGAGCTATTTAGATTACTTGTGATAAGGAAGGAGTATCATTAATGTACGTTCACTAAATACCTGATATATAGCAGGTAATGGTTTGCTATAAATATACAATATACTTACCTTAAATTTGTTGTTCAACTATAGGTAGTGTAGGAAACGAGGAAGTTTAGTGAATATTTATTAAGTAGCTTACTGTGTACTCTGTGTGAATAACTGATAAAGTACAAAAAAAAATTCCGCAAATCTTCGATTATTTATGCAACCGCAACTATAAGTACTGCGTACCGAACAATGCGTAATTCAAAATTGTTTGCAAATAATTTGTAATTACTAATTGAAGATTAAATTCGCATTTATTTTGCTAAAGATGGTACATAATACTTATTACTTAAAAAAAAAAGCAGTATTATTAGTAATAGTTTTATTTTGTATAGGACAAACACAGTGACTACCTGATATGAATGAAAGATATTGGTTTCACTTTAACAACAGTTTTTTTTAAACAATCTACAACGTAATGACTCATAAAATATATTCCTTAATAATGAAAAAAATGAACAAAGCAGTAATAAAAGATAAGGTAAATGGGGCCCCCTTGAAACGTTATTTAGTTATGGAAATTATTGAAATCTAAATAAAGGGCAAAGGAAATATGGCTTTGAAGCTACAACTAATAACAAACAAAGAAATAATATACCTAGGCGGTAAATTTGCCGTTTCTGTTGGTTCTTTGCACTGGGCGTTGTCTTGGCGAGTTGATCCTCTGTTGGCGTACGTGGCGGTTATGTCCGGTGATCGCCTCGAAAACGGCTACTTTGTCGGGGTATCCCTAACTGCAGGTGGCACTTGGACTGTCACTCAGCTAGCGACGGCATGCACACTTTAACTTCACCAGCGGGCGCAGATATCATCACAATGATGGGGGAATTCAAATATCCCACCACGTGGTTTAAAACTGCAATCTTGAAACATCCGATTGCTTATAGGCTCGGTACTTATACGGATGGGGCCTTGAGTTAACCCACCCGGTATTTTTAATAGATTTCCGTTCCAACTGGCCTACAATGGCCGTATTCCTTGGCCACCCTTTTTCGACGACCTTTTCCCACATCCGTAACTCTTACTTGACGCTAGCCCACACCTGCGCGCGTTGCTGTCTCGGGGACTATTTCATTACTCTGCCGCATTAGCCAATCAGGAATAGTAAAACAATCACGAGGTGGCAGCAAAACTCAAATAATCATAGTTGTGGCAAGTTGTTACCTATTTAAAAAAATACATGAGTTTAATAGCGATTAGCATTGTTGGTACTTCTACTAACCATGTGCTGTAGATAGATACAGTACCAGTAGTCATAAGTAATGCGTTACTTACCACAAATTTGTCAGGTACGCTGTGTAATAGCCGTTAATAAAAGCACTATTTACAGTAACAACTTGCGTTCAGGAAACAGGGTTTAATTGCAGGTATTAATTAACGAGAATAGTTCCAAGTAAAACTTTATCTATTGTAAATAATTTTTTATCAAGCAAACATGATTTTGTGTTTTTTTTTTATTTTAACATAAACTAACATTTCAAAAAGCCATTCAACAACGAAGAACTGAAGACAACAACATGTTTAATGACAATATATCCTGTATTATTTACGGCGTATATTTACTGATTCATTTAATCTCAATTCACTTTCATATAGCAAGAATCATTAGTAACGTTCCCTTTTTGTGACAAATATCTCCCAGCAATCAACCGGAGAAACCGAGAATTTGCGATATGTGAAGCCGTACAACTTATGGTTGTTTGTGTAATGAGGATTAATGTTCTTGGGAATAACATTTCACTTTGCTGCCATAAAGGCGATTGCTGCGAGGCGAATCTAATTTATTATTTGCCGGAGTGCTTTCTCCTGTTATCGTGGGAGCAGCGTCAGTTCAAGGGCTTCCCTAAACGCGCAAATATCTCGCGCTACAATAAATATTTATTCCGTTTTCTTTATCTGCTAAGGGAATATTAATTTTATAATTCGATTCGGTAACCGTTATTACTGTCATTATTATAAATTACTCTATCTATACCGGCAGTATGTGAATTTTATTAGAATATGTGACCCTGGGAACGTGTTTTCGGGTATTCGGATTTGTTAAAAGCGATTTCTCGGAAAGCAGATACGATTTATTTTTAGCTAGAAATTATAAATATTCCTACTATATATCCGCTTTGTTTTAACTGTAAATCAATTAAATTTACTGTGTAACTTAAATCTGGTTGATATAATATATAGATGTGTTTGTTACCAGTGTCGACAGAGGCATCAATGTCGGTTTTGAAACTTACGAAAATAAACGCGTAGTAAAATCCGTTATGTAGTATACAGAATTTAATAGCTACCTAATGCACGAGTATTTAATTGCTTGCCAGTTATTTATTGCAATGTTTTCCGTACGATGCTGGAGAATCTTTTGTTTCGAATTTAAAATACTGTGGTTTTCTATTTTAATGCTGGCTTGGTCACTGGCGTAGAATTTTGGTCCAAATCAAATTTTTATTTAGAGCTTATGTTCAAGTGTTCTATTAGCGAAGATTGTATCTTTGATTACAGCCTATTTCTTAATTTTTGATTTTGTCCACGTTATTTTTTATGAAATTTAGTGCTGCACGACAAAAAAATATTTTTGATTCTATCAAACACCCTAAAAGTAGGGGAAATACATTCAACGTATCGCATGAAAATAGTTTGTCGCACAGATTCAAGAATACCCCCTCCCTTATTTTGAAGTATACAGGGTGACTTACACACCAAAGTTGTGAAAAATTAAATGGAACACCTGTGTATTATTGCATATTTTAATAGTACATACTAAATAAAGACAAGTTGATGTTTCAAGGTTTCTTATATCTAACTCAACTCTTTTACGAGTTAATTAACTATCTTTTAAATTGTAGATTATAATTGAAGAGGCATGCCTGTCATGCATATTTAAGCTAAATATTTTAAACTGTATTTATTTTTTGGCTAAAGCATTAGACTTGATAATAAAATAAAAGTAATGCAAAAAATTATACGGAGTGAACAAACATATTTTTAATGTTCGCTATTTTTAAAGGCAAGTAACTTTCCTATTTTGAATGCAACACCCTGTATTTATTACCTTATTTAGATTCTAATTTTAACGGTCTTTAAGATTGTATTAATGTTTCCTATACCTATCTGTTATAGCTTCTTAGTAATTTATAATTTTCTTTTTCAAATATTAATTGCTAGCCATTATTTTTTTTTTTTTTGAAGTAGGCTTGGACAAAACTGCTGTTATATTCAACATAGATAGACGATAATAATCAACTTTTCAACTGGCTTTTCCTACATACTATTAAAGTCATAATAAGTAACTCAGAAATGTTACTTTATTAAAACGGATAAACTGATATGTTAAAAACTGCTAATGTTTTAAAAAATATCCAAAATATTACGGTGTTGGCGTTAATTTTGCGCTAGTCAAATATTTTAGTGTTGATTTTTCTAAATTTTGCCAGACGAGTTGACTACGCGTATTTAATAGAACAGAAATGACTAGAATTTCGTGTGAATTCTTTGTCCAGATATGAGGATTGACAATTTTTCTAGACATTCAGAAGCGTCAACCAATCAGAATTTTTCCCTCGGATAGAAATATAAAACCCACCTATTCTAATACAGTATTGCATTATACGCACCATCTGCATTGCACGTGTATCTGTTTTCGTGTTGATTCTCCGTAGTAACATATCCAAAAAACCAGAAATGTGACTGACTTTGCGAAGTGTAACTCGTGTTATTAAAACGTTAATTCCAGTGGGCATAAAAAATTCACATCTTAAAGATGATTGGGAACATCTATTTACCCAATTAGTTAGACTTGAAATCAAATAGCATAAAACATCACTTAATTTTATAATGGATTCTCAAAAATTAATTTTAAAATTGGTACGTTTAGTTGAAACCAAAACTTGTGAATGAGTGGTTTGCATATTTAAATGAGAAAACGTCTTAAAGAGAGAATATTATAACACTAAGAAATAGGAGTTGCATATTAAAAAGACGTGTTAGAAATGGTGTTAAACACCCAATAGATCGCATTCATTTAGTTAAACAGCTAGTGAATTTGTCTAGTCTAGATCAAATAAAATGTGACTAGAAGTATTTTATAATTGCACGTGTCAGTTGGACAAAATAACCCCTTAGCAATAGACAATACTTGACTATCTTTGCTCATCAAATTTAAACTTCTATAGTTCTCGACAAAATAATACGAAAAGAGTGTGGACCTCTCCTGACTATTAAATTAGTCAAAAAAGTGTTAAAATTTTCAACAGTGTAGATTCTAATTTTAACGGTCTTTAAGATTGTATTAATGCTTTATATACCTATCTGTTATAGCTTCTTAGTAATTTATAATTTTCTTTTTCAAATATTAATTCCTAGCCATTATTTTTTTTTTTTTTGAGGTAGGCTTGGACAAAACTGCTGTTATTATTCAACATAGATAGACGATAATAATCAGCCTAACTTTTCAACTGGCTTTTCCTACATACTAATGAAAAGTCATAACTAAGTAAACTTCAGAAATGTACTTTATTAAAACGGATAAACTGATATGTTAAAAAGTGCTAATGTTTTAAAAAATGTTCAAAATGATGGCCATCGTTTTCAATGCAAAGGCGTACTGTTTCTTGAAATGAGTTTTTAACACTACTCAAAGCATTTGGTGTTATAGATCGAAACGCCATTCTTATTCGCTCTTATTCATATTATCGGGTGTGGTTGGTGGTATGTCATAAACAATATTTTTAATGTATCCCCATAAAAAAATATGGGCTCGTTAGATCTGGAGATCTTGCTGGCCAATCCACATGTTGGGATCCACATGTTGGGATACTGCCTATCTAATTGCTCCCAAACGCTTATTTGAAAGTGCGCAGGAGCACAGTCTAATTGCAACCAAAGTCTTTGTCGAATATTAATAGGTATATTTTCCAAAAGTATTGCTAAGTTATATTTTATAAATTGTAGAAACGTGGTACCATGCAAGTGACCATCAAAAAAAGTATGGACCTATCACGTGCTTTCCAACTATTCCGCCCCACACATTAAGAAGACATCGACGTTGATGATTTAGGGTTCTAAAGAAATTGGAATTCTCGTCGCTGTAATAATGAAAATTATGCCTATTAACTAATCCGTTGTTATGAAAAGTTGACTCATCCGAAAATAACACATAAACGAGAAAATTTTCGTCATCTCCTAACTTTTCTAGAACCCATAAACAAAATTCAAGCCGCCGATCATAATCTACTTCCAATAGTTCTTGATGCAATTTTATGTGGTATGGGTAAAATTTGTTCACCTTTATAATTATTCTGATGCTCCCTCTGCTTATCCCTATAGTTTCATTTATTTTTCGCTGACTTGTATGCGGATATTCAACAAGAGATTCGATAACTAATAAAATATTATTCCTTCATTTCCTGTAATCGGTTTTTGTTGTTCTGTTTTCTTAGAACACACACTTCCTGTACTTCCGAATACTTGCAGCAAATTTTCTAAAGAACACTTATCCGAATGGCGTCTGCTAGGATATTTTTGCGCATAAATCCTTGATGTTAGCAAACAGTTTTCCTCACACTCTCCAATTATTAAAATCATATCAATTCTTTCTGCTTGATGGTAATTCCTCATTGTAAATAATTAAAATGCTTGTTAACAACAATGATGCGCAACTGACAAGTTCTGTTACTGTCAAATGACTTTTGTGTATAATGAATAATAGCGATACTTTTGTCTAAGCCTACTTTTGAAAAAGAATTGATAGGAATTAATATTTGAAATAGAAAATTCTAAATTACTAAGAAACTATAACAGGTAGGTATAGGAAGCGTTAATACAATCTTAAAGACCGTTAAAATTAGAATCTAAATAAGGTAATAAATACAGGCTGTTCCATTTAAAATAAGAAAGTTACCTGCCTTTAAAGATAGCGAAAATTAAAATTGTGTTTTTGTTCACCCTGTATAATTTTTTGCATTACTTTTATTTTATTATCAAGTGTAATGCTTTAGTTAAAAAAATAAATATAGTTTAAAATATCTAGCTTAAATATGCATGACAGGCGTGCGTTGCAATTGTTATTTGAAGTAATTTTTCTGTGATAAATAAAATGAATACTAATTCTGTGTTAAGAATTAATTGCTTAATTGGAAGCTATCTACTATCTTGACACAAAATAATTATAATTATTTGAATGATATCTTAACACTTTGCTGGATATTATGTAAATATTTGTTTGATCCAAGCAATGTTTACCAACAAAGTATCTCTGTATGTCAAAATAACCGAATGTATTTTGTATTAGGCTAAATAAATTCTTATTTGCTTCAAATAAATAGCTGTGACAAAATATATTTTGTTGCTATAACAAATCTTTTTTTTTTTCTGTATACGTTAGAGATGAATTCTGACGTATCCATTTATTTGTACTCACAAAATAATATCAAATCACCTGCATATCTCATTATTTTTTTTGCAGTAAAAATAATGTACCTATAGAATATTATTGTTTAATGTATTCCAGGATATTGATATTATTGGAATTAATATATTGTTATTAACACTTGAAACAGCGTTATTCATAGTATGTATGTATGACTATAAGAATATTGTGTATGTACAGCTCCTTCCACAAAAAGGTTAACATTCTGAATTGCGATTTTGATTATATATTCCCAGTTTGAATTATACATACAACAGTGTTTATTGGAGGTAATTTTATTCATGTCAGCCGAAGAGTAGCCCACATGCGTAATGTGTACTCGTATTTGATAAATTCATATTTTATGTCCGCTATTCATTTGGTAAATTGTCTATGAAAGTTATTTTGATGACCTTGATTTATTATTATTAGTTTTTAAATAAGGGTATCCATTCAGTTTTAAGGCGCACAAGTTTGCGGCAAAATCACAAAGGGAGCATTTGTGTTTTTCTGATATTCGCCCTTATAAACATATGTATAAACATATTTTTCATTGAAACCTTGCATAACTAAAATACATACAGTTTACGACAAATGTCCATACGCATTTTCTTTCATAATAAATTATAATAACATTTCAATTAAAATCTTGCATAAACTTTAACTTTTTTTTATTATGTCCAATACTTCATAAATAGTTAGCTTTTCAATTGCTTTTTTTTTACAACATAATACTGAAAAATAAATTGGAATTAACTCTTGTCTGCGATTGTATATTCGGTACACTAGATATTTGCTCTCTCTTATATTTTAATAGTAAAAAATTACAACACCTGAATAGTTGAAATGAAGCAGTAATTGTTGCAGAAATCTAGGCATCCTTATAAATCTGATGATGCTATCGGGAAGTATGGGGACAATTTTGTGTTTTAGCACGATACTGTCCATGCAGAAATCTGAAATTGTGCAAAATGATACGTTCCGCAATATTTATTTAAAAAGTATTGACCTTAGCCTCTGAATAGGCCTATTTTCAAAATGTTTGTAGCTGCATTAAAGCAGATACCTATACAGGGTGTATCAGATATAGAGGTAAATATAATAAGTAAGAAGCTGTAATCACATACAATCAAAAAGTCTTAATGCCAGGGGTCATCTGTAAGCATTAGCAAGAAAAAAATATTTTATAAATGGCGTAGGCTAGAGCCGCACTGTGCCCAACCTAAATGCTGTCCGAGTATACCCCACTACCACTATCATTCAGCCATTACCGCTTGTTAGTTTTGTGTGGATCGCGCTTGGAGTGCAAGCCACTTCGAACATTTTATTTAAATTCTTCCGGTCTCGAAAAAACGATCCTTTTTCAGGACATCATGATTTCATATAAAGAAAATCGAAGCTTGATGCATCGCAAAACGCGGGATATATAGATTGATTTTCGCGCGACATCATAGTAAAAAGGCGTGTTGCAATTTTCTGTATCTACATTTATTTTGTGTAATTCGATTCAATTCATTTTGCGTTATATGATTAAATAATCCAAAGAAATAACTCAGGTTCATGTGGTACCGTTTACTAACAATTAACTCTCGATTCGACAAAGCAAAAGGAAAATATTTACGTTTTTTTGTAACTACTGAAGTCGAATACCCGGTGAAACTCGAACGTCTTATTAGGATATTAAAAATAATACTTTGTAGACTTACGTAGAATGCTCTTAACAAAAAAGGAATGTTTATTTTATAGAAAGATGAAATTTAAAATGCCTCAGTTTTGTTATTTTTGCAAGGGCACACTGGCCGATTGGCCTTTATTTATTCAGAATGACGTTAAATGAACTTACGGCATACCATTAAGAATATATACTAATGAGTGCAATGTATTTATACATAATACCACTCTTAGCGGTGCTTAACATGACGTTTCTTGCATCAGGCCGACTAAAGAATTTTTGGCTCTAAATTTTACTTTTTTTTATTCTTTAATGCATGAATCCGTTTCGGGTGGTTTGTGCTTATTATGTGTCGTTAGTTAACACCCAGCAAAATTTACTTTTTTATTTGATGCATCCTGTATATTTATACATATATAAAGACTTCATCCCAAGAAATGCAGATAAACTATGAGAAACTTCTAGGAAGTAATCGAAAATAATGAGGACTGGAGATATTGGATGGTTCAAGATTGAAGAAATAAATTTATGCAAATGTTATAAATTAATAAAACAATAAAAATAATTTTTTCTATTGTGCGTTCATAAAACGCAATTGTAACAGCTTCTTGCGTATCGAAAAGTGCTTCTTGTGATACGCCTTTTTTATTCTATAGGTTGCTGTATTGAATACATATGACAGAAAGCAAAATTGACGTTTAATGCATGTAAATTGTAAATACTTATCAAAAAATTCTATACAAATTTAGTTTACATTGTTATTTGTTATGAAACGTGGAATTACTGTATACATTTACATTGACGGAAGAAGTATCTTGAGCATGTATTGTTATGCCAGGCAAATTCTTCGTAACAAAGTTTTGCTGAGTTATGTTATTGGTTTATGGTAGACTCTTGTGATTGAGAATCATTCGATGATATACTCTAGAATGATCAGATGTACTTGGCCTATAAGTTGTGCGCTTACAGCCACTTAACTTTTCATAGATGTTTCGATGTAACCCTCAGCTACCGCAGATGACTTCCATCCCACTGACGTTTATAGTCAGCAAATCACTGCCTGCGTCTGCTAAGTGTGTAGCACTAAGAACGTCTGAAGCAATGTCCAGTAATAAAGCTCTGAATTGGGCATATTTAGAAAATCAGCTATAATTAGGCATTTTGCAATCGTATTAATTTCCAATCGGGCACGATATACAATACCATTGCGATATGTAAGGAAGAACTTGAATGAATTAATATTTTTTGGTCGCAGGCGACATATTTTTTAATTAAAGTAATCCATCTTCATCCTTAATTGCAAAAACTCTTACGATATTATTTTTTGTTTAGT
Source organism: Protaetia brevitarsis (assembly GCA_004143645.1). Taxonomy (NCBI): domain Eukaryota; kingdom Metazoa; phylum Arthropoda; class Insecta; order Coleoptera; family Scarabaeidae; genus Protaetia; species Protaetia brevitarsis. The sequence goes on along the minus strand of RXPK01000225.1, from coordinate 3,011,847 downwards.
ACTGTCACCAAAATAATATCATCTTAAATTCTAATCATGTAACGGACATATTTGTTAATTCATCTCGTCTACAGGCACCTGTGTAACCCTTTATTAAAACGATCTAAAATTAAATCCATTACATAAAAAATTACATTTTGCAAATATATCGTACCTTTATTGCTAATACAATTCGTCAGACCTTCTTCTATAAATTATTAATGTCCTTCAATGCATAAAATTTTAGATTTCTTAGCCTCGTATCCCTCAGAGAATCGTTTTAAATAGGCTTGTAATTTATAATTATTTGATATGTCTGTATTTTTATTAATGAAAAGCAAGACGAAGCATGGATACATAGACCATAGGTAGAAGATTTCTTATTTTTACCTTGTAATTCAAAATATGCCAAAAATGTTTTCAGATATTGTTTGACATTATTCTGTACAGCCCATAGTTCAAATTGATGGTAGCATCTTTTCATATACTGCTTTTGATATTTTCGGTAATTAATTTATGACGGCGTTATCCGCAATTTCACGCAGTTGTGTGGCGTACAAGGTAAATTGTCTCAGTATCACTCATTTTTTACAGTTTACAGAACTATATTAGTGAAATATATTGTTTAAACAATTTAAATAGCCGAATTGAATTTTGAATTCGTTAATGTTAATCGTATGTTAATGTGACCAACTTCATATAAAAATAAAACTCAACATTTTTAATGAGATTTTTATTAAGTATTATTATCAATTATAATGCAAAATAGAAAAATAGTATAAAGGACTCGTTTCATAAGGCTTTTTGTCGCACGCGTTCATTAGGAAATCGCCTGCGGCTCGTTTTATAAACTTGAACTCGTGCGACAAAATCATGCTTATGGAAACTCGTTACTTTAATATACTATTATATGAGAACAGTTTTGTTTATTACAGTCACATGTGTTATTATATTATATTGATACGTTACTAGCAAAGTATGTCCTTGCATTTACATATTGAAAACTATATATTTTATTTATATTCAATTAATTTATTGCTAAATGTTACAATAAAAAATACGAAAAGTGAAAGAAAGAAATTGTCTATCCACTATATTCCATATTAGCCGTATATATATGCCAAATAAGGTATTCTAATAAATCAATAAGAACACTTCAGAAACAGAAAATCTATTTACCAGAGAATACATAAAATATTATTTTAACGCGTGGCTTACGTTTATGTCTAAATAACAAAAACTAAATTATAAAAACAAGAAATCCTGTGTCGGATAAATACATAACGAATCGTACATAACATCTGTTTATATCGATAAGCTGCAGTCGTAGTAAAAGCTATAGTCCATCCTAAATGCGCTGGCCACATATATTTTCGCGTAGGTTGTTAATTTTTTTTTGGTAGGAGCTGTACCTATAGAATATTATTGTTTAATGTATTCCAGGATAATGAAATTATTGGAATTAATGTATTGTTATTAGCACTTCGAAACAGCGTTATTCATAGTATGTATGTTACAACTATAAGCATATTGTGTATGTACGTATTTTGTTAGATGTTGGTAAATCAGTAAAATTGTCCATTTGGTCACGTAACCCAAGTGTAGTGTACACCAGACGTATTCACTTACTTGCTTACATATATCTGCAACATAGATGTAAAACACATTTGTATTTTTTTCCCTTATATAAGCAATTCTGGTTAATCATGTTTACTAGTATATACAGAAATAAAGAGTTTCTTAGAAAGGCTTAAGCAAAGCCATGCTCGTAAAAAAAAACAATTAGCTTTTTTATTCCAAAATTATTTAATCCTGCACATTAAGTCATTTGATAATTTCAGTAAATATTGATACAATACTTACGTTTGTTATATAAAAAAAAAGAATTTACAATAATGACAACATATATAAGTACGTTTCTTGCTATTTGTTTAACAGATATGTAATGATAATGAAAAAAAAAAAAAATAATGAAAACCTGATCCCTAGAATTTAATACTATTTAAGTCAGTCATTTTATTTTATAGATGGATTAGTAAATAAATTAAGTTTGTTTCGCGAATGATGTTCCTCTTCAAACCCAGTAAGTTCACCGTTTTTTCAATATGGAAAACAGCTTGTTCCTCCATTGTTTCAATGTACTTCGAGAATGATGTTCTTGAGATATCAACGGAGATCTTGAAGTCGATTTTTGTTGAAGATTCGCTGAAAGCAAAAAAAAAATTTTGCTCTAATAAGCTTAGAGAATTCGCAGAATTGAAATTATCTATTATGTAATAATGCTTGCGGTTCTATACGGTATAGTTATATAATGTCATTGTGCAGAGAATTCGTGTTATGAATAAATGTATATCAAGTACTTTAATCCGTTCTGCAAGATAATAGTGAAAGTTAATTACATCGAATAAAATGTAAATTTCGGAAATTTAATCTTACCAAAGTGAAATTGTGTTTTTCAATTACCTAATAAGTAAACTCAGACGGCGGTACATCTTGCATAATTGACTACGTATTATTTTTGTACCAATTCGTCTGTGCAAGTGTTGTTCAATATTTATGTAAGTACCAGAGTTTTAATTAATTTGAGGGAATTTTGTTAATTTAAAAATGAAATGACACCCGTATACGAGAGGAGTTTCATAGAATAAGGTGTTATTTTAAGTGTGTCTCATATTTAATGTTGTAATGAACATCCTTGGTATTTTTAATGATAACCAAGTGGATGAAAAGAAAATAAACCTTTGTATCGTAGCCAGATGCTAGCACAGTCACCTGATGACACGTAAATCCTACACAATGAAATAAAATACAGCTAACAACGGTTTTTTTTTTTTTAGTCACGGGTTATTGCTGTTATCTGTTGTCATTTCCTTAGTTACACCATCGTATTTTATCGTGTCGAGTTTTTAACACAGGTCACGTGACCAAAGGTTAAATGACATGATATCCAAAAAAAGTTATTTGAAAAAACTTTTTTGGGCCGTATGCAAATTTTTGTAAACATATTTGAGAAAAAAAAATTAAAATCACGATTTTTCCAAATATCTATTGTTTAATTGGATAATATATTTCCACTTTTTTTTCGTTTTTAGCAGCTCAACTTTCTAAATTTGATTGATACTCAAACAAATTTGTGAGTTTTTGGATAACACAGCGAAAACTGAAAAGTACGTTATCAGTGTGACAGTTGTTGTTGCAAGGGACTGTATCTAGCAATAATAAATGAAATTTTAAATAAACATTTTCAATCTAAACCACTTAGCAAACATTATACTTTTTATTAAAAATATTTTCTTTGGAAACAGTAAAAATAATTATTATGTTACTGATGACTTCTCTGATTGGAGTATCTGATTTAATAATAAAAGACGTCAATTAGTTTTTAATTTTTTTTCCAGTCTGTATTTTTACTATCTTAGATCTTAATGCATTATATGTTTCGATTATTAAGGGTTGTAATTGTTTTTTTTTTTTTCGAAAGAGAACTATACGTGTTTATTATGAATTGTAGCAGAAAGAGTTAATGCAGAATTATTAATATTTGAAAAAAGCAATAATTTAAATATATTACTTACTATTTGTTCTTAATTTATATTTTTATTGTTAAACAAAATATATGTAATAAATTTATGTATTATTTGAGGTAATCTAACATAAGACGGTTGTTCACCACAAGTTAAAAAATTTAAATTTAAAATCTTGATGAATTCGACAACCTGAGGGAAACCATGTATTTGTAGAATTCTGGTATATTATTAGGATTTTGAATCATATTAAAAAAAAAGATACATATAAGAAAATATTGTCGATGTGTAAAAATTATATACAGGACCATATTTACTGAAATAAATTTGTGGATGGGTCGAAAAATTGTCTTACAAATCTCGTAGCGATGTGGTTTATAGCTAAGTCATTACCGAACAAAATAATTAATGTACTTTTTACATGTTTCCAAAATGCTAGGTGAAAAGATTTTTCCGGTTCTTTTCGTATATTTTCGGATCTGTTCGGAATATGACACTTTTTCCCACTTTTTTAACCAAATATGTAATCCTTTATATTTTTCGAACAGGAATAGTGTTCCTAGTAAAAAATGATCACTCATATACGTAATTCTACTAAACAAATATTTTAAAGCAATAAATTGCATTTCGCCACATTCAAATAGGAGGTGTTATAGGACTAAGATACTATAATGTCATGATTAAGTTGCTAATCTTTTGCTTGTCAAAACTATTAGGTTTTGTAAATGCCAAACAATAGTAGAACCTTTACTGTCAAAATATTGACTGCAATAGTAAAACTGATAAATATTGGAAAGATGCATTTTCTACAACCGTTAGTACCAAGATAACGTCTTCAAATAATTAAAAATTTGCTAACCTAAATGATCTATACCTAAATTATCTGCAATTATACTTTGTAATAAGTTAATAAGTTGATGAGTGTAATTTATTATACTAGGTGCTTCTCTAAAGTGACTAATTTGGAACGAAATTAAAATTGGATGTTAAGTATGAGAAACAAACATTTACGCATACGTTACTTTGCGGCTTAAAATAAACATTTGATCTGCGTATTTAACGTAGGGTATCAAAATAAAGGGAATTCAATACTCTTTCGTGATGACCTAACGAGCCACATTTCCCTTAAAAAAAATTAAAAATAACTCATTTTGACACGTTTCAATTCGTTTTTATAATGTTTTTGACAATCATAAATTTGATATAGTTGTACAATACCAAAAATATATGCCTACAAGTGGTTCCAATTAATAATTAGTAAAGCTGTCATTTTCGAGGGCTGGCAAATATTTATTGACTGTGAATTTGTTTTATAATATTTATTTAATTTCCAAATTTAATTTTTTCTGCTACAAATACTTCAGGCCCGTTTTACATCATACTGAATTTAGTATAAAAGTCTGTATTAAATTTTATTTTGAATTTAAAAGGAAATTTATTTACGTGTCATACACAAAAAAAAATACGTCCGATACTAACTTTCGGACATAATTATTTAATATTTAGAAGTTAATTAATATGCTTTTTTGATATTTAAAGTGAAAAATTTAGTACCAAAAATTTCTGTAAAATAGCTGACCAAGAAGTATTGCTGTTGTGGTTATCATCTTTGAATGCAACTATGATAGCTAGTCACGTAAAATATGGTGTAAAAATTCGATAAGTATGCTACCTGATGGAAGAGGCATTCTAAATTTATTAAATTTCGGATTAAGGACTGACGATCCATTGTCGAACTTTTTATTTTTAGACTGTTGGTCAATAAGTGAATGACTAAATTGCCAAACGATTTGATGAACTTTGGCAATTTCCTTATTGTCCAGGTGATCTTGACGAACATGAATAGATCCGGATCTGATAGATTCTACTTCTTTAATTTTAAAGGCACAAATAATCTAGTAGTAATTGGACTATCAGATGGTGATTAAGCTTATCTATATAAGTGTTGCACTATAAATTTAAGCTACATCGATATAGATGAAGTTGCAAAGCAAAATGTTGAAACCTCAGGGTGGTGCAACGAAAAGTGGCAATAAATCTGCTAATTCTTTTAGAATATTCTACCTCTTCAGGCTATGGCCAAAAAAAGTATAGAGTTTTTTTGACAAAATCGTAGTAGTTCTGCCATTTCTACACGTTTTTAACGTAGTTGGTACATGTTGGTAGTTTGCAATAAACCAACATGTTTTGATAATTTATTTTTCTTCTCATCCAGTTGCTGTTTTTCTTTTTGTGAGCACCATTTTTATATTTTGGTTTAGATGACAGCTTAAAAATCATTCACGTACACGCAGTGAATTTTCACTGTCAAAATTAAAACAATATCACTTTTCGCATAATTTATTTACTGTCGAAGACGGAATTAAAGAACTGAAATTTACAGCAATACAATAAGTACAATATTTACCCAAATAGCGTCTGGTTGTTTAGTTTTGTTCATTTTGGTGTTTACTTATGCGGCCACCTTTGAAAGGCGTTATACGAAAAGAAAATATTTTGTAGCAGAGTTTTGCCTATTTTTTTCTGTGTGATACTCTTTGATATATTTAATTGCAAATTTACATGAAAGTTTCATACTGAATTAAGTATAATGTAAAACTGGCCTTAGAGGTATGGGATGATAAAACAGACCATCTCTTTACATTTTATATAGTGGTTCTTAAGATAGACGACTTACGTATTATATGAAACTCTGTATAAACCTGGTACAACTTACTATGCTACAATAAAATTGTGTATAAAAACCTACCGGCAAGATATAAGGAACGATTCACTTTAAGGATTTCTAATATTTAGTATTATTTAATTATCGTATCTAAATAAACGAATTAAATAAACAGCCAATAAGAAATTTTAATTATATTTCGAAACAGTGCAGTTAAAGTAACTAACGACTATGTTGCGTCAAAGAGGCAATAATGTGTGTCTAATTATTAAATACATAGTTATAAATTCATTTACTGATTCCAGGAACAGTTAAACAAGATACTAAATTATGACTTGAAAATAGTAAGGATTTCTCTTCAAGGAAAATTCTTTCAAATTGATGTTCTGGGAGGTGCAATTGCAATTATAAATATTTGATTTGTCAAGGTAATATTCTTCTTAATTAAACCTCTTATCTCTAGAGATAAGATTTTTAACAAAAATATGTAGATATTTATAGAATTGTCAGATGTTCAATGGTATAATTAAAGTTTTTTTTTTAAATTATCTGCTAGTTAAGTCATGTGTTACTTTAAAATTCTTAATTTGATTTATAATTTTTATTGAATAAAGTTAAGTATGTATTTTATAGTTTGAGATATTTAGCAACTGATGATGACATGGTGATATTAGAGTTTGTTTAATATTATCTTTATTGCAAAAGATATAGCCGGAGATAGGGAAAAATGTCATTTCCACTGTTTGTTCTACTTAGAAAATAATTTATATTTGTCAAACAGTTTTTTTTTTTTCTCTAAAATTACTTGAAATGTTTACGGATAAATTATAAAAAATTAGCCCTGTCTAGGAGTACGATAAAAACAAATATCTTCTTTGTCTTTTATGCGGCAAATTCTTCCACTTCACCAGAAAAAATAAAAACATTAGTAACCAACAGTACAAATTCATTTTCATATCAATTTAATTTAAAATCCTTCCAATAGTTTAATTAAGAGTTGAAATGTATCACTTCTAGAACAAATATATATACAAACTTCACAAAGCGATGGAAAACGTTAATTCAATTACTTGTCATTAGCTCACCTGTTTGTTTGCGAACACTTGCTGCCCCATTGGGACTATTTCTACACAAAGCGACAGCCACTGCGATGGAATGCATCGTTGTTGAAATAACTTTAGGGTTGGTAATACTTTGTCGAGTTCAACGGTTGCTATTTTGACATGCGAATGAATTGATGTACTTAGCTGACGGTACGGCGAAAGTTCTGAACGGCTAATAGCGCTGACGCGTCACTATATATACGTAGCAGATCTCTCTTGGAATATGTGCACACGACTGGCAGCGAATGAGTTGCTGATATACTTTACCTATACATACATACATAGTGGGAAGTGCTGAGGGACGCGAATAACTCGTTTCTGTGTAATGAAAACATGTATATATTTCCAATAATTACAGTACTGACAAAAATTAAAATAACACGCTTTGGCACTTTTGTAAACGCCCAAAAATATACACTAAAGTAAAAATATAAATAATAACTAAATAAGATTAGTATTACTAAAATACCAAAAAAATATCAATGATAACTAACACTCTTATATTGCTTAAATTTTATCGAATTCGTGGGCTACAATATTTTATTTATTTAATTCTGGTCAGGTAAAGTCAAATAGTAAACCGGTGTTTATTTGACAATGATGGTCGAGCGGTGGGGCATCGGCGTTGATGAGGTGATTCTGAACCCAGAGTTACAATCCGCGGGTTTACCTGTAAAGAAAAGCCACCTGAGCACTGCGGTCATTTTTAATTAAAGCAAATAGTCGGTGACACAGTTAAATGTTAGGTTACAACCCCAACAAACTTGGTTCTCCCGAGAATACAATCTTCCTCGTGTTTGGTTCACCCATACTTCGCTATGTCCTTGTGATTCGGGAGCTCGTGAGGCGCGAATCCCCCGCGGTGCATGCGAAACCGCTCGGCGGCTTCCCCGTGCCCTTATTTTTACGATCCCCGGGTCGCCCAGCGCCTGCGGTCAACTGTGCCGTGCGGATCCCCCACGTCACAAAGCGTGCCCCGCTAGGACGACTAGCTTTTCCTAACCAAAGCCCTTAACTAAAGCATGCTTAACGTTACCCAGGCTACTTCGCAAATCTAATTTGTTACTCTACCTTATACTAAAATAACAGGAATGTTCTGTGATTAAACTCACCTTTAAACGGGCCCCAAACCTACACTCACTGTACCGCGAGTAATTCGTCACTGTAAAGTATATTATCGGAATTTAACCGTTTATTTGACTAGTTGTCGCGCCGTAGACCTTAGGGTTTCATTAAAGAAACGGCTGTCAACACCGATATCAAATTTCAGGTTTCGTCCGTCGACTTATCAAAATGTTCATACAAAGTATATACAGGTTCTTTCCGTAAAAATCGGGAATAGTTTAATACTTTTTCTACATAAATGGTAGACGGTACAAACAAATTAATGCAAAGGGAAAATATTTCTTACACTTTTATTAATCCGTTTCGGGTTTGATGCTTTTCTTTAGAACAGTTAAATTATTTGATCTATAAAAAAGAGTCTCAACAGAATAGAGCCTCTTCTCATTTTTGTGTGAATATTAGAACATTTTTGATGATGCGTTTTATACAAAGATATAATAAGGATTGTTATCGCAGCCCCCCCAAAAAAAAAAGATTGAAGCAGTCAGTTTTATGAAAAAGAGTTTCAAATAGAAGTTTTAATACAAGATGGCACCTACACTGAGAAAAATGGGCTAAGTAAAGTGTTTACTTGATAAAAAATTATTTACAATAGATAAAGTTTTACTTGGAACTATTCTCGTTAATTAATATCTGCAACTAAACCCAGTTTCCTGAATGCAAGTTGTTACTGTAAATAGTGCTTTTATTAACGGCTATTACACAGCGTACCTGACGAATTTGTGCTAAGTAACGTATTACTTCTGACTACAGCACATGGTTAGTAGAAGTAGCAAAGTAGAAGTAACAAACAAGCTGATCGCTATTAAACTCATGTATTTTCTTAAATAGGTAACAACTTGCCACAATTATGATTATTTGAGTTTTGCTGCCACCCCGTGATTGTTTTACTATTCCTGATTGGCTAATGCGGCGAAGTGTTGAAATAGTCCCCGCGCGCAGGCGTGGGCTAGCGTCAAGTAAGAGTTACGGATGTGGGAAAAGCTCGTCGAAAAAGGGTGGCCAAGGAGTACGGCCATTGTGGGCCAGTTGGAACGCAAATATATTAAAAATACCGGGTGGATTAATTCAAAGCCCCATGGATGCCGTCGCTAGCTGAGTGACAGCCCAAGTGCCACCTGCAGTTAGGGATACCCCGACGAAGTAGCCGTTTTCAAGGCGATCACCGGACATAACCGCCACGTACGCCGACAGAGGATCAACTCGCCGAGACAACGCCCAGTACAAAGAACCAACAGAAGTTCGCAAGTTTACCGCCTAGGTATATTATTTCTTTGTTTGTTTTTATTAGTTGTAACTTCAAAGCCATATTTTTCTTTGTCGTTTGTTTAGATTTCAATAATTTCAATAACTAAATAACGTTTCAAGGGGGCCCCATTTACTTTATCTTTTATTATTGCTTTGTTCATTTTTTTCATTATTAAGGAAGAGTCATTTCGTTGTGAATTGTTTAAAAAAAACTGTTGTTAAAGTGAAACCAATATCTTTCATTCATATCAGGTAGTCACTGTGTTTGTCCTATACAAAATAAAACTATTACTAATAATACTGCTTTTTTCTTCTTAAGTAATAAGTATTTTGTACCATCTTTAGGAAAATAAATGCGAATTTAATCTTCAACTATTAATGCAATCGAAGCTACAGCACACTGACTAGTAATTAAAAATTGTTTGCAAACAATTTTGAATTACGCATTGCTCGGTACACGGTACTTATAGCTGCGGTTGCATAAATAATCGAAGATTTGCGGAACTTTTTTTTTGTACTTTATCAGTTATTCACACAGAGTACACAGTAAGCTACTTAATAAATATTCACTAAACTTCCTCGTTTCCTACACTACCTATAGTTGAGCAACAAATTTAAGGTAATATTGTAATTTTTGGGGCAATTTTGTGTCCCTAAAACCGTACAGCTATTTTATTTTTCTAATAACTAATATTTCTAACTATAAGTAATTTTCGAAGGTTTTTTTTATGTAACGTGGATAGTAAAATTTCATAATGTGGTCAATAATTAACTGAAGTAAAAAGTACCTAACTAATAATCAAATCAAAGATAAGTCCAATTCTTTAGAAAATGACTACATATACATACAGTGTGTTAAAAAAAGGTTGTCGGATATTTTACCCAATTATAGTACTGGTGGAAATAAACAAAAAGGTCTTAGTCAACATGGGTCCGCAATTCAACTGTTTTTAACATATAGTCGATTGCATATTTTAAAATAAAAAAAAACATTTTTGGGTTTTGAGAATAGTTCCCTTTGTCAAACAACTGATTGTGACTTAAAATTAGTTCTGTCAGACATCTGTCATCAGATTATTTATCATTTGCGTCATTTTTTTTTTTGTTCTCAAATTATGCATAAGTACACAAATGCAGAAATGGCCGATATGCATTTTACGGTAATGCGAATGGTAATGCCACTGAAGCACGGTGTATGTATGCCGAAGAATTTCCAAATCGGTTGTTACCGAGTGATAAGATTTTCTCAAAACTTCATATGCGGCTGTCCGAAACTGGTTCATTTAAAATTAATGGTGGTTCTGGTAGACCTAGATCAGTTTCTTCTCCCGCAGTAGAATTAGATATTTTGCGACGGGTAGAAGACAACCCAAATATTAGCACCCGAAGACTAGCCGCAGAACTGAACGTCAGTCATCCTGTCATTTGAAGAATTCTGCGGGAACAGCAGCTCTATCCCTACCACATTCAACGCGTGCAAGTTCTTACTCCTCTCGATTATGATGCACGTAGGGTTTTTTGTCATTGGGTTTTACGAAAGCTGGCAGAAACTCCAAATTTTGCGACTCAGATTTTATTTAGTGACGAGGCTGGGTTTACAAGAGACGGAATATTCAATTTTCATAACAATCACGTCTGGGCAGATGAAAATCCCCATGCTGTTGTTGAACTGCATCACCAAAACCGTTTTTCACTAAATGTTTGGCTTGCTATTTTTGGAGACTGTTTAATTGGTCCTGTATTTCTCCCTAATCGTTTAACGGGACAAGTACACTTGGATTTTTTAAGAACTGAATTACCCGTTTTGTTGGAAGACGTGCCACTTTTTAACAGATTAAATCTGTGGTTTATATGCACGATGGAGCTCCTGCGCATTTTTCCATCGTAGTTAGAAATTTCTTAAATCAAGATTACAACGAGAGATAGATAGGACGGGGTGGACCAACTGCATGGCCTCCTAGGTCCCCTGACCTGACACCTCTAGACTTCTATGTTTGGGGGCATCTAAAACAATTAGTGTACGCACGATCTGTAAACAATTTGGAAGAACTCAGGCAACGAATCGTAAATTGTTGCGAGGAAATTCGGAGGACTCCAGGAATTTTCGAAAGATTGCGTCGATCTTTCATAAGAAGGTGTGAAGCGTGCTTAGAAATGAACGGTGGATATGTAGAACAATTTCTTTAGTTTTACTTTAAATAAACATTTGTTTAATTTACATTGCGATCAGAATTTCTTTGAAATTTTTTATCCTACTAAAACAATATGCAATCGACTATATGTCAAAAACAGTTGAATTGCGGACTCATGTTGACTAAGACTTTTTTTGTTTATTTCCACCAGTACTACAATTGGGTAAAATATCTGACAACCTTTTTTTAACACACTGTATATACAAGTTACCACTACAGCACCAAGAAGTAATTATATCGATTTTTTTTATATTATATAGTTAACGAGAAGGATATAACACCAAAAAATCCTGTCTACGTTTCTTTATATCTTCCAGTGAATGGCATTTTAATTATGGAGAGTATTGTATATGCGTATATACATACTTACATCCGTATAACAGCCGTTTTACGTGGAATTCTCGCGATATCTCCGCTAAACTCTGCATTTTTATCGACCGACTGTTTCTCTTCGTCGATACGATCGTTTCTCGAGTGAACCGGTCACGATACGTGATACCGAGAATCGGTTGTCCGATATGGAACACATGTTCACTACAAGCATACTAGCAGGTTTATGAGTTTCGGAAATTGTGAATTTGAAATTCCGCTCCCAGTAATTACCAGTAAAGATTAATCTGAAGTATTACATATCCTTTCAGGGATATATAGTGTTTTGTCAGGACTTTTTCCGTTAAAAAATAATTCGCTGCTTTAAGTCCAGTGCGAACAATTGTCAGGATTTGTAATTCCCATATGTACATACATATATGAATACAGTTGAAATAATGACGAATGGGAGTTTTAGGATATTAAACCCAATATATTTGCGAAGATTTTATTATACAGGGTGTTAGGTAAACATGCGGCAAAAATTCAAGGGGTTATTATTGGCTTATTCTAAGAATATTTTGTCCTATGATGATTTTTGAAAAACTCCTTTGTTTCGAAGATACAGGGCGAACAAAATTTGCGACAATCATATTCGATATTCCTTGAAATTATTAATGTAAATACAAGTATGGTGTACGCCAATGTGTTTATCAAGTACAAAAAATTGTGTACAATGCGTTGTTATTTTTTCGATCTCGATCACATGAAACGGCTGTTTTATCTAGTAATGGATTTCATTTGAATACCTCTCATCGGTCGCATTTGTTTAGACTGACAAGGGAACACTGGCGGGTGTCCCCCTCCGATTTTGATGAAACTTAACACATCGAAAGAGTACCTTAAAATAAGAGACACGTATTTTTTTTATCGGCGTATCCGCACGATTTTGGGGTACAGCCCCCTCCAAAGTTTGGACGATTTTTCAATTTTTGCAAATATTTCCTAAATTATAACAGATATTCAATTTTCTTCTTAACATAATTTGCAGCATATTGCATGGCCCTAAGGGTGGCGTCGTCTGTATTCGCAAAAAGTTAATATGGGGGACGGGGTACCCCGTACCTCCCATTTTTTTACATTTTTTCTTTTTCTTATTCATCAAAAGAAGGCCGATTTTTACATAGAATACGATGATGTATAACAATTTTAGAAAATTAATAATTGTAAAAATAGAAAAATAATAATAACTAAACTTCAAAATTAATAAACTTGTCTATTGATATAAATCAAATGAACTATAACAGAAATAAGTTTTTATCCTTAACATAATTTCCAGCATAATACATGGTCTCAAGGTAGATATCTTCATACAAAGCTAATAACGGGGGACGGGGTACCCCATACCCCCGCATTTTTTTTAATAATAAGTTTATTCATTATTCATCAAAATAAGATCGCTTTTACATAGAAAACAATGGTAATGAATTTGGAGGATTAATAATAAAAATAATTGTAATAATAATAATACAGTACATTACCAACAATTATTGGTTATCGTTACTCCGCTGCTCTCCTTACTTAAATATTTCTTAATTTAGAATTGTATCTACTCGACAAGCTATGGTCAAACCTTTCTATGCCTACTAACTTATACTATATACTATACGAAACTTTTATCGGTGGTAGCAATATAAATCGTTTTATCAACTGCAGTTAGTGACTGCGTTTTATATATTTCCTTAATAAAATGTTATTCACTCTTAGAATACCATAATCCTTTAGTGCGTATATATGAACAAATTTGCTACACAGGGCGAAGGATTAAATAATACATACATATATATTTTTTAATTTATTTCAAGTTTTTCGTGCAATGTAGGTGTAGAATGTAAGTATTCAATGGAGCATAAATATAACTAATGTGTTTGTAACGATTATAACATTTCGGAAACAATAGAACAGAATTAGAAAAACATTATAATTCTTATAACTGTTTAAATACATGACATACTGTAATGCGATTATTGGTATATATGTATTGCAATAGCGAACAAGATTAATATACATACAGTAATTAAGCTATGTAAGTATTACAGTAGTGATAGTCTGTGTAAAAGTGTTTAAAACACAGATTTTGTTTGCACCATGAACACCGCACAATAGCTGGTTTATTGCAAATACTACACAAGGGTGTAGACTGCGCATCTTTGTTAAAACAAAACTCTACAGGATTTTTAAAGGGCCCAGGTCTTTCCTCAACGTATCCACTCTTATACCACGAGTACTTGAATACGTCGAAAAATCTTGGGGAAGAAAACTGATTATGGATTAGGGATTGCAACTTAATAATATTATTTCTCTGATGTAAATCTATGTCGTAGTTCATAAGAATCACTATATCCGAAAAAGTTTTAACAAAAATTTTCCACAGTCTAAAACCATATACATCTAGAGGTTGTACCATCGCTGTCGTTTTTCGGTATATTTAAAATGTTCAAAGTTTTGTCTTTCGGCACTAATTGCTGAAGTTCGGCAACACAATGCCCACTCCAAGAATCAATCAAAAGAACACTCTTTGGCCCGGTATTCGAGAGAAAAACATCCGTTAGCCAGGTTTTGAAATGATTTGAAGTGAGCTTACCAGATACCGAAGAAGAAATATACACATTTACAGGTCGAAACAATGATTGCGCAACTATTATTATTACTATTATTAATTTTCTAAATTTATTATACATCACCATTTTCTATGTAAAAGCGATCTTTTTTTGATGAATAATGAATAAACCTATTTTAAAAAAAATGCGGGGTATGGGGTACCCCGTCCCCCATTATTAGCTTTTTATGAAAGATATCTACCTTGAGACCATGTATTATGCTGGAAATTATATTAAGGATAAAAACTTATTTCTGTTATAGTTCATTTGATTTTATATCAATAGACAAGTTTATTAGTTTTGAAGCTTTATTATTATTTTTCTATTTTTACAATTATTAATTTTCTAAACTTGTTATACATCATCGTATTCTATGTAAAATCGGCCTTCTTTTGATGAATAAGAAAAAGAAAAAATATAAAAAAAAATGGGGGGTACGGGATACCCCGTACCCCTTTATTAACTTTTTGCGAATACGGACGATGCCACCCTTAGGGCCCTGCAATATGCTGCAAATTATGTTAAGAAGAAAATTTAATATTATATAGTTTTATATTATATATAGTTTAGGAAATATTTGTAAAAATTGAAAAATCGTCCAAACTTTGGAGGGGGCTGTACCCTAAAATCGTGCGGATACGCCGATAAAAAAAAATACGTGTCTCTTATTTTAAGGTACTCTTTCGATCTGTTAAGTTCCATCGAAATCGGAGGGGGACACCCGCCGGTGTTCCCTTGTGAGTGACATTTGACTGTTTGGCGTGTCTTTAATAGTTAGTGAAATCCTCTATCATGATGTATACGAACGCCAAGATGACTGACATGCATTTCATGTATGGACCTGCTGATGGCATCTCATTAGAAGGTAAACGATTGTATATTGAATGATTTCCTGGCCGTAATGTCCATGACCGAAAAATCTTCGAAAACATTCATCGACGTCTTCGTGAAAACAGGCTCAATGACACGAAGTGAAGGGGCAACGCTGCCTGAGTTTCTGGAGGATATACCCTACGCGACAAGAATTGTAATGTGGTTTATGCACGATTTCTTCTGGGGATCTCTGAAGTCAATAGTTTACGCTACTGCAGTGGAGAATTTGGACGATTTGCGAAATCGGATAATTGCTGGGTGTAACTCAATTAGAAACGACCCTGGTGTGTTTGAAATAGTTCGACAGTCAATGACGAGAAGATTGAATCCAGGCTGGAGGAAGCCAGTTTGAACATTTATTGTAGATTGAGCAACTTTACATATACTTTTTGATAATAAAATGTTAGTGCGGCAAATCTTGTTCGCCCTGTATCTTCGAAAAAAAGGATTTTTTCAAAATCATTATAGCGCAAAACATTCTTAGAATAGGCCAAGGAATAACCCCTTGAATTTTTGCCGCATGTTTACCTAACACCCTGTATATACATACATATACAGGGTGTATCAGATGTAGAGGTAAATGTAATAATATGTAGCAGCTGTAATCATATACAATCAAAAAGTTCTAATGCACAGGGGGTCTATCTGTAAGCATTAACGAGAAAAAAAATATTTTATAAATGCCGTGGGCTAGAGCCGCACCTGTGCCCAACCTAAATGCTGTCCCGAGTATACCCCCACATACCACTATCATTCAGCCATTACCGCTGTTAGTTTTGTGTGGATCGCCGCTTGGAGTGCAAGCCACTTCGAACATTTTATTTAAATTCTTCCCGTCTCGAAAAAACGATCCTTTTCAGGATCATCATGATTTCATATAAAGAAAATCGCGAAAGCTTGATGTATCGGCAAAAGCGCGGGAATGTATAGATTCATTTTTGCGCGATATCATAGTAAAAAGGCGTGTTTGCAAATTTTCTGTATCTACATTTATTTCTGTGTAATTCGTTTCAATTTATTTTGCGTTATATGATTAAATAAATCCAAAAGAAATAACTCAGATTCATGTGGTACCGTTTATTAACAACTAACTCTCGATTCGACAAAGCAAAAGAAAAATATTTACGTTTTTTGTAACTACTGAAGTCGCATATCCGGTGAAACTCGAACGTCTTATCAGGATATTAAAAATAATACTTTGTAGACTTACGTAGAATGCTCTTAACAAAAAAGGAATGTTTATTTTATAAAAAGAAGAAATTTAAAATGCCTCAGTTTTGCTATTTTTACAAGGGCCTTTATTTATTCAGAATGACGTTAAATGAACTTACGGCATACCATTAAGAATAATACTAAATGAGTGCAATGTATTTATACATAATACCACGTTTAGTGGGTGCTTAACATGACGTTTCCTTGCATCAGGCCCGGACTAAAGAATTTTTGGCTCTAAATTTTACTTTTTTTTATTCTTTAATGATGAAATCCGGTTTCGGTGGGTTTGTGCTTTATATGTCGTATAGTTAACACCCAAGCAAAATTTACTTTTTTATTTGATACACCCTGTATATACGAGGTGAGTTTTTCATACGGCAAAGTTCATTTATTAAATAACTATTAGCTGAATTAAAATTTTGATAATTGTAATATATATTGTTGTAACAGCTTCATAATTTGAAAATATTATAAGTAAGCTTGTAAGGGGTAAGATATTTTTTTTAATGGAACATCCTATTTTAAACCATAACAAGCTAAAAAAATATCATAATGTATTATGTGCAATTATTAGTAAAGGTGAGAGAGGTAGAGATGTTATGTTTGAAAGATAGTCCTGTTTTAGTATTATCTGTAGTAAAAGAAGTATTTAAACTCCAAAACTATAACTTAATTATGCAGTAATTTACGTTTTCAATAAATGTTTAAATTATTACGACTTTATATGGCATAAGTCACTATACTTGCAAAATGTAAAAATAAATTTAACGTTTACAAAATCCACATCTCATAGTTTTTATTAAGTTATTTTTATATCGATCAATATTCTTTCTGTAGTTTTCCACTCGTTATTATGTAAGCACGACCACCTGAGGATTGTTAGCAATAATTATATATCTAATTTTCTATTATTACAGTAACCTAACATTAAAAATAATCTCAAGAAGTACATAATTATTACTAATCATAATTCAATAGCACATAAGATTTTTTCTAGGTCAGTTGACCTTGAAATTCGAATAATAAAATAAGTCCACAAGGGGTTATATATAACTTTTACCAATTTTTAGAATCTATCCTTCATTCGTCATCTGCACGTCCAAATGTTTTCAATTCTAAAACCACTAATTGTATGGGTATGAAACTAATTTCGATTTCATTTATGTAAATGTAAATGTTGTTTACAATAGTGTCGCTGCCATAGGTTTCAGACGAATCCTGTACATTTACATAAAACGTCGCGTCGTCAACATACGAATGAAATTGCATTCGCGAACAGTTGCCAGGAATCGCAAGATATTTGTGTGCAAAATGTGGGTTTTCATTCAGAAATTTTGCGCGTTGTTTGTTGTCCGTGTATTTTCCACTTTCGTCGCTATTTTAGAAACGGAATTTTACGTTACATTTTTTATTTGTGTCAGTCTCTTGTCCTGAATCGAAGAAATGGTGCCAAAGTCCGATTTAAAAATACCTGTATATATTTTTTTCGTTGTATGAATTGCGGCCAGGTAAAATTAAACTTGTAGGAAACGTTTTACATATGTATATGTATATAATTTAATTATATTTATTATGATTTTCGTGGTAATGTTATAATTACAACCAGGAAATTAATTTATTCAAAGCCTTGTATGGTGCAAATAGTTTTCGTAAATATATACATATAAAATTCTTTTCCTTTGTTATAGAATAATTTAATATGTATGTATGTTGAATAGCCATCACAAATTGGTTGATCTTATGTTACATAAATATGTGTTTACTGTTTAATTTGTTTCTTAAAATAAACATTCTTACGCAATTTTAGCAAGAAATTGTTCCAGTGACATTGAGATTTTTAAATCGTTCTTCAAACTTTGTTTAAAAATGCTAATTAATGTTAATCAATGAACTGAACATTTAAATAATTGAAAGGTATTCTGAAAAATTGGACCACATACCTACCATATTTTCATTATTTATTTTTTTTTTTTTTTTTTGATCGAAAACGAAGCATGATTTATAGTCTGTATAGGATAAATTATAGTATTTTCAAATAACTCAGAACCAGGTACGCTCGCTTTGCTATATTTTTTAATTTTGTTTTCTTTGTTATGTAAAAATGAAATGTAAATGTTAGACCAAACACTGTTCTTTTGATCGATTCTTGGTGTATAAACTCATTATAGAAAGAAAGAATCATTGGGAAAACTGATGAAAGATTAGATATAACGCCTAAAGTATTTAGCCAAAAATTATCTAAATAATTAAAGTAATATTCAGGTATTCAGTCCGTCAAATCAAACTAAATAAATACCTTGATATTTCGTATATTATTTTATAACATCTTCAGGAGGCACTAAAATATATAAGATAAAATGAAACAAGATATAACATTACAATAAGTAATTGCTTACAAATTTATAAGGTGTAATAACAGCTGACATAATAATATATTAGTTAAAAACATTTAAATGCAAAGCAAAGCCAGACATATTAACAAAAAATTATTTATAGTTATACATATATAAAATAAATAGAAAAAAATATTCATGTAAAATATTGCAATAAATACTACTTAATTGATTTGTATCAGTTTTAAAATTAATAGCATTTTACAATTTTTTATATTTGCCATTGACAAAAATAATCGTTTTTTATAATTTGGTTCTAATTCAAGGATGGAAATACCATCATAATTAAAACTATGTTTAAGATCTTGGACATGTAGAGATAAGGTAAACGAACGTTTTCCGATACGACAATCACTCTTGAAATATTCTGTTCTTTACAATTTGCGACGTCTGACCAACATAACAACCTTGGCAATCGATACAAGGAATACTATATACTGCATCCTTTTGATTAAGAGTTGGAGTTTTATCTTTAATTTTAGTGAAAATACTGCCAATGCTGTATTTTGCAATTTGTGCATTTGCAAATGGTTTAAAATGTATGATTTTATAAGTCAAACCTTCTATGAAGGGAGTTCATAATACTTAAATTGTAAAGGAGCTTCTTGATATACAGGATGTATAAAATAAAAAAGTAAATTTTGCTTGGGTGTTAACTACACGACATATAAAGCACAAACCCGTCGAAACCGCATTTCATCATTAAAAAAATAAAATTTAGAGCCAAAAATTCTTTAGTCCGGGTCTGATGCAAGGAAACGTCATGTTAAGCACCCGCTAAACGTGGTATTATGTATAAATACATTGCACTCATTTAGTATTATTCTTAATGGTATGCCGTAAGTTCATTAACGTCATTCTGAATAAATAAAGGCCAATCGGCCAGTGTGCCCTTGTAAATATAGCAAAACTGAGGCATTTTAAATTTATTCTTTTTATAAAATAAACATTCCTTTTTTGTTTCTTTCTACGTAAGTCTACAAAGTATTATTTTTAATATCCTGATAAGACGTTCGAGTTTCACCGGATATGCGACTAATATGTTTCTTTTGCTTTGTCGAATCGAGAGTTAGTTGTTAATAAACGGTACCACATGAATCTGAGTTATTTCTTTTGGATTTATTTAATCAAATAACGCAAACTGAATTGGATCGAATTACACAGAAATAAATGTAGATACAGAAAATTTACAAACACGCCTTTTCACTATGATATAGCGCGAAAATGAATCTATACATTCCCGCGCTTTTGCCGATGCATCAAGCTTCGATTTTCTTTATATGAAATCATGATGGTCCTGAAAAGGATCGTTTTTTCGAGACGGGAAGAATTTAAATAAAATGTTCGAAGTGGCTTGCACTATGGCAAGCGGTGATCCACACAAAACTAACAGCGGTAATGGCTGAATGATAGTGGTATGTGGGGGTATACTCGGGACAGCATTAGGTTGGGCACAGGTGCGGCTCTAGCCCACGGCATTTATAAAATATTTTTTTTCTCGTTAATGCTTACAGATAGACCCCCTGTGCATTAAGACTTTTTTGATTGTATATAATTACAGCTGCTACATATTATTATATTTACCTCTATATCTGATACACCCTGTATAGGGCCATCAAACATATTAGAAGAATAAATAAATTTATTTAGAATATGTCTAGTCTAGAATAATCGTTTTTGTAAAACATCTCAAAAATTATCTTCAATTTTTTTGTCTAAAAATCTTTCATTACTAATATGTGTTACTCTATTTTTCATAGCTATAATGCTGTTAAATTTCTGATTTACGGGATGATTGAAGTAGTAGTTAATGAATCTACCAGATGATGTTGGTTCCTGATCAAGCAAAGAATCCATGACATTCATGGCTAAGATTGCTTGATAATATCATACTAAAATTGTCCTTCCAACTTCCATTCATATTTAAATATGTTGATGATATTATTTGTTCGATCCCTGACG
The DNA here is from genome assembly GCA_004143645.1 of Protaetia brevitarsis. Classification (NCBI taxonomy): domain Eukaryota; kingdom Metazoa; phylum Arthropoda; class Insecta; order Coleoptera; family Scarabaeidae; genus Protaetia; species Protaetia brevitarsis. The sequence continues at coordinate 2,990,599 of RXPK01000225.1, read as the reverse complement.
ACATGATTAATGTTACCCTCGACATGTGTAACTCTTACGACTGCCATGTGCAATTTACTGCTGAATTGGAGAATGATAATAGCGTGATGACGCTAGATGTAGCGTCATCACTAAAGTCATTAGGTCGGATGACAATACGATCATAGTTGCACTATAGGCAATAATAGTGCAACTTTGTCAGTTTTTACTTGTTTTGTATAAGTTTTTTTTTATCTAATTAGGGGTATGGGTTTTCTTCAGACGGGCCCATGGCTCTACCCCCAATCGATTGTGGATAGCTGAGTGGATCTGATCGGATCATGATGCCAAGGAATTCAACACAACTGAACTCAAGTTCTAAAAATTAAAGTTAATTAAAAAAAAAACATCTTACCAACCAACTATGTATGTGACCTCTTTGTCTTTTTAAAACCACTTCATTTACAACTACTGGTACGATATTTAATCAGTTGATTTAATCTATTTGCTATGTCGGCAGACCTCAATAGAAATGGATATGCTTTAAAAGTCATTTTATTTAGATTACTGGAGCTTCCAGCTCCTTACCTTGTCACTTATCTTTAAAATCTTCTTTTAAATGGGGTAATATCTAATAGTGATGGGTTGCTACGAAGCAAACTGCTATTTTGTAGCAGCCATTCAATATATCAAAAGAAGCTGCTACTGTTTGTAGCAATTTCCTGATACAGTACACAAGTGCGAATGTTGTGAAACATACATGTGTATTCCTAGCAGTATATATATATCAGTAAAGCAGTGTATAAGATGTATAAAAGCTACAACCTGCTTCTGTATATGTAATCCTTCCTTCACAATTAATAACCGCCATTAGGTTTCCCAACTTCAGTGCTTACTGCGAAGCACTGAATTTGGATAGTGTAGGGTACAAATATGTTAATCCATCTACGTAGAGGAATTGCTGAGTCAACATAATTTACCATATTTTATGAATGCTTAAAGGTTTTTATATTAAATTTTTAATTTTATTCTATGTTTACTTATTGCATAAATATTGGGAACTAATGCTAACATATCTAACTAAGTTTACAGATGAAAAATATAATTTAAAGCTAGGCAATAAATATGGCAGTAATTATTCCATAAAAGTATTTAGTCTATCAGATATCTTTCTTAAAATTGAAAATGATCCCACGATCAGGTTTGGCCGCTCCAGCTGGCCCACCCCAGTGCTTGCCGTAGAAAGCTTCAACGTTAGCATTGGTAGTCTTGTCTTGGAAAAAGTTATATTTCCCAGATGCCTTCAACTCAGTCCCCAATTGAGGAGTGTTCTTCACAGACACATCAAAGTTGCTATCTGCAAAATACAAGAGATAAGAGATGTTATATTCTAAACCCCCAAATAATAAATAATTACTTGTTGGTTTGTGAAGGTAAGAAGCTTCTGCAATTTTCGTGATTGGTCCGTGGTGCAAGATATTTTTGGTGGCGTAAACGTTTGTGTCCAGTTGGTGTCTTTCATTATTGATCGGAATACCTTTGATGCCGACAAACGCTCTGCCTGTATTGGTAATATCAGTTTGGGCATAAACTTTAGCTCTGTAATAAATGTACCAATCTAAGAGTTAGTTATGATATAACGTTTTTTTTTTACCTTCGAACTCTTGATAAAGGCACTAAGGCAAAAGCCTCGCCATCTTCATTCTGTACGACCTGATATCCCAAAGAGCTTACGGCCAAACACAATACGATGACAGCGCTGGAAGAATACATGCTAGCGAAAATATTTTGTGTCGGTGTAAAATTAAAGTACAGTAGACCTGCCTTCTTGAAGATATTAAGTCGAACTGATGATATTAAAGAACCATTCACCCTTTTTATATATTAAAACGTCTCTTTGTATGCCATTACAGCGATGGGGATTCCTTCATACGCCGTACTGTGGAAAGTCCTAGAGTTGCAGTCTTTAGTACCTTATGTGTGACCATTGCAGTAAACTTACCATTTGTTTAGAGTCGAATGCTGTTATGCGTTGTATTGTAAGTAAATATTGCGATAACTGACTCATTCAGAAAGAAATATACTGCGTGTGTTTCGCTTGTTAAAAATAAACTTATCAAAGCAAGGAATATTAACGTAAATAATGCAATTAAACATTACTACAAGAGATAAGCTGTTTAAAACCGAGTAGGAAAAGATGTTGTTTGCATAAGCAAGATTAATGGAACTCCCTGTTGGAATCCCACAATCCAAATCTGTAAAGTTTGACCTAGGTTGAGAAGATGTTTATACTTATGAGTAAAAATAACCAAATGAAGATGTCATAATACATAAAATATAGCACAAAATATATATGTAGGCTATCTTAGCTCTTATGTAACCCGTGTTGTAATTTATGAATGCAATAATATTCGTATTTGCATATACGACAAGTCAATTTAGCAGATTAAATCTGTTTGCATTGCTATAGTTTACGCGTTCCAGATAAGGTTAAATGGCATTATTGAGATATTGGGAATATATATATATTTGCTGTTAACATCATTCTGTAGTATTTTAAGAATAAATCAAACAAAACTAAGATGACGGACAAGGCAAACACAGCTTTATACATATGTAATTATGTAATAACACCAACTCTCACAATCGAATCTTTAAGACTGATAATAAAGTTTATAATAATAAAGTTTCAGATATGAACTTTTTAATGGGGCTCATTTTAATATGTAAAAAGTGGAGAGATTTGCATGGAAAAACATTACACTATAAGATCTCATTTTACGCAAAACTTCGTGGAACTATTTTAATCTAGCGAATTAACTGCTACTACTCAACACCGGGTCAACACAGATTCCTACGCGCGATAAAGGCTAGGATTTTACATTGCACCGCACGCCAGAAAATCCCCAAGTACAATGACCGTTAGATCGGTTGGTTTAACATCATAACAATATATTTGTGTATATAAAAAGGGTTAACTTTCCTCGATATCATCAGTCTGATTTAATATATTCAGTAAGAAAGATCTATTTCTTTAACTATACACTTTAACGAAAGAATATTTTTGCCGACATGTATTCTTCGAGTCTTGTTATCGTCTTGTGTTTGGCTGTGAACACTTTGGGATATCCACTGGATGTCGTACAAAATGAGGATGGTGAGGCCTTTGCGTTAGTGCCATTGTCAAGAGTTCGAAGGTAAGAAAAAACATCTTTTTATAACTCATAGATTTGAGCCGATAGAATATATCACCAGGGAGGAGGAAGAGTCATAATCTATTGTAGGAATCATCATACTAACAAGAGCAATGCAAGGGATTTTCGAGTGTATAAACACAATTTCATCGTTAATCACAACTCAAGCTTTACGTACGCCTCTGCGCCCTCTAGGAGCCACGTGCCAAATTCTCATCCGCAAGCGATTGTAGCATAAAGCTGGCAATGCAGTCATTGAACTAGCTCAGATAGTTCTGGTAGTATGGTGATTCCTACATATATTCCATTGGTTCATTGTATTTAGTAGGCATTTTTTCTTTGATGTTTCATTACGTCATGGTAAGTTGTTCTTGGAATCACAATCATACGCAGTCTAGTTGTCGTTTATACGAGCCATCTAGCGGGACTGATTGTCCATGAACTATTCGAGCTAGTTCAATGACTGCATTGCCAGCTTTATGCTACAGTCGCTTGCGGGTCAGTGTTTCACACGTGGCTCCTAGGGGGCGCACAAACTTAATAGGTGATTGTACCTAAAGCTTGAGATGTGATTAGTGTTGAAAGTGGATTTATACACTCGGAAGAGAATTTTCCTTTCATTGCTCTAGCTAGTATGGTGATTTCTACAATAGACCATGAGCTCCACCTGGTGGCATATTCTATCGGTTCATTGAATTTATGCATTGTTTCTTTGATGACTAATAGGTTTGTTGATTTATTTTTCTAATATCGCAGAGCTGAAGTTTACGGTCACGCTGATATCACCGATCCAGGCAGAGCTTTTATAGGTATCAAAGGTACCCCAATTGATAACGCAGAGCATCGTCTGGATACGAACGTCTACGCTACCAAGAATATCTTACATCACTCTCCAATTACAAAAGGAGCCGAAGCTTCTTATCTCCACATACCAACAAGTAATTATAATTAGTATTTAACCTTGGATAAAACATCGCTAATATTATTTATTGTGTGTTGCAGATAGTAATCTAGATTTGAGTGTCCAGAACACCCCTCAAATGGGCACTGACTTTAGGGCATCGGGCAAATATAATTACTTCCAAGACAAGACTACCAACGCCAATGTTGAAGCTTTCTATGATAGACGCTGGGGTGGACAACCTGGTACTAGCAGGTCTGATCATGGAATTATGTTTAATTTCAGAAAGGATTTCTGAGAAGCCGAGAGTTCAACAAAAATTTTGCTGCCATTTTCATGTGTATATATGCCTGATTGTATATAGTGATTAAATAATAAAATTTGGAAAATAATTTCTTGTATCACATTAATCTAATACGTATATGCTGAGATGTTAAAGGTAATCGCAATAAAGGAGATTAAATTAATATTCAGCTCTAACAACAAACGTATCCCCAATGTAGATACCTTTAAACTAACAAAACTTTTTTATTTATTTATTTATAGTATTTTTACTACGGCATTGAATACAGCGTAAAATTCTACATCGTTTGACATTAGGGTTTGGTATACCTATTTTTGATAGTTTTTGAGATATTACCATTTATTGCTTAAAATATGACTTATTTTCAAGTTTCGAGTAAATAAAATATTTTTTTCCTAAAAACACTGCATATTATTTTTTATAATGATGCGTTATCTTTCTTTTTGCATTGTTTGGTTTCCATACCTGAGATATTTATCATTGGAAGTTTTCTAATTATTAGTAAATTTTATGTAATTGTAATTATAAAATATTAATAAGCAATAATTATCATGTGACAGCAAATTACATGTTAATATTTTTGCCTGCTTATTAAATACATCGAAAATAAGTCAAATTAAAAAAAAAAACTAAGAAACTATTATTCTGAAAGAACATTTATATTGGAAATTTTCGAAGACTAAGTGAACAATATTTGAAATAGGTACATATTATAAGTATATTTAGGATTTATAGGCTTTAATTTCCCTTTGTATTTTATTTTTTTGAGGTTTTTATTCAATGCAAATAAGTGTATTTTCAATGCATAATCATTGTTACATTCTTCATGAATGTAGAATAAGTCTAAAATGTTATTTGTATTTGTAACTTTCAATGTTTTTCTTATTTCTTTCGATTTACTATATTTTACTTGTTAGAAGAAAATGTGTGAAGGAGTTGACAACATTAGGACTTACTATAAAAGATATGAGTTGTTAATACTGCATAGGTTTATCATTGCGCAATTTTGCAAATTACCAACAATGGATATCACTTGTTTGTTAGCACATCTCATGGCCTACTAATATCTAATAATTAATGTACGTTCTCTATGACTAAAAGACATTACTATTAGTAGGAAACTAGTGAACGTTAGATATGTGAAATATAAATATTTAGATAGATTAGGCAAATAATGTACAGAGTGTTTTGTAGAAAAAAACTCATTTTATTGGGTTGAAACTTGGAATTTAGGCATATTTTTAGCAATTTTTTGCAAGAAATCGATGTAGAATTTTGCGCTGCGTTCAATGCTGTAGTAAAAAATACTATGTTCCATTTGAAAGAAAAAAGTTTTGTTAGCTTAAAAGTATCTACATTGGAGGCGCGTTTTTGAACACCCTGTATGTGATTCAGTGATTATTCCTATAGCACCTCACAGCTATGTTCTTGTATTTACATCGACTTTAGTAGAACCACTAAATATCTGATACCTCATCAGCTATTTAATTTTATTTGAAACAGTGCAAATGTCAAAAAATCAACGAAAATGAAAATATCTCAAAAACGGTCGAGTTTAGGGATAGGGAACCTTCATATAAACTAGTTGCAAATGACTCGCCAAATTAATTAGACTCATAAAAATTATACCATTCCGTTTAAAATAAGGAAGTTGATATCAACACCCTGTATACCGAAAGCGCTATAAAGTTGAAAATATTTTCCTTAAATAGATCACAGTAGGCTATGTCTACACTGCAAGTTTCAAAATCAAATTTTTACTAGAAGTTAAAAAAAATCTAATGTCCCCGTTCGGTGGGACACCCTGTATAATCATAATTCTAACAGTTGCAGTATCTTCTTAAGCCTGGTCCACATTTGTACGAACATGCCTTGAGTCAAACCGCGAACGTTAAATTTTTGAAGCATTTATATGTTTTACCATGCATGGTCGGAGGGATATAATAGCTATGTTAAGTCTCACAAAACTTCAAATATCTCGGGAACTCATCGTTCTAGATTTGATTACTCATATTTCCGCAGATGTGGACGAAGCATAAAATTTCTTCATACTAAAACATCGTTGTTTTGATTCTGTCATGGGCTTTGTCAATATACCAATCTCAATCTCAAGATACACTGACACTTCAATACGTCATTGTATAGGCTTTTCTTACTCGCTATAATGTAATTTTATATAAGATACGATGGTATGATTTTCTTTTTTTAACAAATACACATAGCGTGCATTACGTATTTCTCGCACGCACATGGAAACATATGTTGTTTTGCCAGCCGGCGTTGCATAGAGCTCGGGAGTTCTCCTACGCCCACAGTGTTTATTACACCCTTGCTAACATGATATTGATGACGGCCTACGCGCACGGATGCCCGGCGTTGCCAAGTTCCCCAATGAATATTGGAGAACTTAATGGAATAGTGAAAGTTTCCTCGCTGATCATTCATTCAGAGATCGATGTTATTTACACACTAAATCGATTCGATTTTCTGATAACATATCTTTTAAACTTTTTTTTTTTATTTATAAATATGTTCCTTTCACGTATTTCCACCTGCACAAGGAACCCACAACAACTTCAACACCCCTCATTATTTCCGAATATGAATACATGAATCTATTTCCGGGGGAGCCTTTGTGTCGTCCCGGAAACATCCCCAAAGACCATAACTCAAATTAAAAGTCACTCTTCCGGTACTGACCGTGAAAAACGATGCACTTCCCCTGTTTTTCAATAGGTCTAGGGGATATACGGAATTCCCTAAAGATCGGCCGACCGCCATGCCACCGTAATTCTGGGCGGGCTAATGTTTCTTCGGAATCTCTTAAAAATCCGTTTTGGCTTGTACATATGTCCAGAAGATGCGGTCTTAGTGTTCCCCAGAGGTGTGGTAGTGCTTATTTCGGGATTGATTCCGTAACTTGTGGCTTTCCTGCTGTACCTGTGAGATATTGAGGGCAGGATATTTATTGAAATTCTGTTGGTGTGCATTTTTTTTCAGTATATAGACTTTGAACTGATGGTGACAATATAAAATATCTTTTTTTTGTTTCAAATTTCAGTAAAATGCATTTTAATTTGCAAATTGTCAAAATTTTACATAAGACTTAATAGTCAAATATTTGCCAAATTCAAAAAAGTTCTGTGTTTTCCAACAGATTTATTTTATACCATAAAACTCACTAACGTGTGACAACTGACATTTTTAGAAAATACAATTTATGCAACTTGTATTATTGCATAAAATCTATGAAAAAAATGCAGTGTACACGGAATAGAGAGACCAATTTTATCAAGGCAGGAGAATGTGTGTACAATCAATAGTACCACAACCTAGGAAAGTGAGCAATATTAAAAAAAAAATGCAATGTGGTTTTTTTCAAGCTCTATTCTGGTTTGCAACATTTTAACATACTTAGTTTAAACAGAGCTATTACTTAAGGCTTACTTTGTTAATTATTCTGAATGCCTATCCCACAGATACGCCAACAAAATCGACAACTGACATGATAATATTTCCAGTTGCATAAAATCGCAATGTTTAATAAAACCTTCGTTTCAGCTTTTATCGCCCTAGCTTTACATTGCAAAAACGTTATCTTGCAATAGAGTAAATCAACAGATATTCACCCACCTATTTGTACAACTAATTCTTTCTCTTACATTTTCTAGTATCTCTAATACAATCGCTTTACTTAACCGAAATCTTTGGTAAAATTCAAAATCGTTCCACCTTTCAAAATCATGACCCTTTATTAATACATTTTTGGCTGGCCTATAATTATTATGTTATCTTCAAAGTCACTATTCGAAGATATAAACGAATTTGTTGAACTCATAATTTTGGCAGTTCAAATTGACAGTAATTTTAATAAATTGCTAATTCACGTCGTTGTGTCTATTTTAATACCTTTGACTAATAACTGGACTGCTGGCAACATATAGCTTGCAATGCATAGTATCTCCAACATCTACTACGCTACCGTGTTGCCCGACAACAAAAAGTAGAACTATATTCGGCGGGAAATTTAAAGTTACTAGACTACTTGGTATTACAAATGTCAGAGCATTTGCAAGTTGGTAAAAAAATAAGTCAATATAGTTATAGGTTATGTATAATGTTATTTCTTGATATCTACCTGAATTTATTCATCATACAAATGAATAAATAAGTACTTACAAGTAAGAAGATTCTTCTTCTTGCGGTCTGTTTTTATCGATAGCAATTGCATTACAATTCAGAGCAAAGTAACTCCTAAGACCCATTTCCTTACATGAAAATAAAGATCGCAACGTATAAAAGCATTAATTGAAACTGTAGACAGTGTGCTGCAGATATACCTGGATATACCATGTGATTCAAAATGATTGTCGTAAGAAAAAACTGTTTTCCGGAAAAAAATATCTATACTTATTACCAATTTAATGAGCGAAGTTAGTTATATACAAATTTCATACATTAAATGAATTTTCTTGACATTTAGCGACATTGGCGTGCGTGTTGTAGTATCTTTCGATTATTTATCTTATAATTTTTTCAAATCGTTTATATTTACATCTAATATCACCAACAATAGTATTTCTGAATACTGTAAGAAAATAAGGGAATTTGTCTGTGGTAATAGCTCAACAAACAGGTAAAAAATCAATATTAACATTAAGTGAAATAGTTTATTACATTTTATAAATTTATAGGCTTATCATACACTTCAGCGCAATGAGCTGTCAAAAGAAAGTTACATTTTCATCCCTATAAAGTTTCTACGGTACAGGAATTATTACCATTAGATCACGATAGGCGATTGGAATATTGTCATTGGTTTAATAACAATTTAAGGGACGATGACTTGCTAAACAAATCATTTTTCTCGGATGAAGCCTGGTTTTATCTAACAGACTATATCAATTTACAAAACTATGGTATCTGATCTGCAGATAATCCACACGAATTTCGAGAAACGCAATTGCATCCCGTAAAAGTTGGAGTTTGCTTAGCTAGGTCCAGGCAACGAATTTTCAATTTTCCAATTTTCTTCGAGGAAACTGTAACAGCCCAACGTTACCAACAGATGTTGGAATTGTTTATTGCAGAGTTACAAGAAAATGAGCTTGAAGCAGGTTATTTTCAGCACAATAATGCTCCAGCACATACTGTTCGACAAACCTGCCAATATCTTCAACAGTTTTTTGCTGACAGGTTCGTTAGAGCACAAAGATGACCACCAAGATCGCCTGATCTAACCCCATTAGATTACTTCATGTTTGGCTATCTAAAAAATAGGATCTATAGAAACCGCATGCATACCTTAGAAGAAGTGAGAGAAGCAGTTTTGTCACTAATATATAAATAAATAAATAGTAATAATTATACTAATTGTATGTTATAATTTAAAGTAATAAATAAATTTAGTTAAACATCAGTTAGTACTGAATTGTAAAATCATAATTTAGTAAAGTTAAATTAATTACATTTCATTTTTACAAGCAGAAGCACCAATCCATAGTCGTTTATATAATGCGAGTTCAAATATAGGATACGTTTCCTTATTTATGACAGATCCGTTTACTTTCTTATGTCCAACACTGACTTAGTTAAACCTCATTACAAACACGCGGCATATACCTACACCCTGTTACTATCTATAGGAGCGGAATTGACAATTATTTTGAATCTCTGTGTACTTCACTCGGAAAAGACAATTAGAAACGTTAGTTTTTTTGGCATTTGACAGCATTCCGATTATAAGCCCGTCATTTTGAAATTGTCATGCACTTCCTAAAATGGCCAAAAGGCAACTTCATGTCACATTCATGTCTCCCATGTTGGAGACACATTTTTCAAATCTTTAGCAGTCAATATAATATTGTATAATCAAATATTATATCAGTATACATATGGTCAAAGAAATGTTCCACTGGCGTACTATAGATGGCACCACAAGTATTCTCTTATGGAAATACATTACCACTACAAATGCACAACAATAGAAAATGCTGGTGGTGTCATCTATAGTGCGCCAGTGGAACATTTCTTTGACCCTATGTATACTGGTATAATATTTGATATAATCAAAGCTTAATACCAACTTTTCTTTAAAATATGACAAACAGACTTTTATTAAAGCATATCGAATAACATTTTATGAAAAGCAATAATTTTAAATTAAGTATATTTAAAGTCTTGCGGCCGTTTTCATAAAGATACATCTAAAGTCACTTTAAGATCGATGTAGAGGCAAAAGTTGGAAATACCGTGAAAAATTGCTGTAAAGTTATTTATTACTAAATCGCTAGTGAAATATATGTATTTGAATTTTATTAACAATAAAATTGTATTATACAATTGGTTTTCAATATTGATTTTTAAATTTGATCCGTGTTTGTTTTACAGCTTTAGCTACACTGGATTAGGAGGAGCTGACTCAAAATTTATTATTATATATTATTATTAAATTTCAGTTATACTAAAAATTACTTTACTCATAATCTTTTAGCACTTTATCTTTGAGGTATCAAAGCATCCTTTAAAGAAGAAAATAAATTGTTCTAAAATTTCAGCGTGATGACTTAGCTCCTTCTAGCAACTATCTCATTAATGGATTAGTCTTAATTATTGAAATATTTCTATAACCTGATGATGTATAGAGAATATAAGGTTAATCTTTGATCTTTTAATTAAAATAATATTTTCTATTTTATATGACGTAAACCGTAAACCATATTTCAATCTTTCTTCTTTCTTATCTTCTGGTTTCGTGTTTTATATTTCAATGCGCGTTTCATTAGAGTCACTGCCTTCTCCCGCTGTAATCGGGGCAAATATTTGAGATATTTGCGGTAGTAAGCAATCGGAAGAGGTACCATCTCTTCACATCCCGCAGACGTGTGTTATTGGATGTCTGTGCAGTCGGTCGGATTTAGACGTATCAAAGCTGTGGTAAATAAATATCCACGTGGGGAGGAGATGTGTGTAATCGTTGCTGATTCGAAATGGGGGCTGGATTTAATTCATTTCCGTCGTTGAGAATGCTTTTTGTGGAATTTTAAACGATATATCTGTTGACAGTAGTGATGAGCAAAATAGCGATTTATCAATAGTGCTGTTATCCATTATTTGCTATTTTTTAATATAGCAGTTATTTGAAAACGATCGCTGTTTGGGTCACTCTTGCTTTAAAAGTCATATATTTAAAGTGCGGCTCATTATGTGAAAACAATCCAATATCTCGACTTGTTGAAGACATAAGAAAAACGCAGAGACTTTGCAATATATAACAACAAACATATGTGCATTATACCTGCGTCGAATTTTAATGTAACACTGAATGTAGAATACCTGATAATACATATTTTATCTAGATAATTATTTAAATAAAAAAAATATGCAATATTCCCTACAACACTGACAATAACTGTGATTTTCAAAAGTTCCTATGGCATTCAATGTACCTTTTCCAATACCTTTTCTTTTTTTGTGACAAATTGACATTGAAGTTACTATTTCTTTAATTCTCTACATGTTTAACGCTTAAATTAAATATTAAATTTGGAGAAAATAAGATTTTTTTATTTGCTATTGCTCAGATAAACAATTATATCGTCTACTTTCGATCCTCAGATTAACCATGAAGTTGGTACTAAATAAACTTAATCTTGTTAATTATAAAAAAGAACGACTGTTTAATCCGAAACACGGTTGGCCTCCTGAAATACTTGACTGATCGCTTTTTATTCAGATTTATTTCACTTTCAATAAATACATGGCGATAAACTTTGGCGACCTGGGAAAACAATAATGCATTTCGCACGTAAACACATAGATAAGGGCAGGGAAAATACTTTCAACAGCATCGTTCTTAGAATTTCCCAAGTACAAATTGCATCAAAACTACTGATTCGTAGACGTATAAAAAGGAATGGGTTTCTGCAAAAAGCATCAGTTTCATTTCAGTTCTCCAAGTGAATTAATCTATATATCAGCTGAAACGCTTACAACAAGCGCCCGCAATGAGTTCGCCAATTCTTTTTGTCGTGTTGTGTTTAGCAGTGAGTACATTCGGATACCCAATGCAGATTGCAGAAACTGAAGATGGTGAAGCCATGGTATTAGTACCATTATCACGAGTTAGACGGTAATACATCTTTTTTAATATACTTAAATAGCATAACTTCGTATCTTTATGCACTCTTTCTCAAAACAGAGCTGAAATATATGCTGGTGCAGATTTAAACGAACCAGGACAAGCTATCTTCGGCATCAAAGGTACCCCAATCGACAATGAAAACCATCGTTTAGATACTAACCTTTTTGGGACCACCAACATCAAACACCATTCTCCTTTTACCACTGGGGCTGAAGCATCTTACCTCCACAAACCTACAGGTCGGTATTTTGAGATTTTTAACAAAAGAAGGCTTTTTAATATCTAAATCTTTTCTAACTGCAGATAGTAATTTCGATTTGAAAGCAGTACATACGGAAAACTGGGGTACTGACGTTACTGCAGCTGGCAGGTACAATTTTTATGAAGATAAGAATTCCAACGCCAATATACAAGGTTATTACACAAGGCATTTGGGTGGAATGTCAGGAACTATGAGCCCAGACTACGGTGTTATGTTGAATTACAACATGGATTTCTAAATTCAATATTTTTGTATACATTAAACTCCTGTGTTGTTATTGCTTAGTAAATAAATAAAAGAAGTTATTATTTATCTTATATTTTATTTAGTATTACCATGATTGAAAGTGCTCTCGTTGAAGTTAAACTGTATTTGTGTGCCTTGTTAACAAATGATGTGATTCCATTATCGTTCTTATAGAACAGTCATTTATATACCGTAGTCGACAAAATTTTATTTAAGTATGGGGATTTTATACTATGCATAAAATGACCTTGCAATATGCACCGTTGCCGATGTTGAAACGATATTGAACGTTAGACATATGGTGGGAGACACGCCTATATATCTGTTTCTACCTTAAAGCGACCCCCTCTTTCCTACATTCTGCGTTCCCATGTATGTATGTATGTATGTAGTAGATGAAGGGTGGTGTTACACTGCGACCTAAAGGATCTATTGTGTCCCCCATTCTTGCTGCTTTACAGTTAGCCTTCCAATCCTACTCCTTTTAAAAAGTGTAGGATGTCAGAGGGCACCAGTCTAGGTTAAAGTCTCCCTCTTCGATCAAACATGCTCCCAGTAACAATGCCCTCGGGTTGCACAGTGCTACGCAGTTGAGAGGAGGTGGATGGGGTTTCATCCTGTTCCCCACAAAATCTGCATTCAGGATCTTTTTCCAATCCAAGCTTACTCAGGTGTCCTTTCAGTCTACAAGGCCTGAAAGTATTCCTGTTAATATGCGAACATTGTTCTTACTCAGGTTGATTGCATTCTGTAAACCTCTTTTGGTTATAAGTTTCCCAGAAGAATTTTACTGCTGCGTCATTCCCTGGAGATTTCCCAGTAACTGGATTTTCTCTGCTCCATTTCTATTTTTAGTTTCTTCAGTATTGTACTGCTACTTAACCCGCAAAAGGGTTCAGGCCCTACGAAAGGCATTCCAGCCCCTTTTTTCGCGAGGTTATCCGTTATTTCGTTTCGTATTGCGTTCCCATACTCTGAGTTAAATTTTGACGATCACAGTATAACAGGAAACGGTAGTGTATGACTGGTTGCCTTTTTTTACCTGTTCTATTTTATGCAATTGCGAGAAGAATCGGCGAATAACTACTTTTCTTTGAGCAACGTGGACCTTCCAAATAAATTATAGTTTTGATCCATAGGAGCTTTTTTGAGTTTTACTTTTTTTCTTGCTTTTGTAAACCAGCATTTTTGACATTAAAATCAAAAAGGAAATCTGCAGTAAGAGTTCCAGTCGTTTTCGAAGTATTTTAGTAAAAGTAAAATTAAAAATGAAACAAGACTAATAAACATGTCCTAACTCGAATACAAAATATACAAATAGTGACTGTAATGTATTGTTTCCTAATGACAAAACTAGGCGTTATCAACGAATTATGAAAATCTGCTCAGGATGAGATGAGAATATTGTAAAAAGCAGTTGTATAATACATCTACTATTCTACATTGAATAAATAAATTGAATTTTTATAATAAACCTTAATTTAATATCTAAAATTTAATGATTCTCACAGATTTGTAACAAAAAATAATTCTCAGCAATTTTTTACTGTCACTGCCATTGAATCAGTGAGCTGGAAAGCGTTTTCACCACCATTAAAAAAAGTTGTATTTTATGTAGAATTTCAATATGCAATCAAATGACTCAAAACGTGAAGAAAGAACTGTCGAAGTACTCTTTCTTATTTAAAAATTAGGCATCTTTATCGTAAAGTCGAATTTATTAAAGATTGGTATTTATTTTTTGAAACAAAAAAATCTTCTGTCAAAACCTATCAAATGTTACATCGCTAAAATTGTCAGAAATGGCGTACAATACATTATTCTTCCCCACACCTTAAAAAGAAATGCCTATTTGTCACGTTTTGATACCTACTTAACTGAAATTTTAATTAAATTCAATGCTATGCTTTTTAAATCAACATTGTCTTTATTATAAATATTAAATCAATGTACGAGATACCTCTAATCGAATTATAAAGGAAAATAAAATATTCGGGTGATACATACTATTTAAAGCCATGTCATTGTAACTCGTAATGTAGTACTGTATTCGATATTAAAAATAAAATAGCAATTTTCTACATACAAAAAGAAAGTTGAAGATAATTTAGTATTTAATAAATTTATTCGGAGTCCTTGAAAATAAAAAAATATAGAGAATTCAATAGCAATGCCAATTTTAAATGTTACCTTTTCAATGGAAATCTATGATTTTTAGTATAAGGTTTAATTTAATAAAAAAAAATCTCATTAATTTTTTCTAGACTTATCGCCTTTCTAAAAGTTAAATCATTTTAAATTGCCCAATCACCTTAAGGTGAAAGAATAAATTGGACAGGAACATAAATATTAATGCTTCAGGAAAAGTCTAGAAACCTTATTTATTTTCAAGTTTGTGTTTTTTGATGTCGTATGTGAATAAACAAGATAATGACGTATATGTTACCGCTTTTTACAAAAAAGATATCCACTATTCATTTATCTTTATTCCTTTAATCTACGGAGACGTTTTTTAAGACCTGAAAATGACAATAGTTTGCCGAAACAGGTTCTTGATGAAAAGATATTTAAATAAATATTGAATGAAAAAGATTTAATATCCCTTGCTTACCATCGTACGATATTCTCTATCTATTGTTTAACAAATGAGTGAAAATATTATATACTCCGAGATTGTTATGAGCAGAGAAACTAGCATTTTGAATGTATATCGCTTTCCTTTTTCTGACAAATTAGTATTGAAGTTGGTACTTCTTCAATTTGCTGCGTTTTTAGCACTTCAATTAAATAATAAAGTTGGAGAAAATAAGATTTTTTTATTTGCTATGTCTTAAGATTCGTTTTTTTTTGTGATTGCATCGTAAGTCACTGTTTTGACAATTTCAGCGACATAACATTAGAAAATCATCAATAGATAAAAAAATATTTCATCTACCTTTGATCCTCAGATTAACCATAAAATTTGTACTAAACAAATTTAATCTTGTTAATTATAAGAATCAACGATTTTTTAACACGAAACACGGCTAGGTTCCTGAAATACTTGACTGATCACTTTTTTATTCGGACTTATTCACTTTCAATAACCACATGGCGAATGGCGATAAACTTTAGCGACCCGGGAAAATCAACAATGCATTTCGCACATAAACATATAGATAAGGCCAGGGAAAATACTCTCAACAGCATCGTTCTAAGAATTCCCCAAGTACAAATTGTATCAAAATTACTGATTTGTAGACATATAAAAAGGAATAGGTTTCTGCAAAAAGCATCGGTTTCATTTCAGTTCTTCAAGTGAATTAATCTATATATCAGCTGAAACGCTTACAACAAGCGCCCGCAATGAGTTCGCCAATTCTTTTTGTCGTGTTGTGTTTAGCAGTGAGTACATTGGGATACCCAATGCAGATTGCAGAAACTGAAGATGGTGAAGCCATGGTATTAGTACCATTATCACGAGTTAGACGGTAATACATCTTTTTTTAATATACTTAAATAGCATAACTTCGTATCTTTATGCACTCTTTCTCAAAACAGAGCTGAAATATATGCTGGTGCAGATTTAAACGAACCAGGACAAGCTATCTTCGGCATCAAAGGTACCCCAATCGACAATGAAAACCATCGTTTAGATACTAATCTTTTTGGGACCACGAACATCAAACACCATTCTCCTTTTACCTCTGGGGCTGAAGCATCTTACCTCCACAAACCTACAGGTCGGTATTTTGAGATTTTTAACAAAAGAAGGCTTTTTAATATCTAAATCTTTTCTAAATGCAGATAGTAATTTCGATTTGAAAGCAGTACATACGGAAAACTGGGGTACTGACGTTACTGCAGCTGGCAGGTACAATTTTTATGAAGGTAAGAATTCCAACGCCAATATACAAGGTTATTACACAAGGCATTTGGGTGGAATGTCAGGAACTATGAGCCCAGACTACGGTGTTATGTTGAATTACAACATGGATTTCTAAATTCAATATTTTTGTATACATTAAACTCCTGTGTTGTTATTGCTTAGTAAATAAATAAAAGAAGTTATTACTTATCTTATATTTTATTTATTATTACTATGATTGAAAGTGCTCTCGTTGAAGTTAAACGGTATTTGTGTGCCTTGTTAACAAATGATATGATTCCATTATCGTTCTTATAGAACAGTCATTTATATACCGTAGTCGACAAATTTTATTTTAGTATGGGGATCTTATACTATGCATAAAATGACCTTGCAATGCGCACCGATGCCGATATTGAAACGATATTGAACATTAGACATATGGTGGGAGACACGGCTATATGTCTATTTCTACTTTAAAGCGACCCGCTTTTTCCTACATTCTGCTTTCCCATACTCTGAGTTAAATTTTGACGATTACAGTATAACAGGAAAAGGTAGTGTATGACTGGTTGCCTTTTTTTTCCCTGTTCTATTTTATGCATTGCGAGAAGAATCGGCGAATAACTACTTTTCTTTGAGCAACGTAGACCTGCCAAATAAATTATAGTTTTGATCCATAGGAGCTTTTTTGAGTTTTACTTTTTTTTTCTTTCTTTTGTAAACCGGCATTTTTGACATTAAAATCAAAAAGGAAATCTGCAGTAAGAGTTCCAGTCGTTTTCAAAGTATTTTAGTAAAAGTAAAATTAAAAATGAAACAAGACTAATAAACGTGTGCTAGCTCGAATACAAAATAAACAAATAGTGCCTGTAATGTGTTGTCTCCTAAGGACAAAACTAGGCGTTATCAACGAATTATGAAAATCTGCTCAGGCTGAGATGAGAATATTGTAAAAAGCAGTTATATAATACATCTGCTAATCTACATTGAATAAATAAATTTAATTTTTATAATAAACCTTAATTTAATATCTAAAATTTAATGATTCTCACAGATTTGTAACAAAAAATAATTCTCAGCAATTTTTTATTGTCACTGCCATTGAATCAGTGAGCTGGAAAGCGTTTTCACCACCAATAAAAAAAGTTGTATTTTATGTCGAATTTCAATATGCAATCAAATGACTCAAAACGTGAAGAAAGAACTGTCGAAGTATTCTTTCTTATTTAAAAATTAGGCATTTTTATCGTAAAGTCGAATTTATTAAAGATTGGTATTTACTTTTTGAAACAAAAAACTTTCTGTCAAAAACTTTCAAATGTTACATCGCTAAAATTGTCAGAAATGGCGTACAATACATTATTCTTCCCCACACCTTAAAAAGAAATGCCTATTTGTCACGTTTTGATACCTATTTAACTGAAATTTTAATTAAATTCAATGCTATGCTTTTTAAATCAACATTGTCTTTATTATAAATACTAAATCAATATACTAGATACCTCTAATTGAATTATAAAGGAAAATAAAATCTTCGGGTGATACATACTATTTAAAGCCATGTCATTGTAACTCGTAATGTAGTACTGTATTCGATATAAAAAATAAAATAGCAATTTTCTACATACAAAAAGAAAGTTGAAGATAATTTAGTATTTAATAAATTTATTCGGAGTCCTTGAAAATAAAAAAAATATAGAGGATTCAATAGCAATGCCAATTTTAAATGTTACCTTTTCAATGGAAATCTATGATTTTTAGTGTAAGGTTTAATTTAATAAAAAAAATCTCATTAATTTTTTCTAAACTTATCGCCTTTCTAAAAGTTAAATCATTTTAAATTGCCCAATCACCTTAAGGTGAAAGAATAAATTGGACAGGAACATAAATATTAATGCTTCAGGAAAAATCTAGAAACCTATTTATTTTCAAGTTTGTGTTTTTTGATGTCGTATGTGAATAAACAAGATAATGACGTATATGTTACCGCCTTTTTAAAAAAAAATATTCACTATTCATTTATCTTTATTCCTTTAATTTACGGAGACGTTTTTAAAGACCTGAAAATGACAATATTTCGCCGAAACAGGTTCTTGATGAAAAGATATTTAAATAAATATTGAATGAAAAAGATTTAATATCCCTTGCTTACCATCGTACGATATTCTCTATCTATTGTTTAACAAATGTGTGAATTTAAAGTATTGTATACTCCGAGATTGTTATGAGCAGAGAAACTAGCATTTTGAATGTATATCGCTTCCTTTTTCTGACAAATTAGTATTGAAGTTGGTACTTCTTCAATTTGCTACGTTTTTAGCACTTCAATTAAATAATAAAGTTGGAGAAAATAAGATTTTTTTATTTGCTATGTCTTAAGATTCGT
This sequence comes from Protaetia brevitarsis, assembly GCA_004143645.1. Lineage (NCBI taxonomy): Eukaryota > Metazoa > Arthropoda > Insecta > Coleoptera > Scarabaeidae > Protaetia > Protaetia brevitarsis. Next base: position 2,971,355 of record RXPK01000225.1, on the reverse strand, counting down.
TTTTTTTTGTGATTGCATCGTAAGTCACTGTTTTGACAATTTCAGCGACGTAACATTAGAAAATCATCAATAGATAAAAAATATTTCATCTACCTTTGATCCCCAGATTAACCATAAAATTGGTACTAAACAAATTTAATCTTGTTAATTATAAGAATCAACGATTTTTTAACACGAAACACGGCTAGATTCCTGAAATACTTGACTGATCACTTTTTTATTTGGACTTATTCACTTTCAATAACCACATGGCGAATGGCGATAAACTTTAGTGACCCGGGAAAACAACAATGCATTTCGCATATAAACATATAGATAAGGCCAGGGAAAATACTCTCAGCAGCATCGTTCTAAGAATTCCCCAAGTACAAATTGTATCAAAATTATTGATTCGTAGACATATAAAAAGGAATGGGCTTCTGCAAAAAGCATCAGTTTCATTTCAGTTCTTCGAGTGAATTAATCTACATATCAGCTGAAACGCTTACAACAAACGCCTGCAATGAGTTCGTCAATTCTTTTTGTCGTCTTGTGTTTAGCAGTGAGTACATTGGGGTACCCAATGCAGATTGCAGAAACTGAAGATGGTGAAGCCATGGTCTTAGTACCATTATCACGAGTTAGACGGTAATACATATTTTTTTAATATACTTAAATAGCATAACTTCGTATCTTTATGCACTCTTTCTCAAAACAGAGCTGAAATATATGCTGGTGCAGATTTAAACGAACCAGGACAAGCTATCTTCGGCATCAAAGGTACCCCAATCGACAATGAAAACCATCGTTTAGATACTAACCTTTTTGGGACCACGAACATCAAACACCATTCTCCTTTTACCACTGGGGCTGAAGCATCTTACCTCCACAAACCTACAGGTCGGTATTTTGAGATTTTTAACAAAAGAAGGCTTTTTAATATCTAAATCTTTTTTAAATGCAGATAGTAATTTCGGTTTGAAAGCAGTACATACGGAAAAATGGGGTACTGACGTTAGTGCATCTGGACAGTACAATTTTTATGAAGATAAGAATTCCAACGCCAATATACAAGGTTATTACAGAAGGCATTTGGGTGGAATGCCAGGAACTATGAGCCCAGACTACGGTATTATGTTAAACTACAACATGGATTTCTAAATTCAATATTTTTGTATCCATTAAACTTCTCTGTTCTTATTGCTTATGAAGTACCTAAATAAAAAAGGTTATTATTTATTACGTATATTTTATCTATTATTTCTATGACGGGAAGTGTCCTTGTTGAATTTATATTGTATTTGTTTGCTATATAATTGATTGGATACCATAATCGTTTTTGATAGAGCATTCACTTATACTTAAGAGGGAACTGCAGTGTGTGGAGGTTGTCTGTTTTTTCCCATTTCTGTTTTATAAAACTGCGAGAAGAATCTGTGAGTAACTATATTTCTTTTGAAAACGTATACCTTCCAAAGAAATTACAGTTTTGAACCATAGAAGCCTCTTTGAGTTGTATTCTGTAAAAGCAGTATTTTTTACATTAAAGCCAAAAAGGGGATCTGCAGTAAGGTTTTCAGTCGTTTTCTCAGTGTGTCATGAGACACCTTTAATTGATTTATAAAAAAAAATCTTGGGGTACACATTCTTTTAACGCAATAACGTTGTAACTCCTAACTTAGTATTGTATTAAAAAAAAAACGATTTTCTACATGCAAAAATAAAGCTGAAGAAAATTTAACATTTAATAAATCTATTTACGCCCTTGACATAAAAAATACAGTTTCAATATCAACGTAATTTTAAATTTTACCATTTTAATGGAAGTCAACGATTTTCAATAGAAGGTATAATTTCATATAAAATAAGTTTCATCTATCATCTCCAACCTGAATCAAATTTTAATCTAATACCTGAATGTAGGATAGCTGATACAAATTTTTATTTAGATAATTATTTGAATAAAAAAATATTCAGTGATTCCCAAGATTGACAAGAATTCCTATGGCATTCAATGTACAGTGAAATATACCATTCACGTCTCTCTAAAATGTCGGTGTGGGCAAATGGTATATCTACTTGAAAACATAAAAATACATTCCAGGAAACAACTTGCGAAAAATCGAGCATTTTTTATATTTCGCCAGCATGCACAAATGCGGTTCCTTAAAGGAATAAAACACCACATTCAATTCATAAAATAGAGAGAAATAAAAATAATATATCGAAGGTGTATACATATGTGGCACCTTTGATATTCTGCCAGCTTACTTTGGTTAACACATTTTTTTTTGAATTACCGTCAATACAATCAGTGTTGCCAACTTGGTGAATTTTCCACTAAATCTGGTGTATTGAAAGCACGTCTGGTGTACACAAATCATATTCTAGTGGCTAGTGAAAAGTTTAGCGGATTCAAAATCTATGAAAGATAGGTATAGGGAATGCTCATATAAAGTGATAGGGGATGATATTTACTTCCTAATTTCGAATTAAAATACAGATTTAAAAAAACTGAGTTTTCTGCATTTGAAGATATGTCACTTTGTCAATCAGTTTTGAGCACCCTGTATGTTAGAATATAAAGAGTGTGTACCGTTTCTTAGAGTTATATCTACATTCATAACATAGCAATTTTGGAGTCTCTACTTGTAGTACTAACCGAGATATTAATTTCTCAATGATGCAATGATTATGATTAAAAAAAAAAGAAAAATCTAAATAACTCAAAAACGGCAACATGTAGTTATAGGAATAGCTAATGAAAACTGACGTATTTATAGTTGTAGAATCCAAAAATGAATAAAAAATTATATCATTCTATTTAAAATAACAAAGTTGACATCAATTTCCGGTCAACCGGAAGTGATATTTTGGTTGAAGTATTTTACATTTATAGTTCTAATCGAACAAATAATGGTGCCAAAATCTCAAATATAAGTAAATAATAGAACGTCATAAACTTTTAATGAACCACTTACGTGGAATACCCTGTATAATAGACAAAATCAAATGTACTTTGCGTAATAGGTTTTTAAAAGTAACCTTGTGCGAATTATAATAAAATTATAACAAAAAATGAAATAAACGGGGATTAATTGTAAAACACTATTAATTACATAAATATACAAAATATATATATTTTTTTTGTTTTTCTTAAAATACCTTATAAATATAAAGTAATTCATTTCCCAATTCTAGTGATTTTCTGGTGGAATTGTAATCCCGATCTAGTGAAATATGTCTTCTGTCAATTGGCAACACTGAATACAATATTGTATACGCACAGAATAATTTATTTTCGCTATCCGTCTTTACAGTTTTGCTGAATTATGTTTGTTTTTTTTTTTAATCTAATCGATCTGTAATTATTATTTTGCTAATGTGTTCCCATTGTCTTTATAATTAATAAACAATATTATTTTTTATGTTTTACGCCATTCAGACATCAACTTTAAATTAAATAAGAATAGGGAAGCAAATTATAAATGAATTTCATGAAATGGGCAATAATTTTAGGCCTGATTTTTAAAGATGTGCTATGACGCTGAGATTTATTTTTCAATAGATACTTCGAATAATTTTGCTTACTAAACAGTTTTTGCTAAAATAAATTCTTCCTTTCGAAAAATATGTTATACATCAATACACATGCATGTATTTAGGCATGTTTGTAAAGTGCCAGGATCGAGGGAATGAATGAGTCGTTGTAAATTGATTTTTTTTTACTTGATAAATTAACCGAACGATGATTTGGCTCTATGAATACACACTCGCTCTTTATATGACTACTATTTTTTGCATTTTAAAGTAGATATACCATTTGTTCACGCTGATATTTTAGGGAGACGTCAATTTTAAATTTCACTGTACCGTTTTCAACACCCGTTCTTTTTTGTGTCAAAATGACATTGATGTTAATATTTCTTTAATTTTTTACGTATTTAACACTTAAATTAAATATTGAAGTTGGAGGAAATAAGGTTCTTTAGTTGTTAAGCCTTAAGATTTCTTTTCTTGTTTTATGGTTGTATTGGTCTAATTAAGTCACTGATTTGACAACTTGAGCAACGTAATTAGAAAATCATTAACAAATAAACAACTATTTCGCCTATTTTCAATCCTCAGATTAACCATGAAATTGGTACTAAATAAATGTAATCTTATTAATTATAAAAATTAACGATTTCTTAACTTAAAAACTGGTAGTCTCCTTAAACACTCGACTAACTCCTTTTTTTTTCAAAATTATTCACTTTCAATAAATACATGGCGATAAACTTTACCGACCTGGGAAAACAACAATGCATTTCGCACGTAAACACATAGATAAGGGCAGGAAGAATACTTTTTACAGCATCACTCTAAGAATTCCCCAAGTGCTAATTGTATCAACATTGCTGATTCCTGGGCATATAAAAAGGAATGGGTTTCTGCAAAAGGCAACAGTTTCACTTCAGTTCTTCCAGTGAATTAATCTATATATCAGCTGAAACGCTTACAACAAACGCCCACAATGACTTCGTCAATTCTTTTTGTCGTGTTGTGTTTAGCAATGAGTACATTGGGGTACCCAATGCAGATTGCAAAAACTGAAGATGGTGAAGCCATGGTCTTATATAATACATCTTTTTTTAATATACTTAAATAGCATAACTTCATATCTTTATGCACTCTTTCTCAAAACAGAGCTGAAATATATGCTGGTGCAGATATAAACGAACCAGGACAAGCTATCTTCGGCATCAAAGGTACCCCAATCGACAATGAAAACCATCGTTTAGATACTAACCTTTTTGGCACCACGAACATCAAACACCATTCCCCTTTTACTACTGGGGTTGAGGCATCTTACCTCCATAAACCTACAGGTCGGTATTTTGAAATTTTTAAGGAAGGAAGGCTTTTTAACATCTAAATCCTTTTTAAATGCAGATAGTAATTTAGATTTGCAAGCAATACATACGGAAAAATGGGGTACTGATGTCACCGCATCTGGACAGTACAATTTTTATGAAGATAGGAATTCCAACGCCAATATACAAGGTTATTACAGAAGGCACTTGGGTGGAATGCCAGGAACTATGAGCCCAGACTACGGTATTATGTTGAATTACAACATGGATTTCTAAATTCAATATTTTTATATACATTAAACTCCTGTGTTGTTATTTCTTAGTAAATAAATAAAAGAGGTTATTACTTATCTTATATTTTATTTATTATTTCTATGACGGGAAGTGTTCTCGTTGAAGTTAAGCTGTATTTGTTTGCCTTGTTATACAATTGATGTGATTCCACCATCGTTTTTGATAGAACTCATTTATACCACAGTATAATACAGTAAGGACATGCTCGCAAAAATCCATTGTTCTTGAGTGGTCCGTTTTGAATGACCTTCAAGCCCAGCTGCCATTTTGTAAAGCTTTTGCCGGGAATTTTTAAACGTGTGGAATAATTTATATTTTAAAGGAAGTAGAAAAATAGATTAAAAAAAATACACAAATTTATGCGTTTCTTATTCTGATTTTGTTGCAAATATTTAAGAACAGTTTACAGTAATAAAAAACACGATTCCAGTAAAATAATGTTTGATTAAGTAATTTACGATAATTATGTTCATATTTTTTTCTTTTTGTGAAATATTTATTTATATTTTTATAGTGTAAAATATTCTTCCAGGAATAAATATGTTGTGTGGTTCTTTCTCAAATAAATTAATAAAAATGCAGCAGCTTCGGTGGAAGGGACTTTCAAATTTCTGACACGAATACACAATAATTTTTAAATAGGGTTCAGAGGTATGACTGTATCGTTCTGTGCGATACAAAGATTGTTCCTTTTTATTCGACTACTTCATTTCTAACATCCGACCCTGCAGTGGTTTGTCAACAATAATGTCCGGGGGTGCACAAGTGGATACAGTTCAAACATATAGACTATATAATATCGAATTGTCTATAATGTGAATAAATGCGATTAAAATTCATACCAGTATAATGCAATTCAAACCAAAATCACATTATTTTAAAAAGTGAACATAAAATGAATTAGGTTTGTTATTACGATAAATAGCAATCTAGCTTAAAATGTGTATCTAACAAATAAATTGATTTAATGTGACCTAGGAATCTCTGCACAACGATAATAATTCTTCTTGTCCATGTACTTTCTTAATTCTTGTTGTGTCATATATTATATTAGATTCATTCGGAAATTCCAAGAAACTACGACCATCGTTAGCATCACAATTTATCTTGCGAGAGTGACTGGCACTACAAAATGATACCCGTTGGTGTTTTCTTTCACGGTTATTTGAGTTATTTCACTTAAACCTAACAATATAATATATATAAGAAAGTATGTAAATGTTATGGCCACCGATTTTACCTTTTACACAAGAATATCATGGTTCATTAAATGTTTTTAAAACTGCAGGGGTAATTCAAAACTTATAAAATACGTAAAATAAATAAATAAAACAAATAAATCATGTAGATTAAACGGATGAGTAAACTAATTTGTGTAGTAGATACGAATGTAAACAATAACAAACTGCCATTTTGGGAAGCTGTAGTTTGAAGTGAAGTTAGGTTTAGAAATTTGGATTCCTATAACTCATCTCTTGTCCTAACTCGGTGTACTCTGATAACATACAACGGTTGTGCAGTTATACAACAAACGCAAATTCATTGCAAATGTTATGATGGTGCCTGATGAATATCAGGAAGTGTCGTTCTCGGTAGTGACTTTCTCGGCTGTAACTCTGTTATTCTCGATTCTGACTTCCTCAGGTTTATGACAAATGCATAATATATAAAATATATTACCTTTACGTATAGCATTCACTTTTTTTTTATCTATTTAATGTTCCGTGCATTCATTTTCATTTTCATGTTGTTACGATACTTTCTTTTTTTTTATTATTATTTTAAGTTACATTTTGTTAATCTCTATTTCTACTGTAGGTTACAGGAAAAGCGCCGAACGTACTTTGTACACAGGCCATGTAATCTTTTTGATGTAATAATCAATAAATACTATTATTATTATTATTATCATGCGTTATATTACTTTTAACGTTTTACGGTATTTTAACGTAAATGTTACAACATAGGGCGGATTATTACTGTTATTATTAAATATCAATACAAACAAAATAACAATAAGTTGAATTAAAAACATTTAAAAACATAACATATGGGAAGGGGTGCGTTTACCGTTCTATCTATCAACTCCATCAGCTGTTATCCAACGCTCTTAAGCTATTGAGGATTGAAAATGACACCACCGACAAAACGCAATTTCGACAACCCTTTCATCCTTTACACAGTCAATACATCCGCCTCGCGTGACGTCTTACATCATAATAAATCCTACACGCACCTTCAGCGATTAGAAAAATCACCCGATTAAGTTGGAAACCAACGCGGCTGCTGCTCCGATGCCCCCTGGAATTTCCAAGTTTCACTGTGCACTATACTTTCCACCTGTCGTCCGTCCCTTTGCGCCCCATCTAAGTTGGGGATCGCGTGACCGTTCGGCCTAACGCTATATAGCTCACATGTTTATTTAAGGCCCCTGGAAACGCAGAACACGTTTCGAGAATCAATTTGTACTCACGGGACCGCAACGTGACGCGCCGGGACCCCATTCGTTCTGGGTCTCGGTAAAACCGTTCTCTTTCACGGGAAAGTTACAGAAATTGCGGCGTGTTACGTGTGTAGGTAAGGTTGATGAATGTATTTTCCTCGTGTGATTAAGGGCCGAACGAATAGATAGAAATTGTTTATAGAGGATTATAAAAGGAGCAGATCTGATGTAAATATGTTTTCTTGTGTATGAAAAATGAATTAAACATTTTATCTTATTTGTATAGAATAAATTTGTTTGAATTTGCATTCATTATACTCGAATTATATTTATATCTTAAAATAGAAATAGTTTTTTACGAAGCAGTCATGGCCGAGCGGTTAAGGCGTCTGACTAGAAATCAGATTCCCTCTGGGAGCGTAGGTTCGAATCCTACTGACTGCGTTTGTTTTTTTTTTTTTTTGGTAACCGAAAATAAAATATTTTATCAGTTTATATTTATAATAATTTTTGACAGATTTCGAAAAATGTGTGCTAAAAGTTGTAATAAAATATCATCTATTTTTTGTTTATTAATGCCCTTAACGTAATCTATTAATTTAATATTTTTTTTTTTGCGAAATTTTAAATTTTACAAATATTTTAATGCAAATTCAACAAAAATACAAACTAACGCCGGAATTCATAATTTCAAGCTATAAAAGTATGCTTTTATTTAATTACTGCTGTAAGTATGGTTGCCTATAAGAAAGCAGTACTTAAATGAGTATATTCATTGGTAAATTGGTAATACATTCGTAGGCAGAATTTTCGTATCATGTTCTGGTTGTAAACTAATATTTTCCAAATTTATTGCAGTTGGTAATGCATCTTTTCTGTAAAAAAAGAAATTCTAGCTAATAATATTTAAGTGAAGCAGTGAGATCTAATGCAGATAATGCAATATACTATAATGAATTTTGATTTTTAAATTGAATAATTTATTTAGAACTATTTTAAGGGATTTCCTAACTATTATTAATAATCAAAATATATGGAATATGATGCTTTTACTATATTTATGTATCATTAACATGATTACTATTCGATTATACAATATATTATTAACTGTATTATATTTAGTTATTAATTTTATTTAAATATTTACTAAACAAAATATTAACTGAATTAGATTCGTGCAACGGATTTATATGTAGTTCACACTAAGATGCCAATATGATTGGGGAAATGATACAATAAGAACAAAATTAATGGGGTTTTACAAGGAAACCTAGATTATGTGCTATTAAAAGAAATTACCAATAACACTTTTACTACTCAAAATGAAAGTCCATATTTAAAATATAAGGATTTAATTGGATACTTCCATTTCGTACCAATTATTTCATGTGACGTCGAAAGGTGTTTCTCTAGATTTAAAGATATTAACTTACCAACGAAACTAATTTACAACAAACAATTTAGAAAAATATTGCAATATGGTATGAGGGACATCAAATATCAAGTATCATTGTCATGTTGTTACGTAGTTTCCGTAGTTTTCATATGTACCCAACCAGATACTGTTTAACGTTTAGTTTTATAAGAATTTTACTCATATTGACAAATATAAGCTATTCTGCAAACATGTCTTGAATCCCAATTTATTGCGAGAGTTATCGTTAATTTCAGTTAAACTCAACTCTATAGCGTGTGTGTGTATGTGGGTAGGCAACTTATTATTCATTACCTTCAACTGGTTGTATTATACCATCTATAGTAATAATGACGTTACTTTTTCGCACGTATTTTTGCTATTAAACTCTGGGGACCAGCACTTTCTGCTGTCACGTTTGACAACCTCTCCCCCACCACAAATAGCGCAGCCTTAAATGTTTACCGAACAAGGAATTTATAGTAGAATTGGGTTGTAAGCTACGTAAATGGCTTTTTATCCTAATTTTGAAATTTCTAAAGCTCCTTCCAATGTATGTGCAGTGGCAATCATTACATGTTATGAGGTAAACACCTTTCTTTTTGCTAGTGGCTCTATATTATCTTTATTGTTAATAATTAAATTTCGTAAGAGATGTAATATTCTAAATGATATATGGGCATGTGGTTTAAGAATGTTAGCAATTTTGTAAGAGAAAGGACCTCTATATGAAATCGAAATGAAGTACTTGTCATTGTCAACTGTAGAATCTGTGGTAGTGTTTAAATAATCTGCACTTTTCACTTTTTAATTTTATGTAATAACTTATCTATTATATTAGAATTATAATTATTCATTATGGCTATTTGTTTTAGTATATTTAGTTCCTTAGTGAGAGGAAGATTAACTAGCATGTGAAGGTAATTATAAAAGAAAGCAAATTTATGGTTAAAGGGATGATTAGATAGAGAAGAAAGCATATTTAACCACTCACACAGAGTCATATATGGATTTTATGAAATATGTAAAACTTTGTTGCTTTGATAACAGTATAAGTAAAATAAATTTTGTATTAATCTTCTTTTGCGCCTTTTACAACAATTTCTTGACCGACGCAGTGACGTTAGATTACCTATCCATCTATCTATCTATCTATCTATCTATCTATCTATCTATCTATCTATCTACTATCTGTCTATTTAGTGTCTTAACCAACGTCATCGTTTTTTGTCCGCATGAATCAAATCGATACTTCGGAGTCAAATTAAAAACCGTATAAACACAATACCTTATGCACGATTTTTCAGCATTGGTTTAAATTCGATTTTGAGTTTACTTTCGAGTTTTACGTTCAAAGCATATTATACTACTGGTCACAGCATTAGTTGAACTTTGAACCAAACAAAAAAATTGTTTCATTTTTGAGCGGAGTTATGTACGAAGCTTAAACTTTAATATTCTCCCTCAAATGAATATAACCATAATACAAACCTTAAAATAATTGTTTGTGACATGTGATGTCACTCTGATATTAACGAATTTACTGGAATTTTCTGGTGAACACGTTATTAATTGAACATTTTGGGCGTGTTAGAAGATCAAGAATTAATCGTGGGCGTCCTACTAATTTTGAAATTTGGGATGAACACGATTTCTTTGTGAGATACTGTTTATAGAAAGATACCGTAATGCGAATGCTTAACCGTATTACTAATAGGTATATAATCCTACAAATTTGTAAGTATATTACACATACGTATGAATTCGGAGATCTCATTAATTTATTTTATAGAAACACACGCTTAAGACCGGAGGAAATGTTATTGCCGATATCAACTCCTAGCAAAATCATTTAAGAATATCCCACGTTATTGCATATTTAAGAGATAATACATGGCTTTCCTTGGACTAATGACGAAATCCAAGAAGTAATTGAAGGCTAATATGAGATTGCTTCTTCTCTTAGAGTGATTGGTATAATCGACAACACATGTTAAAGTTCAATACCAGGTATTTAGTACTAATATTTTTATACTAACAGTTAACGATATATTTTTTTATATTTTGCAGGTGGTGATAAAGCTGAGGTATACAGAAATTTTCAAACAGTATGTGATCATAAGTTAAAAACTCGCAATATTGTTTGTCGGTGGCTGGTCAGCAACTCGGCCACTATATTTTCAACAATTGCAATTTCTGTCATGAATTCAACGAAACACTTTTAAAAACAATCTTAATCCAATTACGCATGTTGAAAATTGAAATAACAAGGACATATTCAAAACGTAATTGTGTCGAATACTCATATGGTGTTTGAAAACGAATATTCCCAGTTAAGGTAAATGGTGCTGGATTACAAATTGCGAAACTATTTAGTGTGTGGATGACCATTTCTATGCCAGAAAGAAGTTTGTGTAAACATAATATATGCTATTGCCACTGTTCAATTTACCTTATAACATACACCAATAAATACACCAGCTAAACAGTTGTTTATTTTACTTCTATTAACAAAATCTAAACCAATTATCTACGCTGGTTCTTGGCTGATACAAGTTGTTAATCGTATTCTCACTTCCATTTAGTTGTCTCTCGTTGTCTTGTTTTTCGCTTAATAGGCGGTCTCTTTAGGAGAATTTGAGGAAGTTAGGATTTTGCCAATTTTCTCTTTTTAAATTCCCAAACGGTCGTCTACTTTCTTCTTACTTCTGCAAAAATACATACTCATTAAACATAATTATTAGTTTATTTTGAATATCACCTCAGTAAACAGCACTTTAAAGGTAATAAGGTACCCTTCTTTTTTCCTCTCGAAATATGCCAGAGCATTAAGCACAAGCTCCTTGTGCCTTTAAGAAATTCAACCCTTTCCAGCATTTTCTGTGATAATGAATAACATTAGTCATTGTTTGATACATTCTCTTTATTCAAAATAACATACCCACTGTGCTCTAAAAAGAACAATTTTTTCTTGCAAAATATACAAAGAAAGCGAAAAACCGGGCAAGAAACGACTAATAATAAATCAAATACACAAACTAACGCCGCTATAGGTTAGATTTGATTACTGACATGTGCCATGATAGAAACCGGAAACGATGCACCGTTAAATATTGACTTAAACAACGCAGTAATATGGCTATCTCTATCTGTCACATCATGAAATACTCCTTGTATCTTTTTCTGCGAGACAAGCGGAAACTTTGCTTCTTTTTTCAATAGCAATGCTTGAACAAAATAGTCAAATCAGAAGATTGTCTTTACTTGTATGACATATCAATGACGTTGGTTGAAACACTAAATAGACAGATAGTATCTATCTATCTATCTATAATGTATCAAATTAATATTGGCTTATTGTGTAAACATACATATACATCTGACAATGTTGAAAAATGTAACGTCATCAATCAACGATAACAGAGGTCGTTTGTTAAATTCAAGAGACATAAAAACAGTTATCCACAAAGTGCTCTTTGTTCATTTGTTGAGAATCTTTATTTAGCTTTTAGACAGTTCAGATTACTGCGGAACTTTTCTAAATTTTTCAAAAGTTTACGCACCCCCAAGCTGACAACTTCATCTTATCTCAACTACGCCTTACCCAATTCGAATATTCCACATTCAATTCAATAGCTTTTTCTTATGGATGGAACTCAGAGAGCGTCATCATCTTTGAAAGAGCGACTCCTGAATAATTCTAGACATTGACTTATATTAAACGAGAGGGTACTTCCTCGGGGAAGAATTCGAAAACTCCACGAGGACGCAAGCCGCTATTAAAAATACTATCGGAGACTCGTCTGGGCATCCGGTACCGCATAAATACGATGTTCCTCTCCTTCCTACACACGTCTCGCATAGACTCGCGTCGCCGCTGAAGGTAATCGGAAAGATATTTTAAGCGTCTAGCGACCGAATCGTTTTCGTATCAAATTTTATCGTTTATGCACCCGAGCCGGGGAAACGTCTCGGGACAATAAATATCGGAATTGACGCCCCGTGGAATATCTGCCGGTGAAAAGGAGACAATGGTGCCGAGTTCCTCGAGAATCCGGCGTCGTACGAAAACGGCTCGGATACGTACTTATAGGAGGAAATAGTTAGAGACATTCTTGGTCTTCGAGGACGTCGACGGCATTGTCATAACGGTGCGACCGCAAGATCAACGTTGGCAGGCAGACAAGAATGCGATCGCTAGCCGGTGAGCGTATAATAGAATTCCCCAAGTAGCGAAATAATAGGGAACGTTTAGATGTGGAATTGAAAACGATCTTGGAGTCGTGCCTATGATTTGGTGGGAATTCTTAACGGTGGGAGATTGTACGATTGTATTGGTTGGAATGGTGTGAAATTTCAGTTATGTAAAGATGTTTAGAGTCAAAGTCGTTCAAGCGAATGATGTATATGCTATACCGGCAGAGAATAAAAGCCGGGCACAATGCCTAGGCATTCTGTACAAAGCCATTAATTGTTTTTTTTTTTTTTAATTATCAATTGTGGCAATTTTGTAGTACAAAAAAATGTTTTCTGTAGAGTATAATTCAAAAAAGTAGAAAAAAAAAACAGAAAGGTGTTAAGAAATTGCAGAAAAAAAAGTTAAAAATGTTGAAAAGGTTCGCGCTCCTTTTGTGAGAAAAGGGAACAGGGAAAAGGGAAGAGGGAAAAGGGAAGAGGGAAAAGGGAAGAGGGAAAAGGGAAGAGGGAAAAGGGAAGAGGGAAAAGGGAAGAGGGAAAGGGAAGAGGGAAAAGGGAAGAGGGAAAAGGGAAGAGGGAAAGGGAAGAGGGAAAAGGGAAGAGGGAAAAAGGAAGAGGGATAAGGGAGCATGGAAAAGGTAACAGAGAAAAAGGAATAGGGAATGATGAACAGAGAGGCGGAAATATAGAAAAAGAAGCAGGCAAAAGAGAATGGGATAAAAGAAAATGGGAAAAAGAAGGGGTAAAATGGAACAGGGAAAAGGAAGTACGAAAAAGGTAGTTGGAAAATGAGAATGCCGAATGTGGGGAAGGGGTGTCTTCACAAGTACTCTCATTAATCCACAAAAAAACAACTTGTCACTTCACTAACCACGAGGAAACTTCAGGGACCTAGGCGGTGTAACAGAACGGGTTTCTTACCTGGAAACTTTTGGGGATGGTCAGCGCCCAATTCATTCAGGCAAAACCAAGCCTCGTTTACAGATAACCCCACCTGCTCTTTTGGCCGAACGAGCCACTTGTGGAAACAATCCTTTTGTCCGGTAGCGATTGGTTTTAAAAGTTTTAGCCAAAGACGTTTTCCGACGGTGCTTTTCTCAGTTAGTCGAAGCAGGGCCGAAGCAGTTAGTTAGCCCAAAGATTGTCGACTTACCCACCATGTCGGCTTTCTCTTACCGAAATAACTCCCTCTCTAAAACTTTACTATGGGTACAAATTGAACTTTTTTTTTGGTATGGCGAAATAATAGAGTGACTATTTTTTACAATTATATATTGAATAAATTGAGACAATAGAATTAAACTAGCAAGCTACAAATTAAATAAAATAACAAGTAAAAAAAAACAAAACGAAACACATTTGGATGAATATTTTAATATTTTATAATATTGTCTAACATATACACTAGTAATTTTTACTTACAAATTTATCTATTAAGGGAGAGAGAGACAGAGAGCGAACGTGTTACAGTTTCTACGTATTAGCAATGGTTAATTTTAGCAGAAATTTTGAAACATCTTAAGCCGATGTGGTAATTAATTCTTCCGTAATCCAAATTTAAGGCACAACACTCACAAGAATTTTAAAGAAAAGGGTTTTTTTCGAACGGTTTTAGCACAAAAACAAAACACCTCTGGAGGAAAGCTTTTGCTTCCTGTTCTCGAAATTTTGAAGCTTATTTTAATTACAAAATTTAAGAAGAGAAGTTTGATTTTTAATTTTAAGATATGGAAACGCCCGGAACGAAGGGGTAACGCGTGCTTTTCTGTAGCTGAATCGGAGTCCGCGAATTAATTGTTTCAAAACAGCCATGTAAAGAATTTTTAAACTTTAGTTGTGACGTCATTCCATAGTGACAAACTCGTTCCGCTCCCCTTTACAAGAAGGCGCAACAATGATCGTTGGCGTTATTTTTCTTAACTTCAAACGCCCTTCTGGAGAGTAACGTGGGATTCGCCGGTCAGCATTTTGTAACATATAATAAACAAAGAAAGCAGATAAAAATTAAAATAATGAGTGAGTAAGTAAGTAAGTAAAAATGAATTTAAATACATTAGCTGTGTTCGCAGAGGAATCACAAACTAGTCAGAGCCAATCATATACTGTGAAATCAGTCAGAAAACTGTTTCGGATTTCTTTGAGCCAATAGAATCGCGTCTGACTAGTTTGTGATTCCTCTGCGAACACAGCTATTGTATGATACAGGACGGAATTTCTAATTCTTACAGCGGCATTAGACTGTTCGGGCCGGAGTTACAATTCACCAGGGAAGGTAAGTATCTCTGGGTACTACCCTCGATGCGGAACTGAGCTGGCAACCATTCTGGTGCTGCAGGAGAGTTGCTGGTGTAACCTGTGGACTTAAGCTGAGGGTGGTCCATTGGCTATATGCTGCCGTGATAAGACCAGCGATAACATATGAGGCAGTAGAAGGTGGAAAAAAACAGGAGTGTCTTCCGCAGTGAATCACTGGTTTCAGTTGCACGCATGTTTTCTTAGAGGAAGGGTGATTTCTCACCTTATTATAGATTCCAGCTCCAATCGCGTTCTCTTCTGTGATGGTTGTGTAAACTGATCTCCCTTAGGCATGCATTTTCTTAGTTACCTTGAGTATAACCAAAGAGTCATCTTGGGCTAAGTCTCCATTTCCTTCCACACAACCTTTTGTACCTCCCTAGGACATTAGTGGCTTTGTTGGTTGTATTCTGGGGTTGATTGTATTATGTGGGTTCCATGTATGTATTTTTGATATATGGAATCCTTTCGCCTCCTATAACTAGTCTTCTAACATTCTTTTTCTTGTGACCGTGACAACTTGTGTTTTCTAAGCATTGACTGATAGTCGCTTTTGTTTACACCATTAGTCAACCGTATTTAAATCGGTTTGCATGGGCTCCACCTGAACCTTTGGAAACCGCCCCCCAACGACTGAGTAACATACTAAGTTTTTACAACACAATTTCTCACCCTTTTGTAGCATAATTGGATAAATGTCATCCACTGGCGATTTATATGGTTTGAATGAGTTATAATTACCCACTTCACTTTTTCCACATCCACCACTTTCTGTGCTACCTGCTAGTGCTTCCTCGATCCCTGACTCGCAGTTTCCACTACTGTCTTATTGCAGTCTCGCAATGATGAATGGGTAAGTAAAGATCTTTCTATGTTTATCCCTGATCGATGTTTTCTTAGCTCTATTGAACTTCCTGCCTTCCCTCTTCACGCCTTCAAGGTTGCTGTTCCACCAGGATACATTCTTGAAGACTCCCTTGTTCACCATGGGGCAGTTTTGATCGAACGCTGATATAATAGCGTCTTGAATTAGCCCTGCTACGAATTCCAGGTCTATTGCATTGCTCACTTACAAGGGAACACCGGCGGGTGTCCCCCTCCGATGAAACTTAACAGATCGAAAGAGTACCTTAAAATAAGAGACACGTATTTTTTTTTATCGGCGTTCCGCACGATTTTGGGGTACAGCCCCCTCCAAAGTTTGGACGATTTTTCAATTTTTGCAATATTTCTAAATTATAACAGATATTAAATTTTCTTCTTAAAATAATTTGCAGCATTATTGCATGCCCCTAAGGGTGCGTCGTCCGTATTCGCTAAAAGTTAATAAGGGGACGGGGTACCCGTACCCCCATTTTTTTAAATTTTTTCTTTTTCTTATTCATCAAAAGAAGGCCGATTTAATATAGAATACGATGATGTATTTAACAAGTTTTAGAAAATTAATAATTGTAAAATAGAAAAATAATAAATAAAGCTTCAAATTAATAAACTTGTCTATTGATATAAATCAAATGAACTATAACAGAAATAAGTTTTTATCCTTAACATAATTTCCAGCATAATACATGGTCTCAGGGTAGATATCTTCATAAAAAGCTAATAAAGGGGGACGGGGTACCCCATACCCCCGCATTTTTTTAATAACAAGTTTATTCATTATTCATCAAAAAAAGATCGCTTTTACATAGAAAACAATGGTTATAAATTTGGAGGATTAATAATAAAATAATAATTTAATAATAATAGATATATACATTAACAACAATTATTTATTTGTTACTCCGCTGCTCTCCTTACTTAAATATTTCTTAATTTAGAATTGTATCTACTCGACAAGCAAGCGTATTCAAGTACTCGTGGTATAAGAGTGGATACGTTGAGGAAAGACCTGGGCCCTTTAAAAATCCTGTAGAGTTTTGTTTTAACAAAGATGCGCAGTCTACACCCTTGTGTAGTATTTGCAATAAACCAGCTATTGTGCGGTGTTCATGGTGCAAACAAAATCTGTGTTTTAAACACTTTTACACAGACTATCACTACTGTAATACTTACATAGCTTAATTACTGTATGTATATTATCTTGTTCGCTATTGCAATACATAATAATTATAATGTTTTTCTAATTCTGTTCTTATTGTTTCCGAAATGTTATAATCGTTACAAACACATTGTTATATTTATGCTCCATTGAATACTTACATTGTACACCTACATTTGCACGAAAACTTGAAATAAATTAAAAAATATACATTATTTAATCCTTCGTCCTGTGTAGCAAATTTGTTCACGCACTAAAGGATTATGGTATTCTAAGAATGAATAACATTTTTATTAAGGAAATATATAAACGCAGTTACTAACTGCAGTTGATAAAACGATTTATATTGCTACCACCGATAAAAGTTTCGTATAGTATATAGTATAGTTTAGTAGGCATAGAAAGGTTTGACCATAGTTGTCGAGTAGATGCAATTCTAAATTAAGAAATATTTAGTAAAGAGAGCAGCCGGGGTAACGATAACAAATAATTGTTGTTAATGTGCTTATTATTATTATTACAATTATTTTTATTATTAATCCTCCAATTTATTACATTGTTTTCTATGTAAAAGCGATCTTTTTTTGATGAATAATGAATAAAACTTATTATTGAAAAAATGCGGGTATGGGCACCCGTCCCCGTTATTAGCTTTTTATGAAGAGACCATGTATTATGCTGGAATTATGTTAAGGATAAAAACTTATTTCTGCTTAGTTCATTTGATTTATATCAATAGACAAGTTTATTAATTTTGAAGCTTTATTATTATTTTTCTATTTTTACAATTATTAATTTTTAAACTTGTTATACATCATCGTATTCTATGTAAAATCGGGCTTCTTTTGTGAATAGAAATAGAAAAAATGTAAAAAAAATGGGGGTACGGGGTACCCCGTCCCCTTATTAACTTTTTGCGAATACGGACGATGCCACCCTTAGGGCATGCAATATGCTGCAAATTATGTTAAGAAGAAATTTAATATCTGTTATAATTTAGGAAATAATTGCAAAAATTGAAAAAATCGTCCAAACTTGGAGGGGGTGTACCCAAATCGTGCGGATACGCCGATAAAAAAAAATACGTGGTCTCTTATTTTAAGTACTCTTTCGATCTTGTATAGTTTCATCGAATCGGAGGGGACACCCGCCGGTGTTCCTGTAGTTACTTACAAAGAATAGAAGTTTTATAGCAGAAAATATACCATTATTTGCACAACTACAATATACAGATTTCAATTATGATAGAATCCAAGATCGTTATAGCATTACTATGTGTTCTCGAACAATACTATTACCATAATCACATCTTAGGATCTTAGTTTTCCAGTTTTTATAATAATATGACCCGCCATAAATCTCACCAAAAATAAAACAGATCTATCCTAGCCCATTTTCAAGAATAACTGACATTTTAACCTCCCCATTGTTAAGTTGATAATTCGTTTTCGCGTAGGGCCTTCGTAAAAAACAAATAAAAAACACTCGCATGCAGGAACATCGGCGTCTCCAACGATCTATAATTTCGTCTACCGCTCCACGGTTTGGAGTACATCACAACTTTGCAGTAGCCTCTCTGCTATTTATTTTGTATGGGCGCTCCTACAAGTTCGGGTGCCATCATACGAACGTTCATACACAACTCTCTGAGGCTATCCAGACGAGGATAGCAGGGCGACGATATGCGAACCGCGCGTCTCCAGTTAACGCCAGGCTCTAGCAACGGCAGTAGGCAGTAGGTAAATTAAACAATTCGGTATTCTCTGTTTGTTGCCTACTCTACTTTTACGGATTTCACGGATGTTTTAAATAGAACTGCGTGGTTATTTTTTGCTGCCGGAATGTATTTTCGGCTCAGCAGATTCCGCGAATAATTCAACTTCTATGGGTGATAGTAGCAATGATTCTAGTTCTTTGCTGATATCCATTAAAATGTTTTTTGTATTGCAAGATATTAAACCTTTTCTTCTGAATATAAAAAGGACAATAGAAGTAGAAAGAGTATAACAATGATACTCCACATTCTATTAGAGCTTTCATATTGTCCGCGTCCCATTTTACTTTATAACGTAGCATTTTTTCCCTTTGTCTACTGCATAGTTTACTGCCTGCAGCAAGACAATGCGGAGAGGACCATTTTTACGCCAGACATTTATCAAAGAGTGTAATTAGTGCTCTGCTAGTAAGCGAATTGCAATCGCAACCGAGGATTTCTGTTTTCTAGCGTTGGCAGGGGACAGATTACTTTCAAATAGCTATATAGTGGTACGTACAGTTAAGGAAAAATGTATGTGGACAGTTCTTTAACACGTAGACAACATAAATTACAGCGCACGTAGGAGAATATCGCCTCTCTCAATACAATTGCAGTGAAGCGCAAACATTTTATGATCGTAGAATTTATAGGCGATAGAATTATTATTTTAAGGTAAATTCATTCAGGCAGAAAAACATAAAAAGACATACATGAATTCTATACCATCACAGTCTATTATTAGTCTATTATTATGCCTACACCATCTTAACGTCTATTTTAAGAGAGGTCGGCAATCTGATAATTCGTAATCATTAACTCCCATATTCATAGTGAATGTGGGATCCTAAGGAAAAGTATGACTTAGGTAACACACCTTATCATTTGAACAATTTTCTTTTTCATAGTTACAACGATTCACTGCGGCCTTTTTCGGGGAAGGATACGTTACGTAGAATTGATGAATAAAATTCTATTATATGACATCAGCTGCGTACCACATTGACTAGCTTCACATGTTACTTTTGTACTTATCTTCCATAGTTATGGTATTTATTTTTATTTATTTAAATTTGTTATTGAAAAATGTGGTCTATGAAACAATTTTTTTTTATGTCAAGGAGAACCTTAAGGAAGAACTACGAGTATGGAGATAAGAGAATCTATCAGGTTAAAATTAAGAAAAATAGCATTTTAATTTTTTAAGCAAACTTTTATTTTATAGTAAACAAGTAACCGTTTGCCTTGGTACTTTAGTTTTAATGGTCGTGAGATGTTGTGACGTTGCGCGGTGAAGTTCGGCAATATTTACCGCAATGATATAAAAACGCATATTTGCTGTCATGGAGTTCGTTTTGCATATAAACTAGATACTAAACGTGGCTTTGCTTCTGGCAGAATTATTACAATTAGTAGTTATTAAATAAGTGGAGCGATGACAAATTTGTGAGAAATTGCACCAATTACTTTCGTTTACCTTGCTATATTAGAATACTTGTTTCGAAAACGCAGTAATCTCAGTAATTTTTAACCTACAATCGATTTAGATGTACTAAACTATTGGTTGTATTTAATATGACATAAAACGTTCACAACTACTGTTTGTAAATTGGCGTAACAAATATTTGTTTTTTCTCCATGGACGGGTGAACCGTAAATTGCAACCGGCTCAGAAAGACCCTTATTATGTGCTCCATGTTAATTTTAGCCCAGTCAGTCAGGTTGCACCCTATCAAAAAAGTTCGCAATCTAGTTGAGAGTTAACTTACCGACTCTGGGTTCGTCCAACTGATCGACACCAAAGTGCGTCTGCCTCTCCCCGTCCACTGCCGGGCAGTTGACAAGAAGGTGAGAAGGAGTTTCTCCACACTCCTATACTTTCTGCACAGGAGAGATTACGCTAACTGCATGCGATGCATGTGTTTATTTAGTGCACAGTACCCTGTTAAGATTCCTGCTCATAAAGACCGTCTTATGGAGTCATTCCTCTTGAAGCCCTAGAGATTTACAGTGTATTGCACCGGTGAGTCCATTCCAAAAGGAGCAGTGCCTAGCAGCAAGTTAGGACCTGACAAACGTTTTGATGCTGGCATTTGAGCTACCACACATAAGAACGGCAGCTCGCTGGCGTCCCTTGCTAATGTATCGGCTATTTCATTGCCTCTGATCCCATAGTGACCTGGCATCCATCTCAATCTAATAACATTTAGATATTCCGCCAGCTGTTTAAGCTTTCTGTGGCACTCCAGTACCACCTCAGAGTCAAATCTGACAGCCCGCAAAGTTTTGAGGGCAGCCTGGCTGTCGGAGATGATTTCTACCCTTCCATTCTTGCGCAGACAGTTTAAGATGCCCTCAGCACAAGTCTGAATCGCAATAATTTCGGCCTGGAAAATGGTGGAGGAGGCCCTAGGCTGACAAATATTTGATACTTTTAAGTGTTTTTCCGAAAATCAGATTTTGTTATTAGATCCAGACTATACTATTATTATTAATAATTGATAAATTTTGTTACTATATAACTTCAATTTCAATAAACAAATTACATTAAGTACTAGAAAAATTACATAAATTCTAGAATAAATCACACTTTCTATCTAAATTAAATCGACAAATAAAAGCATAAATATGGAAAACGAGAGACTCCCAACAACGCCTTCAAAATTTAATTTAAAAATAAGAACTCATTCGTTTTACAATATTTTTACAAAAAAGGATTCTTAGGCAGTAAACAGCATAATATTCGAAAGGCCATTGTACATTTCAAAGTGAAACATCATACGGTTTATTTATTGAATGAAAGATTTGATCTACAATGGTCCTATTGATTCACACGATCCTAGTTGTAATTGTATACGCATGTTCGGAAAATATTCCAAGTATTTAGGTATAAATCATAAATTTATGAACTATGCTTTTGTCCGAATTAAATGAATTATTTTCGCCTAGTAATTTCAGTTGAAGTTCATTGATTCGATTTAATTGGAACTATTTAGTGTGCTACTGCTTGAGCATTATTTTTATTTAACATCATCATGCTCATCAAATTTTATAAAAGTACACTTTCTATTGTCCAATGTACATTTACGCCCTTTAATTTATAGAGCAAACTCCGTAAAATTAAACTGCAAAAGACTTCAACGTATTTCTTAAATTTAAATACCAAGTGGTCGTTCTTTTATGTTTACAGCAGGAATTCACTATTCATCACTGGGTTAGAGAAAAGTACAATTGTCCCATTCAATACTTGTCGCAATTCACTAGTCTTCCCCTCTCTGTTTAAGAATATAATATTTAAAACATGGCTGTTCATATTATTTCTTGGTAATACCGGCTCCATAACAAAAAACACCTAAAGTATGTTCTCGATCATTTTATTTTGTCTTTTCATTAACGTGCACGTTACCTTTTTACAAAATTATGTGGTAAAAACTGTAAAGAAAATATTTTTAACAATAATATTCAAACTTATAAATCATTAATGTTTTTTGAACTTCAGAATAGATTTATTTTAAGTGTGATTCAAATCTTACCTGAATTAAAATTTACAAA
Source organism: Protaetia brevitarsis (assembly GCA_004143645.1). Lineage (NCBI taxonomy): Eukaryota > Metazoa > Arthropoda > Insecta > Coleoptera > Scarabaeidae > Protaetia > Protaetia brevitarsis. The sequence goes on along the minus strand of RXPK01000225.1, from coordinate 2,948,531 downwards.
AACATTTACCTAGTAAATTAAATTAACCGTAAATGTTAAATTACTTAAATAATTGTAAAAATCATTAGAATTCTCCTTAAGGATTAATGTAAATATAACTTAATAAATCTTATTCTCTCTATTCGGGCAATGTACATACTCATTTGTATATTCGAAAAACGAGCACTCATTCAACCGGATTGGCAGAAAAACAACAGAATCAACCGTAATGGCAACACGCCAACAAGTTGGAAAAACCACCAGCAGTTATGTACAATACAATCTCCCGAGCTCTCTACTGACCAAGCGTTGCTTGTTGCGGAATCGCATGTCACCACGGCGATTAGCTATTACTCAGGAAACTAGCATTATCCAAATGACACTGCTTATATTGTGTACTACATTTTTTTCAAGGCGTAAAAACCCGTTTTATTCACTTAAATAACTTCCGGTTAATTATACTTGTATTTCAATGTAGGTATTATTTCTATTTTTACATCTGATAATGTAAAAAATAAGCAATGTGTGTTTTATAAATCGCAGATGCTTTTTAAATATTGACACCGGCAGATGTTCAGTTTTAAAAAGAATAATTCAATGCGTTGTAAAGAATTGTACAATATACAAACAAAGGTAGCGCAAATTGTGACGTTAAAAACATCACGAAATGTCCTGATATGTACAGTCTCCGACATTATTGTTTAGCACTCGAAACAATGAATGACTCGACGCTTTGATGGTGCTAAATATTAATGTCGGAGACTGTACATACCAGTGTTTTGGGCAAGATAAGAGAAGTGAATAAATTTATTTTAAATTAAAATCTGAGTGGGGAGTAGTGTTCCAGAATTTTTCATCTGTATCTGGTGTACCACAAGAATCTTGCTTAGGACCTCTTTTTTCCATTATTTGTATCGATGACTTCTCATCGAATTTAGATGTCCAAAAACTCCAAGAAAACCTGAACAATATCTCCAACTGGATTATGCGTCAACATTAATAAACGTATAACTATGAGATTTGCACGAAGGCCTAATTCTACGCCTGCCTCTTACTACATTGCGCACCATCAATTGTCTTCTGCTGAGGAATGCACTGATTTAGGAGTAACTTTTGATCGTAAACTTACCTTTACGTAATATGTTCACCAACTTGCTTTCTCGCCCTCGAAGGGGCTGGGTTTTGTGATGCGTGCTGCCTGCCATTTTACTAACCCAATAGTTCTTACGATACTTTCAATCTCCTTGGTAGTGTCGCGTTTGGAGTATGCTATATGGTCATCACGTTAGGTGTCCTACCAGTTACATATGCAGCGTCGCTTTTTGAAGTTACTGTCTTTTCGTCTGAATGGCAGCTAAACCTTAGCGGTGCGGTCATGGAGTGGATGCTCTTACCAAACGCAGAGATATTCATACTGCCCGTTTCTTGTGAAATTTAATTCATGCTAAAATGGATGCTCCTTTTCTCCTGCCTTGTATCTCCTTTAATGTACCTCGTGCTTCGTCCAGATTTTAGATTAATACTTTTTCCCTTCCTGTGCCGAAAACAAATATCCTACGTAATTCCTCACTTTTCCGAATGTGTCACAATGCTAACAAAATTTATAATAATGACTAATTTAAATAACTTTTCCTTTTTTTGCACACATCACTTTGGAAGAAGAAGTAAAGAAACAAAATCAATTTCCTTGATGTTGCTATACATATAGAAAAAATTAATATCATTTCCACAAAATGGTATAGCAAACCAACATCATCGGGGAGATATGTAAATTACACTTCTAACAAGCCCCAAGTATAGGCCCGAAGTTATAAAAACAATTAAATTAATGTTATCCAACAATGAATACCCAAATCGTATAAAATAAAACAAAGATTATACAAAATATATAACTCAACAAAGATCCAAAAGCCAATTGATGATATGTCAACAAAATTCTTGCAATACCGTAACAAAAACATTTATTTGAAAAATAATCAAATCATTCAAACCTTGCAAATCCAATTACATACAAAAATTCATAACACTCTCAAAACCTGTTCACACAATGTTAAAGGCAAAAACACCATACTTAAAAATTCACCATGTTAATATTAAAATCCGGCAGTAATTGTAAAGGATGTATGCGGACAAAACAAAACCCAATATCTTAAAATCGTATCAAAAATCTTAAATCTTCTACAAATTTAACAGCTTTAAAGGAACATGAAAATAACCTTGGTCATATATTTACAACACTAAAATTTTCGCTAAGAAAAAACTAGAAATATTTTGGAAATGATTTATATAAAAAAAGAATTAAAATAGTATAAATGACCGTACTGACATTGTCTTTTTTTCAAAAATCCATACGCCGGTACTATAATTTTCCAGTCAATCCTTGTGTATCTTTCATCATTTAACATTTAAAAATTTCTCTTCAGTACTTTAAAATAATTCTTAAAAAAAGTTTACGTATCTGTAGTATCTTCCAAATGAATTCAAATACATGTAAACTTTTATATGTTATTGTTGTTTGTCCTTATATAATTTTATTTATTTATTACAATATTTATATGTTCTGAGGTTTTTCATTAGTATTTGACATAGCAACGCAATGTTGTAAAAAACTTTAAAAGTATTAACATCCAAGGTAATACATATATCACAATTGATTAATTTTCGCTACACTGAAAAACTGATATATTTAAACCAACTAAATATATTTTATTAAGCATATTTTCTTTGAAACAAATATGCCCTTTGTTGTTGCAAAAATATGCAAAAAATGTGCAGTATTGACTGAAACAAAATATTTAGAAAGTTTAATATATTATAACAAATTATTTAGTTCAGTATGATCTCAACACAATAATATAGTTCAACTTTGTAAAATGTTGGGATTGGTTCAATTACTTCAATTGTGACAACATCGTACTTTTGTTAACTCAAACAAATTGACCAAAGATTCAGCTTTGTTAAGTAAGAGATTAACGAATTAAGTATTATCTGCTAATAACTGTAATATTAGAGGGAATTTTTCCCAAGAAAAAAATTTTCCTTACGCAGGATTCAAACCTACATACTCTCATTTACCGGACGAACGCTCTACCAATTAAACTAGAGAGGAGCATATAGATTCGGCCGATAAATCGACGATATTTAAGAAGGACGTTGGTCTACCAAGGTCTTGCACATACATACCTCAAAATTATACAAATTGCTTGTTTCTGTGAACAAAAAATAATGTTAACACGGATCGCCTTCGACATAGCAGTAATAATTATATCCATCAAT
>RXPK01000225.1:2712111-2942002 GCA_004143645.1 Protaetia brevitarsis | reverse complement strand
AGAAAACACCAAATATTAACCGCACAATTCACTCAGAAGGTTCAATATTAGCATTTCCAAACCACCTCCAGTTTACTAGGCGACACCCACGATGACAAACGAAGAAAATTGAAACATTTAATTCAGTTTAATCCGCTAAAAGAGCCATAATCCATTACTTCAATGACCAACCAAACGCAATTCATCCAAGAAAACTCCTACACCAAATCAATTACTTCTTTGAATCAATCAAACGACAACACCAACTCCTCAGTATTAATCGTTAAAAGCGACAACATCAACGCAGTCGTCGACACTAAACCATTAAAAAATTTAATTCCAGAAACGGATTGCAACGTGCCCCACATCCCAACCAAAAATCATGATCAATAACGCCATTTTGTCATCTGGAGACATAGTGATTCCAGACCGAAATTCCCACGGAATTTCCAAGAGAAAATTAGAAACTCCCAAAGCTTAGAAGATCTGCGAATCGGCGAAATCCCTTTAGAACAGACTATAAAACAAACCCACGAATACACAGCAAAGTATGGAATGTCTCTTGAAGTTGGAAAAGGATAAGCCAGCAGTTGGGCCTAGCAGACAAGGTGAGCAACATTTTGTCCAGGCTTTCAAGAAGTCGAACGATTCGAGGGCAGTTTGGATAGCAAAGGTAAAAAAGTGAAAAGCGTAGAGCCGTACGATACTTTCGACGTTGGTAGTGCTGTGTTTAGGGATGTCAGTGTTGTGATGGTTGGTGATGATTGTTCTGGTGATGGTGATTTCTTCGGGAGGAAAGTTTCTTCTAATAAAAGGAGGGGGTACTCCAGAAGGTTGCAATGTGAATGGTCGGTCAGTTAGATGAGAGGTAAGATATACAGCTATTCTGCCCTAAATAAATAGCTGCATGTTAATATCGCTCCTACAATATAGGTCGGTCCCTCAACTAGTTATGACAAAAACGACTACTGACTGCATTTTTGTGTTATACGATGACGAATGTCAATTCAACATTTGTGAGTTAAACCAATTCAAAAAATTATAAATTTCAAATTACATATGCCCTAAGACTTCAGAACTCTTTTGGCCAATAAAAAATGTACTTCGCCCATTACATTTGTCAGATATCATTTAATGACTTTTGATTAGTGTTTACAGTGTCTTTCAAGTTTTATAAAGTTTTTGTTCCAACTTTGACGGTCTATTACGGTCAAAGCAAACGCTCCGCGGTAGTAAAAGTTTCCCACTACACAACAAGGTCATGATCTTGCTGTCTCCTCTCTGACGGCAATAGAACCTTACGAAATATAACCTAAACAGACCTAAAGACTATTGTGTTAGTTGCCGCATTCGGCTGAGAAGGAGGGTGCATCATTGCCATTTGCGAGTCAAGCAGTAAATGTGGTATCGATTTGTTGGTGGGTCACCATTTAGACAACACTTCTCAGTGGCTCGGTGTGCCGCCTCCAGCAAGTCGACTGTGGAGCAATGTGCATCTTTAAAATTGCTGGGAAACATTCGAGAAGGCCGGATTTTCATCCCAATCCTCTCGCAGACAATCATAGAATTATACCCAGATGCCTGGCAGCACAGCAGACCTAGATATCATGCATTGAATCCGATACACCAGAGCTGTTCAATCATCGCAGGCGATGAAACAAGTCTATCACAAAAAAATCTACCGGGGAGGCGAACTAGTAATCCGACACCTGTGGACTACTTACATCTGATTTTTGAATATTTACTGACCAACATTTATTACTATTGATCTATTATGAGTATAGAAAATTTTTCCAACAAATATAAATTTCTTTATAATGTCTTTATAAACAACACATAATGCAATCAAACCAATTTCCAATTGGAAAATTTGACACATTATCTGACAACGGAGACTCAGATTGTGCAATAGACGAACACCAAAATATTAATTATTTTTTTATTGGCCCGAAACAGAATCTCTACTTTTATTTTAATTGGACAATAATAACCGTTGTGACATTGGACTAATTTTTTATAAAAAATATGCATTTTCAACTTTTTTTTCTTAAAAATACTAATCTCACAAACAAGAAACTGAAAATCCGTAGTAATTTGAAACTTTTCTTTCGAATAAGAAAATAAAAAATAATTGGTTCCCGACCCTTTATTGTACCTTATAGGTAAATATCAGTTTACTCCACAGTTAGTAAATCTTCCGATAATAATAAATTTCATCTTAAATTCTCATCAATTATTCTTTCATTCATTTAAGTATAATGAATAATGAAGCGTTGATATAGAACAAATTCCGTGTAGCCAAATATGTGCAGTTGGTGTTAATTAAAATTTCTGACCTGAATATCCTTCGAAATAAAAGCAGAGGTGGTCAAGGTTACGCTACAAAATAATTAATAAAAATAAAAAAAAAATTTCTTAGAAAATAACCATAATATAAAATATTAATTTAAGAGTGATTTCCCCCTGAAATACATTAATTTACCTTGCATTATGATATCCAATTCGAGTATGTTAGATAGTTTATTATATTTACTTCATCTCAATCACATACCTTCACTAAATAATATTTATTTCTTTTTGTAACTTCCCGTCTGTAAAGTAGCGTTCTAAAATGACGTTTCGCAACTAACAGCTGATATAATATGTGACTGTGAGTGTGTGCGTGTACCGTGCAATTAGTAAATATTTTCGTAACTGCTCCCAAAGTTTACGAACCAATTAGACAAACTAATCGTTATTGCTGCATTTTACAAATAAATACATTGGTATTGGTAGTCATTACAATGTAATTAGATATTGTGTAGAAATGTTCTTATTTAGTTCTTATAATCATGTACTTATGTAGATATTTGAGAACGAAAGGAATTCCGGATTTTCTACTACACCTTTCTGATATTAATTCACTTCCAGGAATAGTGTGATGTACTTCTCATCCTACAGAATATAGTTTTCAATTAAGACATGCTTTTTATTGTTAACGCAGTTTTTTCTTTGGTTATAACCAAATTGTGAAACTCACCCAAATTGGCAAAATTTTGGTATTCCCTATGCTGTTTGCTGTATTTCTGAATACCTTTTCATGACAATTGATGCTAGTCATATCTTTGTTATATCCTCCGAGAAATAGTGTTGGTAAGAGAGACAGTTTTATATAATAAAATCTGAAGGTACCATTTTTTCGGTAAACATACCAGGCAATGAGTAGTTAGCTTGCCAAATGGATTTAAATAAATATAACTTACGCAATTAAAGTGTAGCAAGGTTTAGATGTTCATGTACTAATTGTTTAATTAACCGAATACATACATATTTTCTTTTTAAATTATTTTGAGGCAAATTTAATGTTTCTTTTTTACATATATTTATAGTTAATAATTGCTTGGAGTTGTATTCAGATATGTTCGATATCTATCGAAATAACCGATTATATTCAGTGATAATTGGTGACTAACTCTTATAATGACACTTTCTTCTACATATTTGAATTGAATCACATTAATACTATCCAAGTTTGTTCATTAAAATGCTTGTTGAAACCACTATTTCCAGCATAATATATATGTTATTTACAAACAAATTAAAAAGATAACGATCGTGTATACATCTGAATCACCATGTTACATTTATTATGGTGGAATAAACGCGTTTAATCCTGCAATTCTATTGAATTACTTGATACCTCTCACTTACTAATTTACTTATGTATTTTAATATGGTTTCATTATATGCACAATTGCGTATCTATTTCGTTTAATGTATCTATTTCGCAGTAAATTAATACGTGTAACAAATAATATATGTATAATATAATATTAAATAATAAATAATAAATAATAAAGCATCATATACACGCCAAATAATTAGAAACGTCTATATTATACAGGGTGATTCTCAATGTATGCGACAAACTTTAAGCGCTGGCTTCTGGGGTTATTTTGATCATAAAAGTTCATAAGAACATATGTCCAAAAATCGCTTAGTTCTAAGTTGTACAAATTAATGTTTTATTAATTTATAATTAACCAATAATTAGTATACAAAATTAGACATTATGTCTCACTGTTGAAATGGACCGCCCAACTGCAAATACAACTTCTATCCCTCTCGTCGTATTGCCTGGCGATGGTCCGTTCTACAGATACCAGGGTATTTCAAGTTGTTTGAAAAGTTGCGATAATACGATTTCTCAGTTCATCGACATTCTCAATGAGAGTTGTACAAACTAATGATTTAAGGTTTTGCACCATTCCATTTAAAATAAGAAACTTGATATCGACACCCTGTATACGAAAAGATTGAAAATATTTTTCTTAAATAGATCATAGTCGGCTGTGACTACTCTGAAAGTTTTAAACTCAAAATCCTACTAGAAGTTCGAAAAATTCTAATGACCCAGTTCGGTGGGACACCTGCATACATAATTTAATGAATTTTATTTACTTTGGAATTCTTTGCTATAATCATTCATGTGTTTTTTTTCTTTTTAAAATTAAATTACTTATTGAATTTCTGTTTTTGTTCAGAGATTATATTTTTCTATTTGAAAGAAAAAGTTAAATAATAATTTACAATTTGACATTTACTATAATGTCATAATGTAATGACGTACTTCAAAAATGGCCTAAAAATGATCTGTTTACTATAAATGTTGCAATATTTGAAAGTAAATGAAATCAATAGGTAAATGAAAGTTAGTGTTTCGATATGTGTAAATATATAACGTGTTAAAAAAAAGGTCGGATTTCTCCCATATATGGTACTCGTCTAAACAAAACAAAAAGTTTGAACCACTATATATATATATATATATATATATATGTCTATCTGTAATAATAACTGTGTTATTTCGGTTTTGTAAAAAAAGGCAATGCTAAAAGTTTCGGTTAAGGCGGCGTAGTTTGTATATGCATTTGTTTTAGATATTCCTATTTTAAATATCATACCTACATATTTGGCTTGATACAACACTGAAATTAAAATCGATATAATTATGTACAGCCGTCCACTATAGTCCTGAACATTTGCTTAACTTTAACCCAAGCTAACTTGATTTTTTTTTAAATAGTAACTTATATCTTTGCTTATGCTAAATTAAGCCTTACGCAAAGCCCTTTTAATTCATTCTAAACGTTTGCGGCGCCTCATGCAGGATATTGTAGATAATTATTTTTAAATAAATTCAATGAACTTTTCATTAATTTTCAAGTCAGCTTAATATATAAACGCGGCTTAACTAAATAAAGCCGCAAAATAGTAAGCACACATCAGTATCAGAGCATTTTTTTTTTTTTTAATAGAAAGAAATTTAATGTCATTTGTATCAAGCTAAGTATGTGTGTATGGTATTTAAAATATGGATGTCTTAACCAAATGCATATACAAACTACGCCGCCTTAATGGATTAATTTTTTACAAAAGCGTAAAAAACAATGTTGTTATTCTAGATAAACAGATAGTAGCTTGTATAAAGTGATGTTATTTTTCTTCGTAGAATTTAAAAATGGAATAATATACAGGGAATTCTACGTAACTGGTTCATTAAAAGTTTATGATGTTCTATTATTTACTTACATTTGAGATTTTTGCACAGTTATCTGTTCATTGGAACTTTAAATGTAAATATACCTTAACCAAAAATATCACTTGCCGGTTGACCCGAAATGGATGTCACTTTTCTTATTTTAAATAGAATGATATAATTTTATTCATTTTTGATTCTACAACTATAAATACGTCAGTTTTCATTAGCCATTCCTATAGCTACATGTTGCCGTTTTTGAGTTATTTAAGTTTTTCTTTTTTTTTTTTAGTCATAATTTGCATCATGAGAAATTTATTCTCGGTTTATACTCAAGTAGAGACTCCAATTTGCGCTATGTTTATGAATGTAGATATAACTCTAGAAATGGTTACGCACACTTTACATTCTAACATACAGGTGTTCAAAAACTGAGGAACAACGTGACATATTTTCAAATGCTGAGAACTCATTTTTTTTTAAAATTGAACACCCTGTATTTCGCTTTATATGAGCATTCCCTATCACTATCTTTTCATAGATTTTGAGATATGAGCGACTTTTGTTAAAACAGACTAAGTAGCCCTGTCTTTGCGTGTTTGTAGTTAGCTCTGAATGGGAATTAATGTTAAATTCATTGACTAACCAAAGTTTGTTTATGTATATCATATGTAATTACACTTTCGTACAACGCAATATTAATCGAAATGACTATTCGAACACACATCTTGTATGGTTATTCAAAATAATACATGAATTTGACGTGAATCCATTTTGAGCCAGCTACAAACATTTAAAATAGGCGCTACTTGTGTTTTAACAAAAATCGCTCATGTCTCGATAATCTATTAAAGGTAGGTATAAGGGAATGCTCATATAAAGCGAATAGGGGATGGTATTTACTTCCTTAATTCCGAAATAAAATACAGGGTGTTTTATTAAAAAAAAATGAGTTTTCCGCATTTTAGAAATATGTCACTTTGTTCCTCAGTTTTAAACACCCTGTATGTAGACATGTAAAGTGTGCTTACCGTTCTTAGTATATATACTACATCATAAACATAGCACAAAATTGGATTCTCTACTTGCCAGTTATTAACCGAGATATTAATTTCTCAATGATGCAATGATTATGACTAAAAAAAAGAAAAAACTTAAAATAACTCAAAAACGGGAACATGTAACTATAGGAATAGCTAATGAAAAATGGCGTATTTATAGTTGGTAGAAATCCAAAAATGAATAAAAAAATTAGATCGATTCTATTTAAAATAAGAAGTTGCAACCATTTCCGGTCAACCGAAAGTGATATTTTTGTTTGGTCTTCTTCGATTTATAGCTTCCAATTGAACACGATGAGCTGTGGTGCATATGATCATCATAAAGTAGTAAAAATAACGAACATGTCATAACTTTTATGAACCAGTTACCGTGGAATACCTGTATAGGTTTGTTCATTTAAAATAACGAGTATAAGTATGCGTTTTCCTACTTTTGGAACACTCTCTATGGTCAAAAATATTTTTAGGTTATGCAGTTTTGAATTCTGTAAAACGTTTATAGAAAACACTTTTTCTTAAAACCAAAATTAGAGCTGTAATCACAGACCCATTACTCATAGGCACCTCAATTAAGATATTAAAATTTAATATTTTCAACTATGTGTCTCTAGTTTTGAAATCGCTCTTATCGAATTTATACTTGATAGAGCTCCTTATGATAAAGTATGTATGAAGCACACGACCTACTTTAAAACGCTTTACACCTATTTACATCCAAATAAAACTCGTGTCCAAATAAACATACTTATCTACAATGAAATTCAATAAAACCGATAAATAAATATTTATGTCGTATCTGTTATATTAAAATACCACAAAAAAAACCATTGTACGAAACGCACTTCAATAATTATGATTTTAAGGTTATCTATTTTCCTGATACCTTCACCATCATTTCGAAATATGTGTAGATTCGATATATAATATATAATCCTATCCAATCCCCTTGAGAAATCCTAACAAATGACCTACAATTCCTAAACACCTAAAAAAATAAAACAAAACATCTTCGTCGTAATTTTTCAACGATAACCAGATTTATGCCTTCCTATTCGTCAACGACGAGGAAGCATTTATTATCTTTTCTTCATATCCAAAAAAGTAATTGGAGCCGCATTCCGGATTTAATTAATACAGTTTGGAGAGGTGTTTCGCGTATTCTTCTCTCCGTTTTTTTTTTGCCCCGTGAGATTCCCTCGGTCCAGGACAAATTGCTTAAGACCGTCGATGACGGCTCATTAAGCCGCTTTATCTTGACCGAAACGATGATAATTGGACGAGAAACGAGGACAAATCTACCGGGGGAGGAAAAAATGGAATACGAGCGGACGGCCATTAGTCCGTGTATACCCTCTTCTGGTGGAGTCGTTTGAAAAATTGCCGGCGGCGAGGAAAGAAAAATGAAGCGGTAGAAGACTCACTCGAGGATCCGAGCGCCTTCTAACAGTTTTACTATAGTCGGGAATAATCAATTGGTCGTTATTTTTACGTTATTGGGTTCGTTTTTGTTTTGATTCTGTTTTCGTTCCATTGGAGGATTTGATAGGGGATGAGGTACTTGAAGACGTAGCTGTAAGAATTCGAAATTCCATCCTGTATAATACCAAGTCTTTAAATTCATTTTATTAAGACGTAGATGATAAGTAATGTGGCATTCGCTGAAGCAGCGTCTACTTCATAGGGAATAATAGTCTATTTTGTTAAAAGTCTCGCGTAATTATGATAATATGGTATTACTTTGTATATTATCTGCTTCTTTGTTTATTGTATGTTACAAATGCTGACCAGCGGATCCCACGTTACTCTCGAGAAGGGCGTTTGAAGTTCAGAAAAATAACGCCTTAGATCATTGTTGCGCCCTCTTGTAAAGAGGAGGGGAATGAGTTTATCAGTGTGGAATGACGTCACAACCAAAGTTTATAAACATTCTTACATTGCTGTTTTGAGACAATTAATTCGTGAACTCCGATTTAGCTACAGTAAAGCACCCGTCTCCATTTTGTTCTGGGCGTTTCCATAACTTAAAGTTAAAATTAAACTTCTCTTCTTAAATTTTGTAATTTAAAATAAGCCTAAAAATTCGAGAACAGGAAGCAAAAGCTTTCCTCGAGAGGTGTTTTGTTTTTGTGCTAAAATCCGTTTAAATTCCCCCTTTTCTTGGTTTAAATTTTTGTGAGTGTTGTGTAAGTTTTGTGCCTTATAATTTGGATTACGGGAAGAATTAATTACCCACATCGGCCGGTAAGATTTTTCTGCTTAAAACTAACCATTGCAAATACGTAAAACCGTAACTCGTTCGCTTTCTCTCTCTCTCTCTCCCTTAATAAATAATTTTTGTAGGTAAAAATTACTAGAGCTTTAGTTAAACAACATTATAAAAATCTTAAAAATATTCATCCAAATAGTTGTGTTTCGTTTTGTCTTTTTACTTGTTATTTTACTAAATTTGTAGTTTTTTAAGTTTAATTCTATTGTCACAAAATTTATTCAATATATTAAATGTAAAAGTAGTCACTCTATTATTTCACCATACCAAGTTCAAAAGAAGTTTAATTGGTACCCATAGTAAGGTTTTGGGAGAGGAAGTTATCTTGGTAAGAGAAAGCCGACGAGGGGGGTAAGTCGACAAACTGACTGAGGAAAACACTGTTGGGAAACAACTTTGGCTACAATTACTAAAACCATTCGCTACCGAACAAAAAGACTGTTTTCCAGCAGTGGCTCGTCGATCAAAACAGCAGGTGGAGTTATCTGTAAACGGGGTTTGGCTTTGCCTGAATGAATTTGGACTGACCATCCCCAAAAGTTTCCAGACAAGAAAACCCGTTCCGTTACATAGCGAAATAAATCTTATTAAAGATGATTTTGCTATTTGTGCTTATGCTTGAAGAATATGTTTGCTTCTATTCTTCCAAATTGCACTGGTATAAGTTAATTATTTATATAAATTGGAGAAGTTGGGGTTACTAGGTATATTAATGATTTAAATAATTTAGTTGATATGCCCAACTGAGAATTAAAGTATCCTTTCAACCATAGAACATTCTTTTTCGTTTAAAGTGATGGTTAAGCGCTTCTAAAAGAAAAATTGATAACTAACTCCTTTCCAATGTTGCTAGACAATCCAGTAACTACTAAAGTAGGATTTTCTTAAATGTGACACCGTATTTTTTAACATAATATGATAAAGCTGAAAATTCTAAATAACAAATTATATTATACAGGGTTGCTTACAAAATTAGTTGGTTAGAAATTTTTCAGACTTAACGAAACTCTACAGCTTTAAAATTTGGGGTTTGCAATAACTGGGGAAGTTGCTGTTTTTTAATATTTTTAAGTTTCTTATAATTTCTGTTAACCGAAAACCGCTATGAATTTTGTTATTTTAAACGAAACAGCCTGTATATTATTACATTTTTGAATTCAGCGCAAACTTTTTTGACGATTACAATTCAATATATATATATATATATACAGGGTGTATCAAATAAAAAAGTAAATTTTGCTTGGGTGTTAACTACACGACATATAAAGCACAAACCCACCGAAACCGAATTTCATCATTAAAGAATAAAAAAAAAGTAAAATTCAGAGCCAAAAATTCTTTAGTCCGGGCTGATGCAAGGAAATTCATGTTAACACCCGTTAAACGTGTATTATGTATAAATACATTGCACTCATTTAGTATTATTCTTAATAGTATGCCGTAAGTTCATTAACGTCATTCTGAATAAATAAAGGCCCTTGTAAAAATAGCAAAACTGAGGCATTTTAAATTTCTTCTTTTTATAAAATAAACATTCCTTGTTTGTTAAGAGCATTCTACGTAAGTCTACAAAGTATTATTTTTAATATCCTGATAAGACGTTCGAGTTTCACCGGATATGCGTAATTATAAAAAACGTAAATATTTTTCTTTTGCTTTGTCGAATCGAGAGTTAGTTGTTAATAAACGGTACCACATGAATCTGAGTTATTTCTTTTGGATTTATTTAATCAAATAACGCAAAATGAATTGAATCGAATTACACAGAAATAAATGTAGATACAGAAAATTTGCAAACACGCCTTTTTACTATGATGTCGCGCGAAAATGAATCTATACATTCCCGCGATTTTGCCGATGCATCAAGCTTCGATTTTCTTTAGACGAAATCATGATGTTCCTGAAAAGGATCGTTTTTTCGAGACGGGAAGAATTTAAATAAAATGTTCGAAGTGGCTTGTACTCCCAGCGGCGATCCACACAAAACTAACAGCGGTAATGGCTGAATGATAGTGGTATGTGGGGGTATACTCAGGACAGCATTTAGGTAGGGCGCAGGTGCGGCTCTAGCCCACGGCATTTACAAAATATTTTTTTCTTGTTAATGCTTACAGATAGGACCCCCTGTGCATTAAGACTTTTTGATTGTATATGATTACAGCTGCTACATATTATTATATTTACCTCTATATCTGATACACCCCGTATATATTAGCTATGCAGGCTTAGTGATTCTTGGCTCCGAGATCTTTCCCTCTTCATGTCCACCTTCCTCTATCCTCCTGGCTCATTTTGCCAGTCCTTCATTCCCACTGTCCTCAAATCTTTTCTAGTCTAATCCAGCCATTTCATCCGCGGTCTACCTCTTCTCCTTCTTCCTCTATCGCCACCCTTCAGCACTCGTTTAACCCATCTATCCTCTGCCTTCCTGCCTATATGCCTCAGCCATCTCGCTTTCTGCATCCTAATTACTTGGGTAATACTTGGCATCTTGTACATTTCTGTTATCCCTCTGTTTGTTCTTCTTCTGAAAACTTCGTGGTCCTTGACTTCCCCATATATCTTTCTGAGAATTCTACGCTCCCATATTTCTAATTTGTCTTGTTCTTTCTTATTCATAGTCCAAGTTTCGCAGGCGTATGTGACTGCAGGCCATATTATTGTTTGATACACTCTTATTTTTGCTGCCTTTGATATATCTTTCGATTTGATCACTTTTGCTAACATTCTTGCTGCCTTTGTTCCCTTTGCTATTCTTTTATCTATTTCTTTTTCTTCATTTCCTCTATTAGTTAGTGTAATGTCCAAGTATTTCGTTTGTTCCACCTTTTCTATTTTATAGCTTCTATTTCCTCAGCATTTTATTATCATGTTTTCTTTGTGCATGTCTTTCATGACCATATATTTCGTCTTTTCCGCATTGATTTCCAAGCCATATTCTCTCGCTTTTTCTTCCAGTAACTTGAATGCATGTTGTAGTTCTTTTCTGGATCTTGCCATGAGCACTATATCGCCCGCATATGCCAGACACTGATGTTGATAGCCATATATTAAACTTTTGGTTTTTATCCCGCTTTCCCTTAGGATGATTTCTTGGACCAGGTTGAAGAGCGTTGTGGACAACAGATTTCCTTGTCGTAATCCTTTTTCTACCGTAAATTCTCTCGATAACCCTCCCTCCAGTGCTACCTTATTCTGTGCGTTTTTCATTGCTATTTCTACCAGTCTTCTTAGTTTTTCCAATGCATCGTATAACTTGCTTCTCTTGATGCTTGCTTATAATCCATGAACAGCACGTGCAAGCTTAGATTTTGTTCGTAAGCATTCTCTTACAATTGTTTTATAATAAAAATTTGGTCTACGGTCGATCTTCCTGCTTTGAATCCTCCCTGGTATTCTCCTACGTATTCATGATGATACTTAACCAGTCGGCTTTTGATTATTTTCGCTAAGACTTCAAGAGAGCTTATCCCGCGATAATTCATATACTCTTCTTTGTTTCCCTTTTTATGCACAGGTATTATTAACGCTTTATTCCAATTTCCAGGTATTTTTTTCTTCTTCCTATATTTGTGTTATCAGTCTCCATATTCTTTCAATTAACGATTACAATTAGGGTTTTTTATACCTATCTAACCTATCTTCAACTGTTTCTACACAGAAAAGAATATGTGAGAAAACTAAATAAAGATTAGATGTAATATCTAAGATATTTAGAAAAATTAAATAGTTATATATATTAACTTTACTTTGCTAATACTTAGTAACGACAAGTGACTTTTACCATAACACAAAAAAGTCAAATACCATCCTCTTTAAGTGTAAGATTTCTTAGCAACAAATTTAAAAGTGGAACTTATTTCCTACAAAGGATTCCTGTAACTTTTTGGTTTATTGGTTATTTGGTTAGTTTTAGCTCCGTTAGTGTATAATTTAACCCCAAGAAAAAATTCCCCCGATTTCTTTTCTGTGTGTGCTGTGTGAATTCAGTGAAAGATACCAAAGTTGAAATAATATTTCTAGGGCATTTCGAAGTACATCCCCCTAGTTTTGCTACTTCTGAATATTTGGACATTTCAACAATGGAGTCTAAACAATTTTCAAGTACAGTAAGATCAATTTTCAGAAATTCTACAGCTTTTCGGTAAAGAGATGAAATTAAAAAAAAAAATAACTGCGAGATAATTTATGTGAAACTGCAAAATCAATATTTCTTATCTAAAATAATCTAGAGTGACTAACAGAGGAAATAATCTTGTATGGATGTCCTTTTTCAAGAAATTTAATACCTTATAGAGTCTCAAGTGTAATCGTTATATAATTTCTTTAGCTTGCTTAGATGATCTCGAATTTTATTGCTGATAAGTTAGTTCAAATATAGTCATAAGTACAAAAAAAGGCTTTCATATCATGCTCTAATTGATATCAATGACGGATACGTTCCCAAATGCAATTTCTGCTTAAAATGACAATGTTTTGTTTGATCAATGTTAGTGAAAAGCCTTCAAGTTTATCTAAATCTGTATTAATTTATATCTCGTGTCAATACGTAAACAAGACTTATGAAGAGACATTATAGAGGAAGTATGTTTAGATGTTGATATAAGGAAAGTTTGGCGACTTTTCCTCATCATGTTTTGATAAAAATTCCTTTGCTAAATTTATCAAACTGGATCAGAGAATGTTTATTCGTCTGGCTGTAATATAGGAATTATGCATTTTCTTTTTAACATGAAATCTAATAGTAAATGCAATTTATACAAAACTTTTATCTTTCTTATTTTGTGTGTTTGATACTGTTTTTATTATTATAATGCAAATATTAAATGCACTTCTTTTTCCTCATTTATTTTCGATACAGTGTTTTTTGAATAGAATCTTTATTATTATTACAATATTGTATATTAATAAAAATGTTTTTTTTTTTTCTTTTACAAATATTTGAAGTACATTTCATTCACTTCTATATTTAAAACCATTCTAAAATTAAAGTAAAAAAACAAATATATAAAATGAACCATTACATATTTGTCTTTAAAAGTAATATTATTACAAACTCGTATTCCTGGCCATGTCTTTATATTATATGCTTATTAGAACAGCAACAATCTAGATGGCCTTGCACAAAATTATACCACATGCAAGGCCTTCTAGATGCTCTTCTTTATCTACTGTGCCGCATTTATAAGTACATACATAATACATACATATATAGAAAGCGCACTTAATAACTTTCATACATGTAATGACACAATATAATATTGAGTAGGTATCCCAGCTCATAGGTTCCCGACTGTAACTTTTCTATTTATGAATATTTTCCAATAAAATTCGGAAGATAGCATTTACTGCATTTTTTAATTATTTAACTAGTATTACTGTTTCTTATAACTTTCTGCCTTATCGGTGCATTACATCGAATTCATTTATAATCTAGTTTACAATTTTTATTGGTACACGCTACATATTTGTATTCAAAGTAAATTTGTGAGGCTGGAAACATGTCATCTATTTTCGGTTCGCAGGTTGCTAAAATTTTAAATTGTTATTTTTCGATCCAGAATGCCACGAATATAAAAACAAAAAATCGTCCTAGCTATTCAACATGACACTAAGAAATTACTTTGACAGTTTTTTACAGGAAGATTGATGTTTTCTATGTAAAATCAAGAGATGCACTTTCTAACAAAACAAAATAATAGTACGTATTCGCCATACGAATCAGAATTCACAGAATGAATGAGTCAGAACTTTATGATTGAAATGCATCACCCAGAATTAAACGAACCTCTATGTAATAAAAATAAATGTGTGGACTTCTATGAACAACACCTTTATTAATTTTAGTCAAATACATCGACTGCCTTAACACCATGCGTTTAACGATTGGAATTCGTGCATGGTGAATGCTTTTCGACGGTAGCTGAATCGATTGACTGCCACACATACGTTAGGAGTTAAGGCAACCAGTAATAACAACATAACAACACAAACTTTGCCCGTTCAATAACCTTTCCATATACCAGAAACAATAAAAATAAAATTGTACTTACGCACTATGATATGCAGACTGCTTTTATTCTACTATATATACATACTTACATATGCATATATTAACACCGTGAAGTAATAAACAATGTCAGAAGTACATACACAAATATGTAAATATGATCCTTGCCGTAATACATGTTCTATGTTGACGTTTAAATTAGAATTAGTTCTGGCTTATTAAGGCTATATGGGTTATACCGGTATCGTTTGATGTAAATGATATACCGGAATGTGATTGTACAAAGTACTTGCTAGGCATTGTTATCAATTGAAGTTAATCGACTAGTGGATAATGATTTGTCCTATTAAATTGTTTTTAAATGTGTAGTAGTGAATACAAGCGTGTTGGTAATTCATGAAATTCCTAATCCAAACGTTCTATGTATTAATATGTATGAATTGAGGGAAAGCATCTTTTGAAATTTTTCGTAGGTATTAATGAAAATGAAAAAAAAAATCATTAATTTAATTTGCTTTAATGCAACAAGGAACTTGAATTGGCATTGAATGAAGCAACTGACGTGTTGAAAATAGAAATTTTAATTTCGTATTTGACCTATACTATTATTTTAATATGTATATTTAGCCTAGTTTAAATGTTAGATTTGAACAATAAAAATTTGCAACCAAAAAAACAAATTAATTCGACCAATAATACTCTGTACTTTGTCTACTGACGTCAATGTTGACATAGATTTCTTATTATTTTAATTAAAATCGCACATATTAATACTAAATATTTCGTTCTTATAGTTTATTTACTATAACAGACGAGGTACTACGTGAGTCAGTTTGCTATGACATCACGACCGTGTTGCAAATTTTCTGTTCGTTAAAATGTAAACAAATCGTTAGGTTACTTAACTGTCAAACACTTTTTGACAAGTGAATAAACAAACTCTTAAAAATAACATTTACCGTTAATATTAGTGATAATTCTTTTTGAAAATCAGGATTTAAAGCATGTTAATCATGATAGCAGTGGAAAAAATAACAAAAAAGCACAAGTGAGTACAATAAATTTAATCGGGACCATTTTCGCTTAATGTATTCACAGTAACGATTAGTATGCAAGTTTATTCTCTGTTAAAACCAATCTCTCTGATTTACTACTTCTAAATTTCGTTTCCAATATGTTGTACCCCAAGTACGTCAAATTTCCAGGCTAATTTAATTCAATCCACTTTATACAATTGTATGCATCCTCCGATCTTCCATATTTCATCCATCGTTTCGTGACAAACTTCCTTTTCTTTGAGAACATGTAATGTTCACCACAACAATGTATTTCAACCATAGAAAATGTCTTTTTCTTTAGAGCACTGTTCAAAATGTTTAGTGTTATGTTAGTCTGAAAAATGTATGTGGAAGAATTACTTCTGTAAACAATATTTTCGTACACTGTTTTCGTAAATGTCATAAATTGTTTGTGTTTCCAATAGCACATTGACAATGAGTAGAATAATCAATTTTTACATTTATTTTGTATGCATTTTCAGTTTGGGTTGGTCAATGTAATTCCTTGTTTACTCATGGATGAAATTTTACTTATGTTTGCAATATGAATGTTTTGAGAACACTCGTTACTCTCTAAAAACGAAATACTGTTAAGAATATGACATTAAAAATATATGAATTTTATACACACTTCTCGCACGAAAGTTAACAGGAGTAATGGCCCGTTGTTCTCGCGTTCTGCGTTAAAATACACGATTAACGAAACCATTAACTCCTTCGATTGTTTACACAATGGTTTCGGTATGGTTTAACTGTAATAACTACTTATTTTAAATAAATATATACCAAGTATAAACGCAAATTCCCACACTTTACTACAAATGCAGAATATAACCCTTTGACAGTTGACAGTAATAACTAAATTGGTGGGAATACATTGGGAAGATGTGACAAGCATGTAATTTAAAAACCAGTAGGCACCAACATAGTATCTTTAATTGAACATGAATAAGTTATATGTTAGTTGGTTATTTTAATAATATGCTATTGCATGGCTCGAATTTGCAACTAATGACGTACCTCGTCTGTTATGGTGAATGAACTATATCTTTAGATGAAAATAAATATTTTATAATGATAGGTTTTTGTGGGTTTTACCATATTTTTATCTTGTTTATATTTTGTTTTGTATAAACGTTTCTGATATATTCCCCTTGAAACAAACGTTTCTCTTATAATATCAAAACAAAATTGGGTTTATATACAAAATAAATAATAAATAATTTGTTGGGAAAACAAATACATTATCTTTTATAATTTATTGTATTAAGCGCTTCAATAAATTTAGTACGTCGTTAGTCTTATCAGCGGAATGAATTTATCCAACATAATTTAAGATTATTGAATTAAACCAGTTCGTCGTCAGTTCACGAAATAATCTTTTGATTACATTTTTAATATAGAGAAGGGATTTAAAGATTTCAATTTAATACCCATAAACCCATTTTTTTTTCAATAAACAATTTCTTCAGATAATTTTCAGAGGATAAAAGACATATTTAGATTGTGAATTGAATATAAAAATCGGACGACTGCCAGTTAATTACCGTCCGTATTGACAGTCTACTGAAATTAAACTGTTTATAGTTAATTTTCATGGGCAAACTGAAAACGATTTACCTATTGTTATATTAGTGTAAAATCCATGTTGTCATATTTTAAATCTTTGATTTTTAATGATGATGATTTTTAATCTTGTGGAATTATGTTAAAACTTGAAACGTTTCATCTTAATATAACATAAATTGCTCAGTTTCTTAAATCACATTTAGAAATAATTAATAATTTAAATGTAATTTTTATCAATTTATTTTAATCACGGGCACATTCTGTAATTAATCACCTGTATCTAGTTTTGGAACATGTTTATTTACATCATTTTTTCTAAACATACCTGTTTCAGCTGTCAATGTTGTTTTTGCTTTCATTGTATGGTATATAAGCGCGGCTTTCTGTGTTAACAATCCTTTCTTTTATTGAGCGCCGACATAATACCCATATCCCACACTGCTGTACCGACTCTCTTGGTAATCCTTTTCGTGGAAGAAACTCCGTCGAGATTAACAAATAATAATAATAACCTCTAAAAATTTTACACACTTTGGCAGAAGCTATAGACATCTTGTTGGTGCAAAAAGCTATTTCAAACTATTCTTGACAGAAAGAAATACCTACCTATTAATTTGGTTGGGGCAGAAGCTATCAACATTTTAATTGGTATTAGCCCTCTTATATACTAGTATGCAATAACAATAAACCCCTTTACTACTACCCAACAATAATACCAATAATAATAATAATAGCAATACAAATCGCATAACATAATTAACATATTATATAACATTATAAATGTAAATTCTAGAAGAAAAATAAAGCGATTAAGGAAAAGAATATACCCAACTGAAAAAAAGAACCCTGTATTTATCTACGTAAATACCTATGTAAATACAATGAAGATTGTGGTAAACATAAAAAGTTTCCTAAGTTTATCCTTCATCATCCGTGAAAGTAATTCAACAGAGTAAAAAACTTTTTCCAGTACCAAAGGCATACCAGAGATTGGAACAGCTGCATATCTCTCTTAGCTGCTGCTTTCTGAATTTCCATGTGCGTACAACGTCAGTTGGGACAAATGTTTTCCAATTCATTTAGAGCAATCTATAATATACAATACAAGAAACATTCACTATTAATTTTAAATATTAGTCACCTTATTTTCCAAAGATAGCTGAAATTTGTTTGCATCGAGAACTCTTGCCACCTTTAAATGTACAATTAATATTATTTACACCGGCTTTCGTACCATTTACAGCAAACACACATTTAATGATATGAGGATCGCCCTGTAGAGCACTTGATTGTAAACACAATGCATATACAGTTATAGTTTCTTCATTACTATTTAGCTGCCCACATAATATTATATGTCCAGCATTGAAAACCTCTTCACCTTCATATATCCTCCTAGATTTAAGATTATCTTCCACATATGCAATATATTCAACGCTGGAAACATCAATATTTTTCCAAAATACCTTAAAAACTTTCTAAACCACCGAAACACTTACTAAAAAGCGCTATAAAATGGCTATAAACCATCTATAAACAAAGATTTTATGTCTATTTGAGAACTCCTATAAGATACCGTTTTGGCGCTGCGATCTTAAAAATTTTTGCCTATATTTGCTCGTTGCCCGCTAAAAATAAAGAGCTTTATTCTGCTAATTTTACCCCGCTGTGTATAAACTCACCGCTTGTATATAAAATTTTTCCGTGTTAACTGTTTAATTAAAATACCCGACTTTTGACTGAATTAGATTGTAACCCTGGCTTACTCACGCTACTTAGCTACTCATAGAGCAGTTTAATTAATCTATTTTGCACTTTGTCAAATTATTACTGGTAGCCATAACCTTTTTTTTATCGCCTGTCAAACGTATAATAAATTTAGTCTGCAAATCCATGGGTGACAGCGCTATGTGTGTTACAAGGGATTAAATTCACTAGGTTAGGAAACTACACAAGCTGCTATTTAATTTATTGTTATAAGGAATAATTAACCAAATTTTATTCAATTTGCATTCTACAATATCTATCGTTGTAAATTAACACCGGCAAAATACAACACCATTACACCAGGATCACGAATAAGTAAATCAGATTTTGATGAAACTTTGCTAGTTTGTTGACTCCATAAAGTGTTACTCAAGGACACTATCCGTGGCGGTGGAACTTCAATTTTAGGGGCTGTAATTTGACTTAGAAATTCGATAAAAATTTCGTTTATTTAAAATAATTTTTAAACGGTAAAAGAAAAAGTTTCTTACAACCTTGTTCTCTGTAGCTGAACTAGTGTAGCTATAGCGCTGTACTATAACCAGCAGTACTGTATTACACATGAGTAAGGGCAGCTAGGTGGCACTGCTATGAGAGAAGAAGAAACTAAAAGAAACGCATTAATTGAAAAATTGCTCAGGTCAGATAGTGCAGTGAACTGTATCCCCAAATTTAAATTGCCCGCAAATATTCTCAGTAACTTCAACGTTGAAATATAAAATTACCTACCATTTTGTACTACATTGATAGTTATTTTAATACCTTTACGTTGAAGTTACTAAAAATAGTGGCGGGAAATTTAAATTTGGCTATTAGGGCCAATATCATTATTACTAGAATTATTATAGATATTCCATGTAACAACTTTACTTCTTCGCAAAACAATATTTTTTTATAATTTTCGACCGATTTTGTAGGAGTAGTTAACAATTTGTCTACAAAAATTTTCTAAAAAATATACACCCTAATTTTTTTTTGGGGTAATTTTACCACATTTTTTTTAATGTATAGATTAGAGTAACAACAAAGAAATTAGAAATAATTGATTATTAGATTGTTTTATCATCCAGAAATTTCAGTTATCTAATAACATGTTTATGTCATTTAGAACTTAATGCAGATTTCCACTTAAATATTCAAAATATACCATTTATAATATTAGATTTAATTTTAATAATTTCTGAAAGATATATTAATTAGTTGGATTACAGAGAAGTTACAATTTTCAATAAATTTTAAATTCAATAAGCAATGTTTTTAAAGAGTAAACATTTTGGGAGAAAGGTCGATAAGAAAGCCAATAGTTACTAAGAATGGTTGTATTCATAATAATAAAGATCTAGTTGAATGTAACCAGAAAATAAATTTTGACTAACAAAATACATTAAAAAATCTTATCAATTTGAGTTTAGATTTGGAGCTTTTTTTATTTTTGGTGCCCTGTTCAGGGTATATTTAAAAAAAAAATATCTCTGCAGAACTTCTAATGTGTTAGAAGCTTCTTTTTGCGTACTGGCAAATGAAAAATTAAAATATGCCGTCATTATTTGTTGTAATGCAGAACGAAATGAATCTGTTGGGTCTAATAACTGTCTTTCTACCATTAAAGAATGCGACTTCATATTTCCTAGAAAAGAAAAATAACGTAAAAAGTATAGGAAATAAATATATTTTTATTAATACCTTCTTCCAAGCATATTATTAACGGTGTATTCACCTCAATTTTTTCAAGTTTAGATTTTTCCTGAAAATTTTTAATAAATTTAGCATTTAAAAATATATTGTATGTAGATAATAGTGCTGCGAAATGAAGCCTCTTTATGTGAAACCGGGGTTTGGATGCAGTGATTAATCGTCTTTAAAAATTGTAACCGGTAAAACCGGTTTTCAAAATCAAAATTAAAAGCAGATTATTGCGCCTTAAATAGGTTTTTCGAATCTAAAATACATATCACTTTTAAAAAAGTAATACGTATTGTTTTTAGTTTAAAACTGGTTTTGAAAATCGACTTTAAAAAACTGAATTTTAAAAACCGATTTTCACTAAAAATCGATTAACGCGGTTTTTGATATCTGGCGATTCCCGCAATTACTAGTAATACATAAATAATGTTGTGATTAACTATTGAGCTCAAATTTGCCGTCCTGCGGTTTGCACATTGCATGTATAGTGCTTAATACCTACTTTACTTTTGTCGTTAAATCCTAGAGTAAAACCAAAATAGTCTCTTCCTTACTTTACTTGTATCATCACTTAATAACGAAAACATAGCCTCCAATAACGGCAAGACCCTAGTCGTTTATATTTCCAAATGTTTAATGAAAGAGAAAAAAAACGAATTGACTCCTTCAAAACGAAGACTTTCTGTTGTTTATAAATTGAAAAGTTTGATACGGTGTAGTTTCCTGCGCTGTCACTTGCACGGTTGAAACTTTAAATAAATGTATCATATCTTGTAGCAACAATACCGCCAACTGCTATTGAGGTTAAGTTCCCAGTATATCATATTAGATATCCATACCAGGTGTATGTCTATTATTTATGTGTGCTGTCATAGCTAAGTACATGGTAATCATCTCAATACATAATTAATGGTAAAATGAACTTACCTCAATCTTATTTGCAAGACAAAATGAAAACACACCATTTACATTTATGCGGTGAAGCCATCAGTGTAGATGCCGCACTTGTATTTCAAACTGCGTACCTCAAACGCTGCGCGTCTGTATAGTCGACGGCTATGTAATGCATTCTCGTAACGGGTTTAATTTTTGATCAAGCGACACAATGTAATGCAATGTTAAAAAAAAATTTTGTGGTTCCAATCAATAAAAAGATGCATTATATATATATATATATAATCAGAATTTCATGTCCCTTGTATTGTCCATATTGTATTTTTACCAACATAAGGTAATATTCCACGAAATATGTTATTTTTCCTTGTCCTAAGTAAATTTCCCCAAGTGGGGAAAATTATTTATTGAAGTATTTCCATCAAAGTCGTTTACCAGGCAAAATTACACCTAATTGTGGTAATCTGATGTTTACCCACTTTTTGGTGTAATTTTACCTTACATTTCATATGTTTTTTCACATACCAGTGAGGTAAATTTACCATCATTTTTTAGAGTGTACCATAAATATAAAGCAGTGGGTTTCAACCACCAATCCGATAAGCACACGTGTAAATGTTACCAAACACTAACACACACTCAGTACAACAATGATTCATCTGCATCTTCCTGTACACACACACATACCCACAATCAATGATGACAATCGAATTACGCCACATTTAACATTCACTTGGTTTACCTATACTGTTATATCCTGTGCATGCGGCTAAACATAGATGGACCTCGCTTCCTCACCTTACCTACGCTATGCTAATGAACGAATCCGCATGGCCGGCTAGATGTCGGTAACCCTTGTCGGGGCAGAAGCGAACGTGGAGCATTAAATACGTGCCCGGTATTATGAATATTACGGAGAGGAGGATTGTTGTTTGTTGGTTATGCAGGCGGTCAGGTCGTACGGAGCTCTGACCTACGGGTTTTGGATGTGCATGTTAAATGCCACGCGGGCCCGTTCAGGACAGAGAGGGAAAGTTCAATTTGATGTGTGCGTGTCGCCTTTGTGGAGTCGAGTCGCGTTTTGCGTGATTGAGTAAACATTAATGAGTTGTTGGTGAGATTACGGGAGAATGGTGGGTTTGGTAGAAACGTCCTGGGGGTGGAATTGGAGACAGAGGCCGGTAACGGCGTTCATGTATAGAATATGAAATACAGAATTAAAGTAATAGGTATAATTAGCCTGGAGTATCATTTGGAACGTTATTCAAAGTAACTTCCGTGTACATGAGAAAAATTAGTGTACCAGAGCTAAACGCAACGCCTGTGTAGTTTAATTTAATCTAATATAACTCTGCTCAATTGTGCATTTTAGGCAACAGTACTATTCAAAAAATGTAAACTTAATTTGCTATTTTTCGATTGTGGACTTTTATAGACAAGGAAGTTTAAAAATGGGCACAATGTGTATGCATATCCGATATCGGTTGTGTTAGACGATGTATACAATTTGTTGCTACAAAATGAACTTGAACTGCACTATGTTATAAAATTTACTGTTATCAAATATAGTACCAATATACATTATGGTAAAGAAATTGGTTCCGTACTGGGCGTACTATAGATTGGCACCACAAGTGATTTCTTTTATGGAAATATATTTACCATTACCAATGCCACAACAATGGAAATGCTGGTGAATGTCATCTGTAGTGCGCCAGTGGAACATTTCTTTGACATACGCTTATACTCGTATAATATTTGGTTATATACCTTTGTAGAAATGTACCGCAACATTCCATTTTGTAGATAATTGTGTAATTATGTATATATATAAATAAAATAGAAATTTAATCACAAGCACAAAGCTTCTTATCACCTAAACCGACGGTGATTAACTAAAAAAAACTAATTTGAAAACTAAGAAACGGAAAATATTAAACTCTTAAACTAAAAAAAAACGATATCTTCTAGAACAATATAAATAACTGATCTTACAGTTCCGACTTGTTGTACACAATTAATACAGCAGCATTATTAATGAAAGAGATTTCTTGAGGATGGATTAAAATTTCAAATTAAACGAACAAACATTTAAATAAAATGAATTTTACCAAAAATGGCATCAAAGAAAATAAATTCAAATGTACTTACACCGGCATCGTTTAAGGAACTACCTTTTAGGGGCCCAAACATCGCATACATATATAAAATAGATGCGTGGCTACGCAGCGCATAAAATGGTCAAAGATCCATTACCTAGCATATAACTACCAAAATATCCATACTGAGGAACCATATGTACAATTGAAGGAAAGACATATACCAACTAACATACATAATTTTAACAAACAATTCTTTAACAAATCTTTTCAAAATAAAATATTACATTGTGGAAACTTCTATCATTACATTGATAAAGATGATGGAATTAATAAAAATACAAAAATTTGAATTTCCTGAAACCCGGGTGCCACACCACAGCACAATGTATTTTGTTTCACTCAATAAATTGTGATACGCTGTCTTAGATTTAGTTATAACAATTCGTATTAAAAAGACCAAATTCAGAAAATCGGTAAGAAAATAAAAAAATACTGCTAAATAAAAAAATTAACACTCAGAAAAGTGGCTTTTTTATAGGTAAATGCAAGTGTACCTGCCAGGCCTTACATAAACTGATACGAGAAGCGCAATTTAATGTAAATTATAAAGTCCAAAATTATTGATATAATAAAAAATAAAAAATCACTGTTGTGTATATTTAAGCACTTTAAAATAGTCAAGGTGTGAAGCAAGTTATTGCAAACTTCAAAAATAAAACATTAAGCTGAGGTCTCAATAAACTCACCTCTTGTATATACAAATGTGTGTAAATAAAACTGTTTAATCAAAATACCTGACTTTTATTTGAATTAGATTGTAACCCTGGCTTGCTCACGTTACTTAGCTACTCGTAGAGCAATTTAATTAAACCTATTTTGCACTCTGTCAAATTATTACTGGTAGCCATAACCTGTTTTTTATCGCCTGTCAAACCGTATATGATTTTAGTCTGCAATCCATGTGCAGCGCATCTGTTTGTCCAAACCTAGTACACTAGGTTAAGAACTACACAGCTTACTAATTTATTGTTATAAGGAATAATTAAACAAATGTTATTCAATTTTCATTCTACAATATCTATCGTTGTAAATTAACCCCGGCAAAATAGAACATAATTTGGCGCCCAAGCAGGGACAATTTATGTGAGATTACTAAGAGAGTCGATACAGCAGTGGTGGATATTGGTGCTATGTCGCCGGTCAGTAAAAGAAGGGATTGTTAACACAGAAAGCCGCGCTTATATACCATACAATGAAAGCAAACACAGCATTGACAGTAGAAACAGGTACTTATGTTAAGAAAATATGATGTAAATAAACATGTTCCAAAACTAGATACAAGTGATTAATTACAGAATAATACCCGTGATTAAAATTCAATAGGAAGGTATTCAATAAAATTATTGAAGACAAAATGATCTGTCTTCAGTAATAAAAAGTCCATTAGAAACCATTAATAATTTAACTAGTTCTAAATCTCCTCCTTAATTCTCCTTATAAACTTCTACTTTGAAATTGAAAATATAATTACAAATAATTAAAAAAAGCATTTTGTAAGTACTAAATAATTATATAATTTCTAGACACTCTAAATATAATAAAGTTTATGTCGACCATAAGATTCATAGAAATCATTTTTATAGATTTGCTTAAATATTGTTATCTCAAAATCCTGCATTTTTCCAAGTATATTTTTTGATATCAAACACTTTCATTTCTAGATAATACAATTTGAGAAAAAAAATATATGACAAATCACTTTTTCTGTGTAAGCCTTTATCCAAGTTCAAGTTAAATTTGCTCATGCACCAAATAAGATACTGTACATCGCATTTATTATTCCTGATTATTAACTCATTTGTTGTTTAAATACATTCCGAATTAATGTATTTTGCTAATTAAAATTAATAAAATGATTTACAAAAATGTTAAAAGCTTGCAATTCTCGTAAATAAACATTTATCTAATTATAAGTTTAGTTTCCTTTCCATAATTATCATCTGCAAAACAGTTAAACAGGGTCAATTTACATTCTAATCGTAGATTCTAAAACTACACTGAGCAGGTATGCTGAGTAAACAACTGGGTTAACGTTTCGATAATCTACTCATGCTGTTACGTAAAACGCCACCGTTCCAACAAGAGCCTATCTGACGAACGTTGAGGAAACTGTTTATGTAACGGTGTATGTTGTTGTTGAATTCGTCTTTGTTTATGTCTGCAAGAATTTCAGCTTCTAATTAAATTTTGCCTAAGGGAACAGGAGTTAATATAATGAGAGGTTCTAATTATCCAGCTTTTATCCCGTTAATACAAAAGTTTTCCTTTTCCTATTAGAGACATTATTTTATTATTGCATTCTGCAACGATGAATTGGTGTCGCCAATTTTATGTGGGAAATGTTCTATTGGCGTTCTGTCTACCTTGCGGTTTTAGAGAAAGTTAGGCTTAATTTTATAGTTGATGGTTGTAATAAAAGTGAATTTTATGATTGATTTATAATTTATAGCAAGTGATTGAAAATAGGTTTTTTTTTTTTTATTGTTTCAGGTGAGTTGGCGAGTTGACGTTTACTTTCTTTATACTAGTAGGTGCTTTTAGGTAAGTTTTTTTTTTTATGAAAATGAAATTATAGTTCATTTATTATAGCAGACGAAAGTACTTACGTTGAGTCAGTTTGCGATGACTCACGATCCGTGTGCAAATTTTCTGTTCGTCAAACGTAAACAAACCGTTAGGTTATTTAACTGTCAACACTTTTTGACAGTGAATAACAAACTTTAAAAATAACATTTACCATTAATATTAGTGATGATTCTTTTTGAAATCAGGATTTAAAGTATGTTAATCATGATAGCAGTGGAAAAAAATAACAAAAAAGCCACAAGTGAAGTGCAATAAATTTATCGGGACATTATCGCATAAAGTTTCCATAACATTAGTATGCAAAGTCTCTCTCTACCCAAACAGTCTCTCTGATTTACTACTTCTGAATTCCGTTTCCAATATGTTGCACACCAAGTACGTCAAATTCCCAGACTAATTAATTCATACGCTTATACTATGTATGCACCCGATCTGCCATAATTGCAGCCATCGTTTCGTAACAACTTTCCATTTCTTTGAAACAAAATAATATCTACCACAAACAATGTGTTCCAACCATACAAAGTTTTTCTTAAGAAACCCGGTCCAAAAATTTAACGTGTTATGTTAGTCTGAAAAATGTATGTGAAAAAACCACTCTGTAAACAAATTTGTAAAGACTCACTGGTTTAGTACATGTCTAATTGTGTTTCCAATAGCACACAGACAATAAGTAGAATAATCAATTTTTACACAACATTTATTCGTATGAATTTCGTTTTGGTAGTGGGTGTAATTCCTTGTTTACTCAATGATTAAAAATTTGCTTATGTTTGAACATGAATGGTTAGAACAATCGTTCTACTCTCTAAAAGCGAAATACTGTTAAAGAAGTATGACATTAAATTAAATGGATTTTATTACTCCTCGCACGAAGTTAACGGGCATAATGCCAGCTGTCTCACGTTCTGCGTCGAAATACACGATTAACGAACACTAAAAACTCCCTTCGATTGTTTACACACATGTGTCGATATGCGTTTAGTTGTAATAACTACTTATTTTAAATACATTATATACCAAGATAAACGCAAATTCCCACCACTTTACTGCAAATCCAGATATAACCCTTTGACAGTTGACACAACAAAAACTAAATGGTGGAAACATGGAAAATGTGACAAGCATGCAATTTAAAAAGCAATAGCACCACATAATATCTTTAATTGAACAGAATAAATATATGTTAGTTGGTTATTTTAATAATATGGTATTGCATGGCCCGAATTTGCAAATAATGACGTACCTCGTCTGTTATGGTAAATGAAGTATACGAATTATGTGTTATAATGGAGTTGGATAATTCGATTTACGAAGTCGTAAATTGGGTTGCCGATGCAAAGTGAGGCAAAACAAATTAAACAAACTGTTTAATGGCTCACGTCCAGAATCTAGGATTGTTATTCCTGTCGATGGTATTGGACGCGCACTAATTGCTTATAAAAACTAAAACACTGTGCAATTTAACCTCACAATTTTATTCACACAAATTAACCGTGTATTTCGCGTAAGACAGACTTCCACAAAAGAAAGAAGACATAACAGTGAACACTGATTTTATCAATAACTAAACAAACATTTTTATACTATATATAGTGTAATCACCGTAATCGATAAAATTTTTATCTTATCAACACAAAACGCCATCTTGTTTTTTTTTCCTGACACATTGTCAACAGTGTTGTTCTAATGCTTTTAATCAATGTATTGAGATTGGCTAACAGATGGTACCATTTTCCAATAAATTGTACTATTTTGTTAATACAGATTTTTGTAGTTTGATATGATCTGCCATCATCACAGAATCAGATTTCTTTGTTACCGCCACCTATTCCCTTACATCAGTTGAAAGTATTTTTTTTTTGAATAATTACAAGGGATTAATTAATTGAAAATATGGTACTAAATGCTTCAATGAGGTATTATTGTATTACGTTTTATTCAATTGTACTAAAATAGTACAATAGTACGCTTCGGAACAACACTTGATTGTCAATACAGCATGACTCAAATAAGTTTTAGAAAATAAATAGATGAGTAAACAAAACAATATTATAAAATGATTTGAGACGCTAATATCGAATTAATTTAAATACAGATCTAAAGAAATTATAAAACAGATATTAATGAATTTGAAATAGTAAAATTAAAACTTAAATGTAATGAAATTATTGTGGAATGCTTTAACACAAATCTTTTTTTAGAACAACAGTACAAACAACACTTTATTATTGTGAAAAACAATATAAAACATACAATATTTAATAAACAATTTTATAACAAATTAAGAGAATAAATCTTGGTATTACAGTTTCCTGTATTAAATTGGTTTCGATTCCAACTTAAACTATTCTATATTGTATTTGATCTTATTTACCTTTTTAAGAAAATTAGTTGGCAGTTAGTCGATATTTCTTTAAATAAAACGCAATGTACCTAAATAATAATAAATAATAAATACTATTTTAGCTGGGGTAAGTTCTAACGAACATTTAAATATGCAAATTAATATTTATACCTAATTAAAGTAGCATTGAAGTTCGTTAACGAAAATAAGAATATCTAACCTCTAAATCAATGGAGAAAATTTGGGAATCCGTGTTTTAATGTTCTTGAAATTCAGTGGGACTATGCAAGCTCTTGAATTCGAGTGTCTGGGCTAATCTTGGGAATTTCCAGAAACAGGAGAATAAGATATAGGTACCTATCTTCTAAAACTTTCTTTAAAATAACAATTTAAACAGAAATTAATGAACGTAAAAATCTAGTTTTAAATTTCCGAGTTTTCTTTTTCTTAGTTTACAAAATGCATTATAACATAATATTTTCAATAAAATCGTATGTGTGATTAGTCACAGTCACAGTGACTGAATCTGTTGAATCTTACATCCTATAATTTATACTTATGAATGGTTAAACACGTGCTAAATATTAATATCACTACAATTTAGAGGATGTTTCGAAAGTTCAAAACGTTGCAAATAGTGTTATTTGTTCATTTGTTATAAAATATATTAGGTGTAATAAAATATTTATTTTTTTTTCTTCTTTTTTTTACGGAATCACCCCGTTAATAATAAAATGCATGCCTACCTATAATGTTTATGCCGTTCATAAATTTAGGTTTTTACGTCCTTATACATAATTTGATCCCTACTACTAGTTTGGGTACGATATTAAACAGAGGTCATCAATCTTGAAACGAAAGCTTGATTTTAAGATTTCTTTTCTCTTATATATATACATCGTTTTGATACATGATACACGTTCTAAAAAGGTATAATATATTCTTGTACCGTCATTCGTATATCCAATAAACGTTGAAATAAATCATTTTCTGTCAAATATATGTATAAAGGAAAACCGTATGCGGTTGTAAAAATGCTCTTTAGCAGAATAAATTCTTCAAATATAATTGCTTTCGAGACTGTGCTTGAAAATAGTGTAATGTTAATTTGATAAAAATGCAGCTCTAAATCCATTATGTTTATGTGAATATCGGGCGAAACGTTTAAGGTTTAAAACAGTTGTTGCACTAATATTACATTCACGAGTAATTTGTCTGGATTAATTCCACTAATGCACAAACTTGAATTTCGTATTGCTGACATTTTTCGCTAAAACGTTTTTATTTTTTGTTATTTATTAATGTAAATGTTGTTTCAAAACGTGTCGGCGTCAGACCGCATTACGAATAGTAGTCGCGCTAGGAATTAATCTTTCGGGATAATTTGCTTCAAATAAATCGTGTGTAACTTTTGTTGAATTGCCACCGTAAAATTGTTTTACGATAAATAGTTTTTTTTTCTCAGGCGTATAATATTCCGTTTTTTATAAAACTACAAACCGTGATTAAAACTTATGTCGTAATCGTTAGAAAATTTTCAGGTGACATTTGACTGTAACTCCATTGACTGGTCAAGTGTATGTACGAAATTCTGCTTATGTATGGAAATCCAATAACATATGACTCTCATTATATCCTCATACTTGAGGATGATTTTGAATATATGGATTGGAAAGGACCGTGTTTATTCCGTATAGTCTGTAATTAGAATTCCATACATTAATGTTGGTTGTTTTATGATTTTTCTCAAAAAACCATTAATTATGTTATTTGAGTATTTTCAGACTTTTTGGACCTCACTGTATCATGACAACTAATAGATAGTATATTGTCTTTTCAGAGAATTCTTATGTTCTAACCAACAAAATTTAGATTATTTAAGTATACAGGGTGAGTTTTTTATCTTGAGACAATGGAATATCTCTAAAACACTGCATCGAATCAAAAAAAGAATGTTAGTTTATGTTAAAATAAAAAAACACAAAATCATGTTTGCTTGCTTCTCTTTTGGAGTGAGGAGGTGGTGGCATCCAGTATATTAAGTTTCGATTTCTGAATAAATAAAAATATTCAGATTGATAATAGATTTTTTGTGTGTACTATAGAGATCCAGTTGCATATATTTACAGTAATTGCATATATTTTGTTTATATGGTGTGGGTGCATGATTTAAAGTGTCGGTTAGTTGACAGAAAAATGAATAACATATTCACATCGTAGTCATCTCTGACGGACCACTACTGCTTAATACGAATTATGAAGCTCTATTTATTGCACAATTTTTTGAAACGTATACATGTAAGTACAATAATACTTGCCAGTAATTATCTTATTATGACAATATTGCAAGACAGCGAAAGTAGTTACATAGCAATACTAACGCACTGTAATGCGCGGTGTATAATGAAAACAGCTTCCTACGATAATAGAGGATAACATAACAAGCTTACATGAGGGAGGAAAAAGATGACAATAATAATAAGTTAATAATTTTAAGCTCTCCTCACCTTATCCTTATACTTTCATTAAGTACTGTAAACTAACCACGTTATCCTCTATCATGATGATGATAGCTTTGCTATCGAAACGTACGTCCAGTTTAGTGTAGTTTGTGGTGAGGGGTTTAGGAGAAGTTTGCAGCATTACCAGTACCACAGTTTGGAGTACTTTTGTCATCTATTATAGTAGGAAACTATGTTTTCCTGTATATGAAAAGGAGTTTCTTTCCGAGAAGCACGCCCTATTATTAAGGTGATTAAATTATAATTTGCCAAAATCTCGAATATAAGTAAATAATAGAACATCATAAACTTTTAATGGAGCACTTATGTAAAATACCCTGTATATTAGCTCCGATGACGTACGCATGTCAAGAAAATATTTCTTTTTTCTATATTCTTACGTATATACAAAACAAGCCTGCCGTTTACTTCGGCAAAGTGATCTAATTACTGTACCTATCTTATACTGGTTGATATTACACTTCAGCCGGTAGCTATTTGCAACACTGTATACCGCAATATAATCGACGCTATAAGCGGAATACATCGCAAACTTAATAAATGTAATTTATTGCCGCGCCACTAGATGGCGTCGGCGTCGCGGATCCTCTCCCGCAGTAAGCAAACTCGATTACGGCGACACGATACGGAGGCAAAACGAATTATCTCCGAGCGAGCGAGCGCATCGCGTTTCGGCCGCGGGGCGTCCGGAGAAGGAAATAATAAAAACACTTCCCCGGCGTATATAAACAAACAACTGCAATCGGAACGGCCGTTGAAATATTTACACTACGTACCGGCGGAGAAGAGGAAGCAGTTGCACCAGTAGCCGAACGACGGCAGTAAAAACATTCGTCCAGCCAGACGAAGATGAGAACGTAAAAGCTGCAGTGGAAATGACGCGCGGAAGGGGAGGGGGTGGTATCGGCGGATCGGGGGGCGAAAGAGTAGGGGGTGAAGGTAATGTCGGAGAGGCGAAGACACCTGATCCCGGCTAATATCGTTCAAAACACGAGCTTTTACGGATTAATCCCGCCCCAGTCGGCGTCCTCGGGGATTTGTTGACATAATGCCCCATCCAGTATCCCATTAATATGGAATTTCCCCGGGATGAAATATCACACCTGCGTGCGGGGGCCCTAGACCGCGCTATAGACGGATAACAACAGCGGGAATTTATTATTTAAAAGTGGGAATTGAAGCGAGGGGGGACGGTAGAGCACTAGCTGGGGTCATTTGTTCGAAGAAAAATTGGTAGTAACAGGTTTACCTAATGAGACTTGATGAGTTTTGCGAAAACAAGCGATCGTATGTTGACATTGTGTCATTTTTATTAAATCATGTTGTGTAATAATAAACATATCTTATTTTATGTTGACGTTTGCTTTTTTGGACCTATCAAAATTATCATTCTACTTGCTTGGTGCATCCTATACAGGTATTCCACGTAACTGGTTCATTAAAAGTTTATGGTGTTCTATTATTTATGTATGCATGTATGTAATAGAAGGGTGATGTTACACTGCGAACCTAAAAATCTTATTGTGTCCCCTATTCTTGCTGCTTTACAGGCTGGCCTTCCAATCCTATTCCTTTTAGAAAGTGTATGATGTCGAGGCCCCAGTCTAGGTTAAGTCTCCCTCTTCGATTTCACATGCACCCAGGTACAATGCCCTCGGGTTGCACAGTGCTACGCAGTTTGAGAGGAACGTGGATGGATGTTTCATCCGTTCCCCACAAAAATCTGCCTTCAGGATCTTTTTCCAATCCAAGCTTACTCAGGTGGCCTTTCAGTCCTACAATGGCCTGAAAATTCCTGTTAGTATGCGAATTGTTCTTACTCAGGTTGTGTATTCTGTAAACCTCTTCTGGTTTATAAGTTGCCAGAAGAATTTTACTTTTGCCTCATTCCCTGGAGATTTTCCAGTAACTGGATTTTCTCTCTCCATTTCCATTTTTAGTTTCTCAGTATTGCACTGCTACTTAACCCCGCAAAAGGGTTCAGGCCCTACAAAAGGCATCCAAGCCTTTTTTTTGCGAGGTTATCCGTTATTTCGTTTCCTTCCACTCCTGTGTGACCCGGAACTTGGATTTTACAACTATAAATACGTCAGTTTTCATTAGCTATTCTTATAGCTACATGTTGCCATTTTTGAGTTATTTAAGTTTTTCTTTTTTTTTTAGTCATAATCATTGCATCATTGAGAAATTAATATCTCGGTTAATACTGCAAGTAGAGACTCCAAATTTGCTATGTTATAAACGTAGATATAACTCTATGAAACAGTACGCCCGCTTCACATTCTAACATACAGGGTGTTTAAAACTGAGGAACAAAGTGACATATTTTCAAATGCAGCAAACTCATTTTTTTTAAATAGAACACCCTGTATTTTAATTCAGAATTAGGAAGTAAATATCATCCCCTATCACTTTATATGAGCATTCCCTATACCTATCTTTAATAGATTTTCACATATGAGCGACTATTTGTTAAACATGCTAACTAACCCGATCTTTAAATGTTTGTAGCTGGCTCTGAAATGGATTCACGTCAAATTCATGTATTATGTTTGAATAACCATACAAGAATGTCTGTTCGAATAGTCATTTCTATTAATATTGCGTTGTACGAAAGTGTAATTACAATGATATACATAAACACTTTTGGTTAGTCAATGAATTTGACATTAATCCCATTCAGAGCCAGCTACAAACACGCAAAGATAGGGCTACTTAGTCTGTTTAACAAAAAGTCGTTCATATCTCAAAATCTATTAAAGATAGGTATAGGGAATGCTGATATAAAGTGATAGGGGATGATATTTACTTCTTAGTTCCGAATTAAAATACAGGGTGTTCTATTAAAAAAAAAAGAATACTTAGTCTGTTTAACAAAAAGTCGCTCATATCTCAAAATCTATTAAAGATAGGTATAGGGAATGCTCATATAAAGCGATAGGGGATGATATTTACTTTCTAATTTCGAATTAAAATACAGGGTGTTCTATTTAAAAAAAAATGAGTTTTTTGCATTTGAAAATATGTCACTTTGTTCCTCAGTTTTGAACACCCTGTATGTTAGAATGTAAAGTGTGCTTACCGTTTCTTAGAGTAATGTCTACATTCATAACATAGCAAATTTGAAGTCTCTACTTGCAGTATTAACCGAGATATTAATTTCTCAATGATGCAATGATTGACTAAAAAAAAAGATAAACTTAAATCACTCCAAAACGGCAACATGTAGCTATAGGAATAGCTAATGAAAACTGACGTATTTATAATTGTGGAATCCAAAAATGAATAAAAAATTAGATCATTCTATTTAAAATAACAAAGTTGACATCCATTTCCGGTCAACCGAAAGTGATATTTTGGTTAAGGTATTTTACATTTATAGTTCCAATCGAACAGATACTGGTGCCAAAATCTCAAATACAAGTAAATAATAGAACATCATAAACTTTTAATGAACCAGTGACGTGGAATACCCTGTGTAGTAACTCCTATTGTCTACTTTACTAAAGGTAGGAGAGGGTGGGGCAGTTAGGGACACTTTTATTCAGTGATTAATAGTTTGCACACAAAAAAACTTTTATCTTGGGAAACAGAAGGCAACATCTACCGGAAAAAACTATTTGTATAAGTCAAAAGTAAAAATATATAAGTAATTTTATCACAAAAATAATAATAAAAGTAGGTTAGCTATTTTTTTAATGTGCCCCATAGTGGTGGGGCAGCTTGGGACCACTGTAGGGTAGTTTGGGACCACTATCGGATAGTTTAAACGTGTTTTTTTTTCAAATTTGTTATTTCATTAATTCTATATAATTCCAAAATATAAGTTTCAATTTAGAAATTTAGGTTATACCATCAAATTTAAAATATATTATAGTTAGCAAATGATACATAAAAGTTTACGTAGGAACCCAATCTGCTAGTACCATCTAGCACTTCTTTTGGTTTTGGTAACCTAGTAACTATGTCCCCTTTAAAGGCAGATCCATTGTCATCTTGAATTGGGTAAAAAATGCAGAGTTCTTTTTTCGCATGAATTTCCCAACCGGTTCATCTGGATCATTTACATTTTGAATGCATCCAGGGTAGTAATATTTCGTTCTTTTAGTGGCAAACTTAACCAGAACGAAGTCACCTACATCGATGTTTGTGTCGTCAAGTGGTCCATCCATTTTAATATCTTCGTTCTTATCCATGTCCTCACTATATGATTGGTTATGCAAAGCAGAATTTTTTGAACCCGTTTTATTCAGATGCGTGTGAAGAGTTGTTATCGATAGTTACATTAAAGCGGCATCTCTTATTTTTTTGTTTTTTCTTAATAATATCTAAAATGGCCTTTTTTAAGTTGGCAACATCTGTTTTAGCACGATTCGTTTTTCTTTTATAGTTTCAGACCATTCTGTTACAAACAAAAACATTTTAAAAATACTGATAACTAAAACATTACCGATATCAAAACCGATATTTTTTTAACCATAATCGCCCATAAAAATATATGTTTGTCATCTTTAATGTCAACTAGGTATTAGAAAAGTAGACATTAAAAGGAACATTAAGATCCATCAGATGGAAACTCTTGCAAAAAATAGATTCTATTTTATTATTCTATCTATTGCTTTAGATTCGATATTTCTTTTACATCAGATAAAAAAATTAACGGAAACTCGATTCAACCTTTTGCTGTACTTACACTTCAAAACACAGATTGCGCTATAGCAGAAATATTAGAAAGCGTCGAGACGGCAAATTAGAAATGTTCAAAAGTGCCTCACATACCAATATGCCCCACTCTATCCTGTTAGAAAGAGATGATCTCAAAATGCTATATTTTGTAGTCGGTAGGGTTCCAAAAGTTTCCAAAGGTCTCGGTTGAGCGTATGCAAACCGCTCTAAATACGATTGACAAGAGCGACTATCAATCATTGCTCAGAAAACACCGGCAGTGGGATTACGAAATCTCGTATCGGGTAGATACGATTCTAGTGTATACAAACCGCAGGCACACCCAATGGAAAACGCAATATTAAATTTATAGCAGCATATAGACTTAATTTAATAATCAACCAACTTTTTTAAAATGTTCTGCCATCCATAACTATAACACAAGAGCAAAAGAGAAATATAAGGAGCCACTAAACAGACTGGAAATTACCAGACGATCCCCTACTTCGATGGGAATCAAATCATTTAATTTGCTACCAAGCCATATAAAGTCTTGCGGTTTGCAAGTATTTAAGTGTCGACTAAGGGCGTTGGTTCTTGAGCACTGCATCTACTCTGTTGAGGAATTTATTTCTTTAATGTCAAATGTGTAGTATTTTAAGTTTTATATTTATTGTATGATTTATTGTACTTTATAAACATTGACAATGTGTCTTCAGTATTGCTTCTGGCATCCACAATAAAAGCTCTATCTATCTATCTATCTATCTATAAGATAGACTAAAAATTAATCGTATTAACCGTTTTTATAAAATAAAAACACTTTTCCAGTTGTTTGCCATACCCCAGATAATGACTAATACTAGAGATGCAACTAGTGATGTCTTGTGAACAAATAGGTGCAAAAAAGAATGTTCTCCCACACATGCTGGCGTACCGCAGTGTGTCTTCGATCACCGTAAGCTATTCGAACCTGATTGTTTGTAACTGTTGAAAAATATGGCCAAGGACTTTTTTTTCATTTTGGTTCAATTAAATATTGTGATTTTAATTTCATCAGTAGTGAAGCCAAACCTAAATCCTCCTAAACTGCTTTTGATAGTAAACTAAAAAGAGTTAATGAGCATTTCCAAAATATCATCCGATTTTATCCATCTTAATGTTAATGTTTCATTTCCCTTTGATCATTTTATTTTAACCGATAGTCTATAGAAAATATTTATTTCGCCCTGTCATCCATTCGCAGAAAGATTAAGTGAATTAAAAACTCTCTCTGCGCTTCTCCCACGCATTTGATATTCATATTTTCCTTTAATATTTTTATTTTTACAGCACGGCTTAATATTTCGTTCATATAACATTCCACGTTATTATTATACTGTGCTTATATTTTTTTTTACTTCGTATAGTTCTCTACAATTCCTTCAGATATGCATAAGTGATAGAGCTGATGAGAGAGCTCTAATATCACCAACTCGCCATTATTACATTTATGATTAATACCTGGACTAATTGTTAATCCCCCTCTACTGTCGATCCTATTGGAATCCAGTACCGGTCGTGGTTCAGGACACCCCGGATATAAGGTCCATAAATTACGAGCGATAGCGACCCGACTAGACTATTGCGATTACTATACGGAATCCCCGTCTGTCTTGCAGGAGGATTGAACAAAGGCGAGGTATGAATTCGCTTCCTTCATTGTTAAAAAGAAGGATTTCCGTTATATTTGACGTTAAATAAAAGCCAATATTGAATATAAATATCATTGGTGTACTTTACCGCAGTTACCCGCAGAGTACACCGAGTAAGGACAAGAGATGAGTTATAGGGGTCCAAATTTCTAAACCTAACTTCACACAGCTTCAACAGCTTCCCAAAATGGCAGTTTGTTATTGTTTACGTTCGTATCTACACAAATTAGCTTACTCATCCGTTTAATCTACATAATTTACTTGTTTCATTTATTTATTTTACGTATTTTATTAGTTTTGAATTACCCCTACAGTTTTAAAAACATTTAATGAACCATGATACTCTTGTGTGAAAGGTAAGATCGGTGGCCAGTTGCCATAACATTTTCATAACATACTTTCTTATATATTATATTGTCAGGTTTAAGTGAAATAACTCAAATAACCATGAAAGAAGACACCAATGGGTATCATGTTGTAGTGCCAGTCACTCTCGCAAGATAAATTGTGATGCTAATGATGGTAGCAGTTTCTTGGGATTTCCGAATGAATCTAATATACAGGGTTGGGATAAAGTATGGAACCAAGCAAATAACTTTAAAACGGAGAGGATGACGTTGATGAAACTTTGCAAATAAGTGTCACGAAATATGTATAATACATCTAATTTCGATTTTGTTGTTGTGACTGTATTTGCGGTTCAACCGGGAAGTTCTCTTAATTTTTTTTTATTTAAATGGAACACCCTGTATATTTTTGCAAATTATAATAGACCTTGTTTTTGCGAATTCGACCATACTGGTTTTAGCACCATTATCTGTAAATAATGAAGAGATAGAACACTCCACATTTACTGAACAATTAATTTTATTTATCTTAAATTATTAACAAAATGGTAGTCATCTTATAAACGAACTCATTTAAAATGTTCAAAATGCTGGTCGTTTACTTCCTGTTGGTCGCCTAACGTAAACACGAGATTTGAGAAAACCCCACAGATAAAAATCGCCATGGTTTAGTGCTAAAGTTGTAGTAGAAGTTTGAGGTGATTCTTCTAATTCCATAGCAATGTTTTCCCTAACAACTGCGTTAGTTGCGGTCTGTGGTATGCCTGTTTTTGGTGAATTTTTAACCGTTCCAGTCATACTAAAACGTTTTAGTGTTTTAGTGACAGCTGAACGTGTTATAGGAGTTCTTTCGGGATGCAAATCATTAAAAGCGTGACACACTTCTTCATCAGTTCTAACGCGATCGTCAAACCCGATCATCATCAAAATTTCAATACGCTCTCTTTCATTTAAATGCACCATTTTCATCCGTACAATTAGTAATTTGATAGACGTCAATTAAATAAACTTGACAATTTGTCAACAGTTATCTTCTAGATGATAATACCTTTTGTTTGTTTCTTGCTGGGCAAAGCTTCGGGTTGTGACCGACATCTATGGACTTATTGTATCATCTCCGCTGACATTTTGCCGAACTAATTATCTCTCCATTATTTACAAATATGGTGCTAAATCAGTATGGTCGAATTCGCAAAAACAAGGTCTATTATAATCTGCAAAAATATACAGGGTGTTCCATTTAAATAAAAAAAAATAGAGGGAACATCCAGTTGAACCGGAACAACAAAATCAACATTAGATGTATTATATTTCCTTACACTTATCTGCAAAGTTTCGTCAACATCATCCTCTCCGTTTTAAAGTTATTTGCTTGGTTCCATACTTTATCCCAACCCTGTATATGACACGACAAGAATTAAGAAAGTACATGAATAAGAAGAACTATTATCGTTGTGCAGAGATTCCTAGGTTACATTAAAATTTATTTGTTAGATACACATTTTAAGCTAGATTGCTATTTATCGCAATAACTAATCTAATTCATTTTTAAAATAATGTGATTTTGCAATTGCAAACTGCATTATACTGGTATAAATTTTAATCGCATTTATTCACATTATAGACAATTCGATATTATATAGCCTACGTTTGAACTGTATCCACTCTAGTGCACCCCCGGACATTATTGTTGACAAACCAGTGCAGCATCGGATCTTAGAAATGAAGTAGTCGAATAAAAAGGAACAATCTTTGTATCGCACAGAACGATATAGTCATATCTCTGAACCCTAATTAAAAGTTATGTATGTATTCGTGTCAAAAATTTGAAAGTCCCTTCCTACCGAAGCTGTTGCATTTTTATGAATTTATTTGAGAAAGAACCACAACATATTTATTCTTGGAAGAATATTTTACACTATAAAAATATGAACAAAGATTTATTTCACAAAAAGGAAAGACTATGAAAAATTATAGTAAAGCAAATATATTGCTGTGTTTCATAAGAGGGAAACCACCAACCATATTGAAATGTAATTATTATTTTATGTACACACCTGTTTGTAAGTCCAGTATAATTTGGGTTAGCTGGTATTCGTAATCATGGAAATTGAATATAATTTATCGTCTGGCAACTGTACGATATCCTGGTATCCTAG
This sequence comes from Protaetia brevitarsis, assembly GCA_004143645.1. Taxonomy (NCBI): domain Eukaryota; kingdom Metazoa; phylum Arthropoda; class Insecta; order Coleoptera; family Scarabaeidae; genus Protaetia; species Protaetia brevitarsis. The sequence continues at coordinate 2,901,715 of RXPK01000225.1, read as the reverse complement.
GTGTTCACTTGACTTGAATGGGGAATGACCGAATATAATTCGTTGTGAAAAGATGATGAAAATCCTTGGTGACGGGGTTGTTGATAAAAAAGCTACTAGAAAGATATTTTTATTTTTATCAAGTGTAATGAGTTAAGTGGTTTTTCCTGTCTTACGTCTGGTACTGAAGGGGATCTTCTATTTAAATTCATGTAATTACTCTATTCTGGAAATATACAGAAGAAACGTGAGGATTGTTCGACATTATAAGAAATTTTGCTGTATCTACTACACCTGGGTGTTTGTTTTACATGGGAGTGTGCATGTGTTTGCTGTTCCGAGTCTAATCATACATCCTGAATGTAACGAAGGAGGTCTGTTTCCTGAATTTTCCTGCTACCGATGTTATTCCTCGCTGGTTTGGCCCTTTTAGCTGTATATACGAGCGAATCTGGATTGTCACTACAAGGAAATCACATTTGGAGGTATTCTGATGTCCGTGTAAACCGGTAAACGAGGTATCTGGTCAAAACATTGTTTAAATTTTTGTATAAATAAATTTATAACGTCTATAGTATTTTGAGGTTATTATTACTTCGTATGAGATTAAAATTTTGAACTTTCATAAGTTGGCAAACGTGGTTGGTGGTATTCAATGCTCTTATGATAGCGCGGGAGATTTTAAAAGTTCATATTTGAATAAAAGGATCTAAATTATACTGGATAATTGATAATACTTGTTTGAATATTTCTAATAACTATACTCACATTGAGAGTAAGAATTCTCATGCTATTTATATGTCTTTGATATAAACTTAATAATAAATTATACATGTTATTAATGATTACACTGTTTTATTAACGAAAGTTCATTTGATACATTGAATTATTAAGAGTTAAATTATAAATTCAGTATTTAACAAAGTAAGGGCATAATAATAAATAAGTTAGTGATTTAGGAGAACCGAGGCGTACAGCCGTCAGCACAGCGGGTTCCTAACTGTAAAGAATAATAAACTAGTCATTGGTTAGTAAGAGGGGGATCATTAGTGCGGATGATCTGGAGTGGTAAATTTTAGATATCTTGGACGTATACGGGATTACATAGCCATCTAGTGGATTGAGTTTGCATTGTGTTTATCATTGTAGGAAGGTATCTGCAAAGAAAAGGCAGATCTAATTTAAAAGTTATTTATTTATTTTTTCTTTTGCTTGTTAAAGCATATAGCCGGGAAATCACAATAATATGTATCACTTAATCAAACATTATTTTACTGGAATCGTGTTCTTTATTACTATAAACTGTTCATAAATATTTGCAACAAAATCAGAATAAAAAACGCATAAATTTGTGTATTTTTTTAATCTATTTTTCTACTTCCTTTAAAATATAAATTATTCCATACGTTTGAAAATTCCCGGCAACAGCTTTACAAAATGGCAACTGGGCTTGAAGGTCATTCAAAATGGACCACTCAAGAACAATGGATTTTTGCGAGCATGTCCTTACTCAATACTGTATTACCCGTCTAGTTTTGACCCAATTCGTCCAGGTACACACGGTAATTTATCGCATATCCACACATACCGCGCTACCTTTATCGACTAATCATACTGACTGCGCCAATATCTGTTTCCCTCGTCTAAGACCGCCGGAATATTGTTTTCCCTCCCATTATTTTTCACGAAATCCTTGCGCACATATATTATAACGTAATTCTTAACGTCGCAATAACTTATTCCCGAAAAAATTCGCCCGGCAAAACAATATTTCATGTACTTAAGAACCCCGCGCGTTCGTGAATTCTTCAAGTGGCCAAGAGATTCCGTATTCCGCTCGCTCACCTGCCCCGCGTTTTGAAATTTTCACGAGAGAACCCTGTCTCCCTCTATCTATCCCCGGGTAAGTTGACGCGCAGGAATCGGATTAAGATCACGCGCGCGTGCGAGTGAGAGACGGAGATAGGGAACGAGCTCTCTCCCTTACGAGCCGTGGGAGGATTGACGCTCCTGCTCCCCATTCCCTGCCTATACGGCGCTGCTTAGTTTTGCATATTTCATGGTAGTACTTACCTGAGCTTTCGACTAAATTTAATGGGGTACTCGAGGCGCTGTATGGAGGTCTTAGTATGTCTTACACGTACTGTAATATCTTAAATGGCGCGAGACGGGAGAAGACGCTGCAGAAAAATACTCTCTTGGATGGTCGGATGGATAAAGCGACCTTTTACGATGAGGACGTATGCTTGAATGGAACGTTGGAGGATAAGATGTATGCTCGAAGAATGGCAGATGGCAGGAAAAATCGTGAAGTTTTGATAAGGGAATATTTAATCTTCTAAAAAGTGTTTATATAATATCCCGGGATATAAGAACCATAACATGAACATAATTTCATCTGTTTGAGTGACAAAATCCTTTAAGGTTAAGATCGATTCTTACTAATAAGAATCGCATCCATGGTTTGATTACTCGTTCCATATCCTGCGGCCATTAAGGCATTAAGTTCAAGCCTGTATGGTAGTTCTTTAGAAACTTTCTTGAACCAGATCTCTTCCAGTTCTTCCAGGGAAAGGTCAAACTTCTCAAAGTTTCACATAAGACAGAAGAAGTGCAACCGTCAGAGGATTTTTTTTACTCCAAGCTTACTTGGAATCGGCAGCTCCAGGAATTAATGCTTATGCCGACTAAAAGAGACTATGGAAAAACTTGGGAATTAAAACCAAATATAATATACTGGTTTGGGAATGTATTAGCCTGACACACCACAATAAAGTTCCTTTGCTGTGGGTTCTTGGACGTTCGGCAATCGAACGTAATGAAAAAGAAGATGAATTAGCAAGAAAGAGATCATCGTCTTCATATAAATATAAGCCCAGCCACAGCACGAGAGGAAGCGTAAGAATTGGGTTCAACCATTATAATCAGGCAAAATCATGGCAAGATGTTTATTAAGGGTCTGACAAAAAAAAAAAAACTGAAGGACTAGCGTATCTCATTTTTCTAATAAGACTTTGTACACTAAAAGGACACCTTAAACGAACTATACAATGTGCTACTTTTTAAGCAAACTCATGAGCTAGAATTATTACTCTTTAGTTATAATTACAATAGCAGAAATCTGTCTAAAAGAAAATAAAACAAAGCCGTTACATACCACAAAAGTTTTATTTAATGATAAAGAAGTTCAGCCAAGAAACCACCATTTCGCATTTAGTATTTATACATTCCGATTTCACATCAAGTTTTTTGATTGCATTTTTTTTATCAATAGATAATGACAATTGTATATTGATTTTTTCTATTGTAAATATACAAACTTTGCTAATTATTTCATAATCTACAATGTAAAAATACTTCTGTAACGGAACGGGTTTTCTTACTTGGAAACTTTTGGGGGATGGTCAGCCCAAATTCAATCGAGTAAGACCTAGCCTCGTTTACAGGTAACCCCTCCTGCCCTTTTGACCAGCGAGCCACTACTGGGAACCAAACTTTTTGTTCGGTAGCGAATGGTTTTAGTAATTTTAGCCAAAGTTGTTTCCCAACTGTGTTTTCCTCCGTCAGTCGAAGCAAGGCCGTTAGTTAGCCTAATGATTGTCGACTTACCCTTCTCGTCGGCTCTCTTACGAAATGGTCTTCCTCACCGGGTCTTTACTAAGGGTTCAAACTGATCTTCTTTTAAAAATGACGAAATAATAGAACGACTTATATTTTTACAATTATATATTGAAAATTTTGAGACATTGAAATTGAACTAACAAGCTACACAATTAAATGAACTAGTGAACAAAAAAAAAACAACAAAATCACAATTATCTTAATAAATATTTTAACATACTATATTGTCGTTTAACATAAGCAGAAGTAATTTTTTTACTACAATAATAATTTATTGAGGGAGAGAGAGAGAGCGAGCGAGTTACGGTTTATACGTAATTGTTTTGGTTAGTTTTAAGCAGATTTTTTAAATCATCTTACCGGCCGATGTGTGTAATTAATTCTTCTCGTAATCCAAATTATAAGGCACAAAACTTACACAACACTCACAAAGATTTAAGCCAAGAAAAGGGGGAATTTAAACGTATTTAACACAAAATCACTAAACACCTCTCAAGGAAAGCTTTTGCTTCCTGTTCTCGAATTTTTTTAAGCGTATTTTGATCACAAATTCTAAAAAGAGAGGTTTTAAATTTTAAGTTTTAGAAACGCCCGACGAAGGGGACGCGAGCTTATTCCTGAAGCTAAATTGAAGGACCGCGGACTAATTAATTGAAAACAGCTATGTTAAGGGTTTTTATAAACTTTGATTGTGACGTCATTTCGCACCGATAACTAGTTTCGCTTCTCTTTACAGGAGGGCGCAAGTATGACCGAAGGCGTTATTTTTCAGACTTTCGGACGTCCTACTTGAGAGGAACGTGGGAACTGCTGACAGCAGTTGCAGTGCAACATACAATAAACAAAGAAGCAGATAACATACAAAGTAATACCACATTATTTTAATTACGCGAGTCTTTAATCCAAAATAGACTTTTATTTCCTGTTAGGTAGACGCTACTCAGCAAATGCCACGGTACCTATCAACTACGTATTAATAAAATGAATTTAAATTCTCGCATTATACAGGATGGAATTTCGAATTCTTACACTTCCACCAAATGGCACACTAAATCAATATAAGTTATCCTGTGATTTAGTTATGAAATTGGATAGATAGTTATCTTGAGACAACGGAATATCTCTAAAACACTGCATCAAATCAAAAAAAGATCTCGATCCTACCCCCAGAGTGGGAGGGGGGACAACCTTGAAATATTAAATGGGAACCCCCATTTTGTATTGCAGATTGTGAACGTCTAGAAAAAATACACAAAAAAGAGCAGCAAGCAAACATAATTTTGTGTTTTTTAATTTTAACATTGAATAACATTTCAAAACGCCACGTGTTCGAAACTGTGCCCCTTCACTTCGATACAGTTATTTATTCGCAATTGGAATGCTATTCAACAATACAAAACCGTACTTTATTCAGTACTTGACAAGCTGTGAATACTTACACATTGTCCGATCCCCATTTAAATTATTAATCCCATACAAATTAGTTAGTGTTGAATATTTGAACAGTAATGGAGGCTATGGAGAGTATGATAAAGTAAAGTTCTTCGTTGTTGAATGGCTTTTTGAAATGTTATTTAATGTTAAAATAAAAAAAAAACACAAAATCATGTTTACTTGCTTCTCTTTTTGTATATTTTTTTCTAAACGTTCACAATCATGTTTTTTTTTTGCGATTTCAGCGCAATCTGTTACGAATCGAAAAAAAGTTTCAAACAAAAACTACATACTTCGAATTAGGTTCGAATTAGGTTGAAATAAAGCATGTTAAAGTTTATGTTATGATGATCATATTATAGAAATCATGAGTTGTTCAAAGTTTGATCTTGAAGAATGTGGTTTTAGTCACCAGCTAACTTAAAAGTGCTTTTAATTTTTTTAACTTAGAGAAAATTAACCCATTAACACATCAAACTTCTGCGACGCTTAATATCATTCACACCAATGCAATTATTTCCAAATACCCAAACAAAAAACGCACAAACATTTATACCGAACCAACAGCGCCATCTGTTATTGGCAAATTACAGGGAAGTAAAGCGCCAATAAGAAATTCTCACGTATAACAACAACATTGCTGGAGAGCAGCTGCGTGATGAACGCCGTCTTCTGGGCGATCTCCTCTCCGGTAAAGAAAAAAGTACGGGAGATCCGAAACAAACGATTGAGGTGCACGCGATGTGTGATAGACAAAAAAAAAACATATTGAAGGAAAAAAGGGGAAAAAGTTCGCAACAACTGCGTGAGTTAGGGGCGACCGACGTTGGGCTGGCCGATGGAAGCTGTTTGATGGTAATTAGTATTGTTCGGTAGCGAACGTTTGGCCATAAATTCTGTTTCTTTTATACGTGGCGTTCTGTTTCTTTTTATTTCTCGCTATTTCCTGTATCTGCTTCGAAAAAAAAGGACGATATATACGTATATACAAGAGAGCTGTGCAATATATACTGTCTCTAACGTATTAAATAACATTGATCGCGTAAAGATTCAATATTACCATATATATCAACAAGCACAAATTAATTACAACCCTTAATGCTAGTGAAACATTACTGTTTTTGCTTTATAATGTTAAAAAAAATGAGTTATTTGAACACAAATTATTTTTTCTCACCGTTGTAAAAAAAAATCTTTAAAAACATTCACGACCTTTCGGGGTAAAAAAAAAATAAATTTATGAAATCAAAACATTTCCGATCCTTCCTCTCTCAGGTGTTTTGAGAAAAAATCCATTCTGTCTTTTTTACTGATCTTTTTAAAAAATCAAGTTAGTGGTTTTCAAAAAAAAAAAATCCTATTTCCCGGTGTTTAAAAAGAAAATTTCGAATATCTATTGAAAGATTCTTATCCTATTATAGAAGCATACAAAATTTGAAAGTCAAAATATTTTATTATTCAATAAATTCTGCTCTAATCTTCCTCTATTACAACAAACGCCTCTAGACCTTTCAGGAAGAAATTTTTATCTTGCTTTGTAAACCACGCCTCCACAGCTTCTATCACCTCTTCGTTGGAAGAAAATCTACGGCCTTTTAAACTTTTTATTACTTGAGGAAAGAGATAATAGTCGCTGACCAGTTTCAGTTAACGGCAGTAGCAACAGCCCTGAAGATATCCTTTCCGAAGTGTGGACGAAACGTCGATCAGGAGAAAGTCTAGCAGATTATCCCCACCTCAGCAAAAACTAATCATCTAAAAATGCATCTCCTTTCCCTATCTAGAGTTACAAATCACTTGCGCCAATAATCTGGGGTTACAAAAGAAATAAAAATTATTCATTTAAATAGAATGTGTACCTCCTCTCCCCCTCTTTTTCTATTGAACCTGTTCTTTCTCTTCAGTGTGAATACCTGTAGCGCCATCTGGAGAAAGCATACCACGACAATGGCAAACAACATTCTAAGTGTTTTTGATTTTAATTACTAATTCTATGGAAAGTTACGAAGAGTCATATGAAATAGGCAAAGTGTTGCTCACTAAGCAAGAAAGTAACAATAACATAAATTAATGAAAAGTTTAATAAAAAACCTTATCATGCTAGTTACACTATCAACCGTTGTCTTAACACCAGTTAAACTTTGGAAAGAGCATTAACGGTGATCCAAATGAAGGGCCAAAGTCAGCTTCTACCAAACACAGGAAGAAGACACTACGCATCCTAAATCCTACACACCTATCAGCCTTACATCATTCTTTTTGAAAACGGTGGACAAGGCTGTAAATAATTATATCAGAACAGATATCTTGGAGCGGCTGCCTTTGCACCCCTGTCAGTACGCCTATCAAACGGGCAAATCCACTGAGACAGCATTAGTGGAGCTGACGGATCGAATCCCAGATACTCCAACGAATAAAGAAACCGTAGTGTGCGCTTTTCTAGACATAGAGGGCGCTTTTGACAACACTCCACGCGAGTCTGTCAAACAAGCATTAATTAACAGAGGAGTAGATGGCGTGACTTCCAGATTAATGTCGCAGCTGCTGTCTACCAGGTTAATGGAGGTGGAGGTGGGACATAAGACCATCTCGGTTAGTACAACCAGAGGATGCCCACAGGAGGGAGTTACATCCCCACTTATGTGGAGCCTAATAGTAGACAAACTCTTGTGCGGGCTGACTGATCTAGGGATACCTTGTCAAGGATATGCTGATGATATTGTCATATACGCAAGAGGCAAAATTGAGAATACCCTCTGTGGCATATTTCAAAGAGGATTAAACTTCACGAGAAGATGGTGTCAGTCGGTGGGACACAATGTTAACCCCACTACCTTAGTAGTACCGTTCCTAGGAAAAGAAAATCCAATCTCAAAACCATAAAAATGGATGGACAAATTATAGATTGGAGAACGGATGTTAAATATCTAGGCCTTACCCTAGAAAACAAACATGAAGTTGAAGTAACCAACATGGCCAAAAAAGCCCTGGTGGTGTGCAGAAACCTTGCAGGAAAAAATTGGAGATGCAAACCAAAAATACTGCTTTGGATGTATACAGCGCTAGTGAGATCGATCATCACTTATGCCTCAGTAGCTTAAAGCAGAAGAAATAATCTGGCCACGGCGAGAATTAACCTCTCGGAAGTGCAAAGATTAGCATGCGTATGCATAACTGGGGCTATGAGAACTTGCTCAACAGCAGCTATCGAGATAGTATTGGATCTTACCCCTCTCCATATTGTGATAGAGTGCGTGGCAAAAAGAACCACACTCAGAATGGTCAGAGAAGGAACGATTAAGCCTCAATCTCCTGACGGTGATCAAACCTGAGATATGCCCCGGGATGACATGTCAAAAAAAATTCAGCTTTGTGAAGAAATTCACCACAAAGCTTACTAACAAGAGCGAGTAAGATTATAACACCATCTTGAAATTAAATAGAAATGCTATTAAATGATACCCTGATGGCTCCAAAACGTATTTCGAAAGTTTGGGAAAATACCCAAGTATCTTTCAGGCGGAAATATACTCTATTGAAAGATGCGTCCAGTTCTATATTGATAGAAATTATCAAAAGCAGGAGATTATCATCATGTTTGATAGTCAAGTAACCATCAAGGTGCTGAGCTCACATGAAATCAGTTCCAAGATGAGCTGGGAAATTTTCTGAAAAGAATATGAGTGGAAGATCGACTAGAATACATCGAATAGGGGACACAATAGTTATCCCCTATTCTTGTTGCCTTATAGGTCGCAGTGTAACATCACCTTCCCCACATATATCTAATAGTGGTCCGGTATTGCCACCACACAAAATGTAATGACGAATTTTCTTGGCTTGGTAATGTCTGTAGGAATTTTTTGACAACCATGAAAATGACCTTCAATCATCAAAAGCTATAAAATATCTTCCGCTAATAGTTTGCCCAATAAATTCGTAGACTTGACGAAAGAGCTAACCGAAAATTTAACCTGTAAAATACTGCTATGGTTATACAACCCATTTTTCACAGTGTGTACGTTGAGTTGCATATTTTGTTTATTTATTGTTTTCCTCGTTCAGCCGTTATTCAATGTACCGAGAATTTTGACAATAATTTTGTTTTGTATAAGCTTAGTGAAAGAGTTTATTGTTTCATTTTAATTTATTTAATGTTAAGTTTTTTTTTAATTAATCCATTCATTCTAATGTCTTTCGTTTACTTGTATTGTTTTAATGCGGATTCTATTGAATATTGGCGTATTGTAATACGACTGCGTTNACATTACGCAACTTCCTAAAGTCCTACACACCTATCCAGCCTTACATCATTGCCTTTTTTTGAAAACGGTGGCAAGGCTGTAAATAATTATATCACGAACAGATATCTTGGATGGCGGCTGCCTTTGGCACCCTGTCAGTACGCCTATCAAACGGGCAAATTCTCACTGAGGACAGCATTAGTGGAGCTGACGGCTCGAATCCCCAGATACTCTCAACGAATAAAGAAACCGTATGTGTGTGCTTTTCTAGAACTATAGAGGGCGCTTTTGACACACTCCCGCGAGTCTGTCAACAAGCATTAATTAACAGAGGAGTGATGGCGTGAACTTCCAGATTAATGTCGGCCTTCTTAGTGTGTCCTACCAGGTTAATGGAAGGTGGAGTGGGACATAGACCATCTCGGTTAGTAAGACCATGAGGATGCCCACAGGAGGGAGTTACATCCCAACTTATGTGGAGCCTAAATGAGTAAGATTCAAGAACTCTGTGCGGGCTGACTGATCTAGGGATACCTTGTCAAGGATATGCTGATGATATTGTCATAAATACGCAGCAGGCAAATGAGAATACCTCTGTGGACGATATTTCAAAGAGGCTTGAAACTTCACGAGAAGATTGGTGTCAGTCGGTGGGACACGGAATGTTAAGCCCCACTACCTGTAGTACCGTTCCTAGGAAAAGAAAATCAATCTCAAAACCATAAAAGATGGTATGGACAAATGTATAGATTGAGAACGGCTAGTTAAATATCTAGGGCCTACCCACCTAGACAACAAACATGAGGTTGAAGTAACCAACATGGAAAAAGCCTGGTGGGTGTGAGAAACATGCAGGAAAAAATTGGAGATGCAAAAAAAATACTGCTGTGGATGTATACAGCGTGTAGACGTATCATTATGCCTCAGTACTGAACAGAAGAATAATGGCCACGGCGGAATTAACCTCTCGCAAGTGCAGATGCATGCGATGCATAACTGGGGCTATGAAACTTGCTCAAACAGCTATCGAGATGTATGGACTTACCCGTCATATTGTGATAGAGGGTGCGAAAAGAACCACACCAAATGGTCAGAAGGAAGATTAACCTCAATCTCTGAGGTGATCAACTGAGACAGCCCGGATCAATGCTAACAAAAAATTCAGCTTGTGAGAATTCACACAAAGCTTACAACAAGAGCGAGTAGATTATAAACATCTTGAAATTAAATAGAAAGTATCAAATGATCCTGATAGCTCAAAACTAATTTCGAAAGTTTGGGAAATACCAAGTATCTTCAGCGGAATATACCCTATTGAAAGATGGCTCAGTTCAATATTGAAGAAATTATCAAAAGCAGGGATTATCTCATGTCGATGTCAGAACCATAAGGTACTGAGCTCACATGAAATCAAGTCAAGATGTCTGGGAACTTTCTGAAGAATATAGTCGAAATCGACTATAATACATAGAATAGGGGCAATAGTATCCCCTATCTTGTTGTCTTATAGGTGTATGTAACATAACCTCCCACATATTCTAAAGTGGTCAGTATTGCACAACAAAATGTAATGACGAATTTTCTGGCTTAGTAATGCTGAGGAGTTTTTGACACCATGAAAATGACCTTCAACCAAACGATAAAATATCTTCCCTAATAGTTTGCCCAATAAATTCGTAGACTTGACGAAAGAGCTAATCGAAAATTGAACCTGTAAAATACTGCTATGGTTAGACAACCCATTTTTCACAGTGTGTGCTTTGAGTTGCTAATTTTTCATTTATTGTTTCCTCATTCAGCGTTATACATGTAACCAGAATTTTCCACATAATTTTGTTTAAAGGTTTATTGTTTATTTTAATTTATTAATGTTAAGTTTTTATATAATTATCATTCTCTAATGTTTTCGTTTGCTTGTATTGTTTTAATGCGGATTCTATTGAATATTTGCGTATTGTAATACGTCTGCGTTGTACGATTTTGAGAGAGGGATTTTTGTGGGGAAAACAGTTGTAGAATTATAATAATTGTTAATATATTGAAGTGTGCACATTATAGATATAAGTTCAATTATTATTTTTGTTTAGGAAATAATATTTAGTTTTTTTCTTGAGTTTTTTCATTATTCAATTTTAACTGTTTCATTTTTTTTTTATATCAATCGTTGGGTGAGTATAAGCATTATTCTTACTTTTAGTTTTTGCTTTATGTAAATTCCTAGCAATTGTCACGAGTTTATTTGAATTGGATACACGTGGGTTGAAATTGAAAGATATTAGATATCTTCCTGAACAAACAAACTTTTACTGCACACTGTAAAAATTACAGTAATTTTGCCATGGTAATCAGGAATTTAATGTATACGTTGTGAATTCCACAATAAATCATGTAAATTTTGTTTTATGTTTTTTCTAGGCTATTAACATGGAAAAAGAAATTTCGGAAAATTATAGCTTTCATGTAAGATTAAGATGTAACAAAAATTCAAAAGGAAAATCGTAAAACTGTAAATTTTTATTACTCTCAAAATTTACTTAAAGTGTAAGAATTGGACATTTTTTTGGGATTTAGTGTATTTAAAAGTAATTTTACTAGTGAACTATTATATTTGCTGTAAAAATATGAGGATCTTTATATTTATTTGTTTTGACTTGAATTTTCGGGTAAAACTAAAATATCATGGAAAATAGAAATTCCATACGCGCAATGTGATTGGTTATTGGATTATTTACTCTGTGCGCGTAGGTAATTCTGTTCGATTGTCGAACTTATTATTGGCTCAATGATATCATGTACGTCACAAACAATCGTAGGGTTCGCGTAAGCGTGTTCATTCTTGATCCCTGGTGTGAGCGATTCAGTATGATTCATTGAGGTGCTATAAAAGAATTAGTTAAGTTGCTTGTTTCTGTATAAAAATACATATGAAAATTACTTCAGTGTTCGGTAAATATAGAGTTCATATAAATATTACAGTACGAATTTTACACAGTACAATCTTTGAAAAACACTCAAATTTTTGTAGATGGTAAGAAATTTACCTTATGAAGCAAAGTTTACCTGTAAAATTGTAGGCAACTTTGTTACCAACGATTTTACATGTAATTTTACTGCAACTTTTTTTACAGTGCATAGGAAATAGCATTGTCCTATTGTAATTTAGAGTCAAGTGCAGTTTTTATTTTAGGCCAGAACCTTCAGTTCACGGTTTTTTTTTTCTGCACAATCTTTAATTTAACCCTTTTTGAAATAAATTTGATTGTTAATTTGCATCTTTGGGTTAAAAATTCTGTTCTTTTATTTTATATTGAACCTTTCCAATTTTTCGGGTAATTAAGAATGTCTGTTTTCGTTCACCTCACTTTTTACTTTTCGTGGTTAGATTCAAGTTTTAATTCGCGAGGGTAACTCTGAGTTTAATAGTTCTTTTGCGTTCTTTCAAATTTTATCCGTTGAGCTAGCTAATTTTCTTTTTCTTTTTCATTTTGGAATCAGTTTGCCATTTTCAATTAATTCAATCAGTACTCAGTAATAGCATTAATTGAACTGTTTTATTGTTTCGCGAGAGCGGTTCTGTAATCATTTATTGAAAAATAATTACACATTATGAAAACATATTCAATATTAAACTATCGGGGACATAAAAGTACCTGCGAGTTTTACAATCATCCAAATGCCATTCGTTGCTCTTGTTTGTCGTTGCTGCTAGTTTTTATTCGACTATTTTGCATTCCACCAAACCATTTCGCCAACACAATTGCATAACAATGACCAACAAATTACCTTGCCGACATGCAAATACATTCTCTCTCTTATTCAATAGCCCACAGTAAAACTTTTTAATAACAAAGTACCGGACGTAATCAACCAGCCCGTTAGAAACTTTCACCGGGACACGACGCAGAAATAAAATTAAATATTTATGTCATTTACTCGACGTTAATTAGCTCCTGTCACCGCCTATACACCTAACCGAAGCCCACTCACCCCCAAATCCACCTCGCCAGAGAGAAGAAACTTTCGGATTCAATGGAGTGGGCGTTGGGATGCGCAGCGCTTAGAAAGGGCCCGTATAGATTTAAAGAACAAGGTGGTGAAAATTCTCCTGAAAATTAATTCGACGAGCGGTTCGAAAGTGGGCCGAGGGTGGCAGTTTTTTTTTGTGGGGTGAATTTACGCGGGGAATGCGCTATTGACAGAGAATGATTGCGATCAATTCGGGGTTTTTTTTTTTTTTTTATTGAACGTGACGTTTCAAATTCATTAGTGATATTAGGAGGCATATCCTGGGGATTTAATGTTTGGGGCTCTACGTTTTGATGTATCGGGTAATTTTCAATTGCCTGGGAGGAGAGTACAGTAACGGTGAAGCCCTGTTTTAATATGCCAGACACGATTTTATCGTTTGTTTTTTCCTGTTTGCCCGTTTTTTGTTGGCGGGGTAATTAAAACTTATTGGAAAATTCCTATCGTGGTTAAACGTTATTAAAAACCCAATCGACTAAATTGGCTATTCATTAAAACACTTTTTCATCAATAGCGATTTTTTTTCCGAACCTGGGGTAGAACTTTGACAGTGCCCGCTGAATTATATTCAATAACATTACAGTACGGAGCTAGTGATTGTAAATTTACCGACTTTTTCATTTACCGGTAATTCGGTAAATGAAAATGAAAATACCGGTTTACTGGTAAATTACCGGTAATTTTTTTTTCATGTTGTGACATTAATGGGGATTCCCAAGAAAATAGGGTTAGAAGTTAGGCTAGAATAATACATATTTTACATAATCTTAAGGCATAATATTAGAATTTTGTAATAAATATTTGTATTTAATCATTTTACAGTTGTAAAAAGTAGAACAAAATATTTAAGGTTCAAATTTTCACCAATGTTGCATTAATGTTCTCTCATAATGTGGTGTATTCAAAATTGCTATTAATTTAAATACGTGAAATGTTGTTCTTATATATCATTATTTTTTAATACAAAAAAAAAATGGGACATTTACCTACTCTCTAAGAAAAACGATTTTAAACTTTTAAAAATCTTTAAAAAAACCCTAGAGCATATGCTAACTCAACTTTTTTAGAGAGATAAATAAAATCCACACAAAAAACCATAAAATGAGAGAATTGAAATTGCACTGTTGACAAAGGCAAGTAGGAAAAGTGGGTGTTTTGCTTCCTACCGGTCCTAGCAAAAATGAATATTAATCTCGCTTTTCTTTGCGTTGCTTTTCGTTATCCATCTTGTTTCAATTCTTATTTTCTTTTAATTTCTACACGACCTTTTTTTCAATTTTTTGATTCCTTCTCTTTTTGACTAACTCGGTGGAATGGAGGTTATACGTTTCTACTCAAAAGTTTTTGTCAGTTTCTTTTCTATATTCTCTATTACAGCGGTTCTCAATCTCAAGAAAGTTTAAATTAAAATTAAACAAAAAACATCTCCTTAATTTACCAAATTACCGGTAATTTTTTGTAATTTACCGGTAAATTTACCGAATTCCTTTGTTTAAGTGAATAATGAATGTAGTGCTTCTTACAGAACTTATCGATCGTTGCCCTGATTTCGAAGCAGTTCAAAATTCAACAGTTCTCCTTTCGTAATCTGGATCTCTGATATTCTCGTCTGCCGAAGTACATGCCTGCGATCCACTTATTGTTAGAATGCAATAAGAGTTTGGTTTAAAAAAGTTGCATGTAAAGTCTTGCTCCATTGGGTGATTTCATTAAATATCTATGCAAATATTCATCTAAAATTCCTTTGTTTGGGTGAATAATGAATGTAGTGCTTCTTATAGAACTTATCGATCGTTGCCCTGATTTCGAAGCAGTCCAAAATTCAACAGTTCTCCTTTCGTAATCTGGAGTAATATTATCTTCTGCCGAAGTACATGCCTCTTCGTACTCTTCTTCAGCATCTTCTAAATTGTAGGACAATGAAGGCTCGCCTTCAACTGTCAACATTCATGTCTTCAAATTCTAATGCTTCTATAGTTTCTACTGCAAAGGTTGTTTCCCGAACACTTGTATCGATCAGACTTCTGATTACATCATGCAATTCTATTTCATTATTTTGCATTTTTTGATTTTTAATTTATTAATTATAGTAATAAAGTGTAGTATTCAAGGATTGCAAGCTTTTTACAGCGAGAAAATAACAAATTAATGTATTATTCTAAGATGACATAACGCACAAATTAATAACTACAGTATTTCAAAATAAGCTACTATTCATATCGTTCTTACGGTGAAAGTTATGAAAATGATATAATACATAAAATAAGGGAGTTATTCCTGAAAAAAACATCATAATATTGTTTTAAGTAAAAAACCAGCCACTTACTTAAGTAAACAAACAAAGAAATTAAAAGTTGTGTGTAACTTATGTGTTCTGTGTCGTGTTATGTTTTGCGTTATTTGGATGGAAGAATGTAAACAAGTGGCTCGTGTACGTGCAGTTAAAGACTAATTGACATGAAAAATTATAGGCCGATAAGTATACTACCCAACTTTGCTAAAGTCTTCGAACTTTTACTATATGACAAATTATACAGCTGCGTCAAACCATATCTTTCACTTAATCAACATGGTTTTATCCCTAATAGATCTACCATTTCCAACTTGGTAGAAATTACTCAGTTCATCAGCGAAAATCTTGATAACCGCACTCAGGTCGATGTAATTTACACTGACTTTAGCAAAGCGTTTGATACATTAAATCACAACATCCTAATTTACAAGCTTAACTCCCTCGCCTAATGTAATTTCGTTCTTTAAATCATATCTTCAAGATCGCTCTAGTTTTGTTTATTACAATGGATTCTGCTCTGACGCTTTTACTCCAAACGCGGGTGTGCCTCAAGGTTCAACGCTGAGTCCAATGCTCTTTAATATTTATATCAATGACTTACTTCATCTGTTAGACTGTAAAGTATTAGCATATGCTGACGATGTTAAGATTTTTAGTGCCATTAATTCAGATGCTGACTGTTTTCATCTGCAGAAAAATTTATCCACTCTAAGTGAGTGGTGCATGAGCAATGGACTCCATTTGAACATCACTAAGTGTAACATACTCTCTTTTTCTAAGAGTGCCAACCCAATCTCGTTCGATTACTCTGTGCATGGTGTTGAAATTTCTAGAGTAACTTACTTTTCTGACCTCGGTGTACTTTTTGATAATTATTTGTCATTTAGCGTGCATATGACCAACCTCTTCTCTTCTGCTTCTAAATTGTTGAGATTTGTGATGCGATCTTGTCGATTTTTTAACAATGTTAAAGCTATAAAACTACTCTTTTTTACTCTAGTCCGTTCTAAACTATCCGCAGATACTTTTCTAGCTCCCCGCGCGCGCACAAACGTTCTTGTTAAGGCACCACTAACGCACATGTGTAGAAATGTCAATAGGTGTGACTCAGATCCCTTTCGGTTCGTTTAAGTGTTTTTTCTTTAATTGTTTATACATAAATTTGTAATTCTTAATATGTTGTAATGTAATGTTTCTTTTTACCTATGTACCTATTTTCTATTCATATTTTTATTGTTATATTGACCTTTTATTATGTCCTGTAATTGGATTACCATGATCTGTTGGACATTAAATATTATTATTATTATTACTATAAAATTCCGAAGGAAATACGCTAGTATTTATATTTAGGTAGATACATATTCCCGATAAGAACTTAATGTGTTTTTCATTTTACATTTAAATTTTTTTACATTAACTTTTAGTTAGCAACAAACGAGGTAATAAATTACTGCAAGCTGAGCTAAACTGATTTAAAACTTTGTAAAATTAATAAAATGAAGGGGAGGGGAAAGATCGACCCGCGATTGGCCCCACCATCATTCAATATTGTCACAAGCCGCCACTGTGTGTAAGAATTATGTTTACGAATTCGTTTTACGTACCTAGGTCATAATTTTTTGTGTGATTGTACCTTTCCACAACATTGCACTTTGCGTAATCACGAAGCGAGTCCAGACTATCCCCGATTATTTTTAAATCGTTTAAATACCAACATTGTATTTTTCCGGCACAATAAAACGGAACTCGAAGAGGATGCACGTTGCAATTCCCTATAAGAAAGTCAGTTAGGTGCTTGGATTTAATTATTTTTACGATAATAGCAACACATTGTCGTTAAACCAAACCAATCCATTGGTGGAATCACTGCAATGTTTACGAGCGGTTTGTATAGCAGCAATTCCTTCAGTTACCAATTTTAAATATTTAAGCGAATACATTAAGGTAAATCTGTACTGGTTAAAGTGTGTAAAGTGTTGGAAAAATTTACCAAAACACTGTTGCTTCCCGAGAATTTAATTTATATATAGAAATACAGACTTTTATTGTCTGGTATTTCCGTATCTAGGCTGCAGTCTAGAGTCTAGAGGTATGCAGTCGTGTTTGTATGTGGATATCAAGTTTATTTGCTAGCCATTCCATGTGGAATTGCATTGCGGTTTTATATGGAGGTATATTTGAGAGATCGTAAAATTATATTGCTATTTACATTTTACATTCATTGATATACTTAATAAAGCTTGAATGTACAAAATTCAAACATCTATAACGGCCGTTTGCACCGCTTGTGATTAAGTTATAATTAAAACTTAATCATAATTAAAGTTTAAATTCCCTTGCACCGATTCCTTAACTAATAATAAATCTTAATTCGTGATTATTTTTAATCAGTACCCAAGGTACGAATTAACTCATAATTAAAGTTGGCGCAAGCGTAGTTTCTTTGTTTACAATCGTGTTTATAGGCGATTATAGGTTATGTTATGCGATTTTTGGTTATAATACAAATATCTTGTGACTGTAAATTGAAATAGCTAGCTAATTCAAGTGTTCCCTTTTTATGATTAGGACAAGGAATAGCGGCGTGCAAGAAGTATATATTTGGCAGGGTTTTAGAAAGTCCAAGGTAAATCAAAAATTAATTCCTGAAATAAAAACTAACAATAAATGTATTTGAGGATTACTCGTGGTTTCAGGTGGGAATGACCCGGAGGTATTTTGTAATAGGAAAGGATATCTTTCTATAAATTCACAATTTTTATATGATGCTAATTTAAAAATAATGGATATCGTAGTACGATGGCCAGGGAATACACACTTTAACGATCCATTCTTTCCCATAAGTGACATGGATATGCCTCAAAAACAATTTATTGACTCCACTGTTAAATTCTGAAACAGTTGTGAAAAGTCGTTATAATGAAAGCCACATTACAACACGGAATGTCATTGAAAGCATGTTTTCCAATACTGGCATCTGGTTGTCGCTTAAAGCTGGATACCTTTATAGCAGTAATAGTTGGTACCTCAGTATTGCACAATATAGCCATAAATGTGGGTGAAGAGGAAATCAATGAAGAAAAATCAAATCAAGAAATTTTAAATGGACAACTTCATGAGATTAATTATGACGCTGTTGATGATATAACCTGCTGCGACGCAGGCATTACTAATTAGAGATTATTTCAACAATTTGTAATTCATTGCTATATAGAAATTAACTTTTGAACATTTTTTTTTGTATTTGTTTTTGGCTTTTGTATAAACGAAATATATTTTATTTACTCTAAATACATTATCACTTTGATTTTTCTAAAAGAAATATTGTGTATGTAATTAACTATTTATTTATTAAATAAAAAGAACAAAATATATAAGAAAATGATGCTAATAATAAAATAATTCTAACAAGTAATAGCAGAGGTCAAATAAAGTATCAAAAATTGGAGAATTTGCAGAACAAACAAATAAAAGAATTGCATAATGAAAAAGGAAACCTGCATTCACATATTAATTTCCATTTTAAAACTACTACTCAACTTTTTTTTATTTAAATATCTAATTCTGTAGCAATTTTCTTTAGCTTAAATTCCAATAACTTTCAAATGCCGCTTGAAATCGCGCATTCGCATAGCGGCAATTTTCATTATGATGGAACAGTGTTCCCAATATAAATACAATTTTTGACTAAAAACTAAACTTAACGCACTACTAACCTATATTTCTGTCGCAAACTTTTTAATTAACTAATCATCAATTAAATTTGTTCGGTGCAATCCTATTCATATTTAATTCGTAATTAAATTTAATCTTTGATTAGTTAATTAAAATGTTAATCACAGACGGTGCAAACGGCCGTAAAACATATTAACTTGTCAACCTTTTAACTAATATGAACTAATCAAAAATATTCATATATAATATAATGGATTTGCAAAAACTATTTAACAATACATCTATGGTTTTTGTAATTCTATTGCATGAATTTTACATATATGAAATATTATGAGGTATTATCATACATGATGTTGTCATTGCATTTTAGAAATCTGTGTGTCCACGTGTACTTACACACGATAATGTATTATATCTAACTAAAAGATAATGTTTTACGCATGCAGTTTATGCAGGAAACGTCCCATTATTAGATTCGTGTTTCCTGGAAACTTATCGACTCATATATGCAAGTTAGAGATAAATGAGCTCTTGAACAGGCCACCTTACGATATCTGCGTATGGTAACTGAAGAAATGTTACTTAATTGTTGTGCTTGTTTGATGGATATATTATGCCGTAGCGTTGTCCGGTGTAAAATGATAAGAATGACATTAAACCCGTGGTGACTCAGTGTTTGTTTCAGTGCGAAAGATTAGTCGATTTCATTTAACAATGGTAATAAAATGAAAAGAATGTTGTTAGGAAATGTCTATAATGAATACTGCAACAATAAATGAGTAAACTGTTTTAAGTACGTATGGTATTGATTTGAAACTGCGTTCTGCAACATGTCAAATAAAAGGTATTCTCTCTTTAGTAGCTGTTAAAATTTGATTTATTTTATCGAAAAAGAAAAAAAAAACCAAGATAATATTCTCACGGAAAATAGCAAAAAAGAACACTTTATTTTACAACATTATGTCACGAAAATAATAATAAATAAGAAAGTATATTTAATCCCATCGATACCATGTTCCAGCATGCATGATTCATTGGTTTGGCCCAAATTTATAATCTAAAAAAGGTGAAAAATAAAAATTATAACGTTATCTCAATAATATTAACAAATTGAATACTATTTTAAACACACATAAGCATATATATGTAGTGACCTGCATAGATGTTGTAATGTATTGAATCTTTTTAATTTTTTTTTTATTCGAGATATCTAAAAACCCCAAAATTAAAAAAGTATTCCATAAATCGGCAAAAAGTGAGGTTAGATGACATGATATCCAAAAAAATTATTTGAAAAAGTTGCTTGGAATGCAAATTTAAGGCTATATTTTTCGTAACGGTATCAAAAAAGTAATTCTTCCAGGTTGACTCTGTGTGAGTACATGATTACGATAAAAGGTGAATTGAAAATCAGGTCCAAATCTTACAAACTCTTTTTAGTAATAATGAAATAATGGGGACATGTTTTAAGCGGTTAAACCACCCATGTTCCATCTTCAGGCCGAAGCTGGAAGCTAAAATAGCCTGAAAGTGCAAATATTGAACATATGTGTAATTTTTTTTTTTTTAATTTTTATTTAACCAAATTTAATGAAACAAACAAAAATTTTGAGACTAAAATAAAAAATGAACTGATAAAGAAAATAAATTTAAATGATTAAATAATGAGAAAATAATGATAATTAGAAAAAAGCTTAATACGTACAGTAATTAAAATAAAAGGATTAGGTCAAAGAATAATGAAATTTATTTTTTATTTAATTTATGAATTAATTTATATTTTATTTTATTTACTGTAAGTATTAAGCTTTTTCTTTCTAATTATCATTATTTTCTCATCATTAATCATTTCGGTAAGGGAAAGTTAATATAAAGAAATATTATGTAATTAAATAAATTTACTGTCATACTTTATAGGTTTACAATGTTTGGGAGAAGGTAGCGTATCGGGGTACTCCAGGAGTGCGCACGGGATATTGATGCGTAGAGATATAACTGTTATGTGTATCCGTCGTTACGACCGGTGTTCTCGGGATACTTCCCACTCAATGCCTGGGCCTGGTATCTAGTCGGCGTTGGTTACTGCTATAATTTCAATCAGTATAATAATTTGCTGGTATTACCTATTAAAAACTAATAACTAGTAAATACCTACATGTTTGTTGATGTACACACCTACCATGTTCATATATTATCGATACAATAGCACTGACTCTAAGTATTATTTGAAAGTTTTTTAAACCAGTAATCATTTAATATTAGATAACACAAACGTACTTACTTTCGAATATTGCATCTGTGCATCAGCCCCATTCCACCTCATTCTCTAAGTAGCTGTGAAACGGCTGGATTATCCATTTAGATTTACTTACGCTCACAACCAACAACACTGTTCGCTGGTGTGAGCTCAAAAAGTGACGCCAAGTAAAGCGTATGTATGCAAATGTATGGGGATTTAGGGCCCCCTAAAAAAGAAGGAACCAATGACAGATAAGTTTTAGTGCAATAAATAGTGGGGTAAAATTCTTTCAAATGTTTCAATATTATGGTAATTTCAATTGGATATTTCATGTTTTCAGTAGTTTTATATAGTAATTTATTATACCAAACGTATAAGGGATTTTATTATGAATCTACAGACTTTCTCACTATGATTGCATAGATTTATCCCTTACAACAATAACAATGTTCATTTAGAGGAAGTATACTGCAATGCAAATATTTATACTATTTGTTCTAAGAGTATATTGTGTTTTCAGATAATTTACCCTTATGTTCTAACCAACAAGATTTAGTTCATTTAAATATATATTAAGTTTCGATTTCTGAATAAATAAAAATATTCAGATTGATAATAGATTTTTTTTTTGTGTAATGTGTAACACTTACGAAATCAGCCAAAGTTTTGTGCAATAAATAAGATGAAATACATTTATAAAAAGACCACCCTTGACTGGTATTAAGTAAGGTATTAGGATAAGACCCTTAACCAGGGAAATATGAGACTTCTATATGCTCGTATATTATTAAGTTTTCTCATAAGACTAGACCACTCACAGCGCCAGGAGACTTTCAATTCGCTGTACTCCTGCCTTGCATATTACTAGAGAGACTCTCTCTAAGACATTGCAGTTGTAAATCAAGGGGGTACTGACTGCTCCTTTAATAAGTGAGTAATATCCTGCGACATCCAGCCGTCTATAATTTATATTTTCGAACATGATTAAACTAAATACAGAATTATGTTATCTCATACAAAGTTAGAGAACCTACATTTGAATATTAATTCGGCATAAATCAATTTAAGGGCAGGAAATGAAATGAATGAACTAAAATACTGTTTTAATTTAGCTAATAAGTGATCACAGATGGAGGGTACGCATTTATATACAGTGTGTTAAAAAAAGGTTGTCGGATATTTTACCCAATTGTAGTACTGGTGGAAATAAACAAAAAAGTCTTAGTCAACATGGGTCCGCAATTCAACTGTTTTTGACATATAGTCGATTGTATATTGTTTTAGTAGGATAAAAATTTTCAAAGAAATTCTGATCGCATGTAAATTAACAAATGTTTATATAGTAAAACTAAAGAAGTTGTTCTACATGTCCACCGTTCATTTCTAACAGCTTCACACCTTCTTATGAAGATCGACGCAATCTTTCGAAAATTCCTGGACTCCTCCGAATTTCTCGCAACAATTTACGATTCGTTGCCTGAGTTCTTCAAATGTTTACAGATCGTGCGTACACTAATTGTTTTAGATGCCCCCAAACATAGAAGTCTAGAGGTGTCAGGTCGTCCTATCCATCTCTCGTTGTAATCTTGATTTAAGAAATTTCTAACTACGATGGAAAAATGTGCAGGAGCTCCATCGTGCATAAACCACATATTTAATCTGTTAAAAAGTGGCACGTTTCCAACAAAACGGGTATTCATTTCTTAAAAAATCAAAGTATACTTGTCCCGTTAAACTATTAGGGAGAAATACTGGACCAATTAAAACAGTCTCAAAAAAAATAGCAAGCCAAATTTAGCGAAAAAACGGTTTTGGTGATGTAGTTCAACAACAGCATGGGGATTTTCATCTGCCCAGACGTGATTGTTATGAAAATTGAATATTCCGTCTCTTGTAAACCCAGCCTCGTCACTAAATAAAATCTGAGTCGCAAAATTAGGTGTTTCTGCCAGCTTTCGTAAAACCCAATGACAAAAAACCCTACGTGCATCATAATCGTGAGGAGCAAGAACTTGCACGCGTTGAATGTGGTAGAGTTGGAGCTGCTGTACCCGCAGAATTCTCCAAATGAGAGGATGACTGACGTTCAGTTCTGCGGCAAGTCTTCGGGTACTATTTGGGTTGTCTTCTACCCGTCTCAAAATATCTAATTCTACTGCGGGAGAAGAAACTGATTTAGGTCTACCAGAACCACCATTAATTTTAAATGAACCAGTTTCGGACAGCCGGATATGAAGTTTGAGAAAATCTTATCACTCGGTAACAACCGATTTGGAAATTCTTCGCATACATACCCGTGCTTCAGTGGCATTACCATTCGCACGACCGTACATAAAATGCATATCGGCCATTTCTGCATTGTGTACTTATGCATAATTGAGAAAAAAAAAAATTGACGCAAATGATAAATAATCTGATGACAGATGTCTGACAGAACTAATTTTAAGTCACAATCAGTTGTTTGGCAAAGGGAACTATTCTCAAAACCGAAAAATGTTTTTTTTTATTTTAAAATATGCAATCGACTATTGACATATTTATGTCAAAAACAGTTGAATTGCGGACCCATGTTGACTAAGACTTCTTTGTTTATTTCCACCAGTACTATAATTGGGTAAAATATCCGACAACCTTTTTTTAACACACTGTATATCGGCATAAATGAACCGACATTTTCAGAGTTGCACATTCATATATGTACGATAGGGCGCATTCTTTATCGGAAAGCAATCAAGCTAGATTGTATCGCGGTTTCCTGGATATAACTTGTAACTTGGATGCAATTTTCAGCCAGAACTGCATCGGACTTCGATTCAATACAACGGAATGGCCGTTTATCGGATAATAAACACGTGTTCCAATACTGTTTCGAACGGTTATCCATTCTGTACGGTCACATACAGCTGTTGCAGTAAATTTTTCGATAAGATAAATTAGTTTTAGATGTATCCAAGTGTCCCTTATCACTATTTGAGTACCTTGAAGTAACTATTGACGAAGTAATGCGTAATTAGGCGCATAAAAACACTTTCTACACACAGAAAAACAGTTTTCTATTGTCAAGTACATCTGTGTTCTTACACATTTTTACTAAATGTAAGATAGTATTTTCTTTATTTTAGAGAATTTACTAGATCCGAGTTAATAGGTGTCCTTAAATATAATAAATTATTTTCTTGAAATTTTACTAATATCAAAACAAAATTTATTTGTGGCAAATGTTATCTCTCTTAAAACAAGTACATATAATTTTTATAAGGAATAATTCACTCTCTTACAATTTTTCTAATATTGAGTGATATTTGCTTGACGCAAGTAACATAAGTTTCTTGTATTCAGAATAGAAAAAAAAGTCGGAATGTGGAGGGGTTGATATACGCTGAAACAGAGACAACATGAGACGTGCAACTACGGGTTAATTTTTGGTTCGCAAAACTATACTGGTCGACTGTCTGGGAAAGTGTACTGAGGTGGCGCAAGCAATGATAATAGCGCGTAATTTACACTGTGTATATCCTATTATGGTTTTATTTAATTTTATTAATTTATGTAGAATCGGGAAAATAACACACAGGTTTATTTATATATAATAATATATATATATTTAAGCAAGTAGATACAATTTTATATTTAAAAAGCGGACTCACTCTGGAGTAGTAATAATCTAAGTAAATTTAAAAGAATTACATTACAAATAACAAATCACAAAAATTTCCATAAAACTATCGAAAAATTTCATTAATCATTTATTCATTTGCATATCCTCTGACAATAACAATTTTTACAAGTTGATGCAAAAAATATATCTCTGATTGAACTGCCAACAATATTGAGGGCGCATTATTAGGAGGCGAGATAAAAGTACACCCCAACAACGATAACACATTTAACAATAAAATCGGATTTACAATAAAACCATGTGCGAATTTGAAATAGGTGCAAAAGTCAAGTTATTAAAAGTAAATTGTGAAAAAATCTTAATTGCATTCGGCAACGTATAAGCGTAAAAAGCATCTCAAGAAATAAATTACGTGTGTTCGCAAAGGAAATGTCTGGGCTATTATAAACACCGTGTAAAACACCACCAAACACAAAATACAATAGCAATTAAGCTAGATAAGCACTCTTCACTATCGCTATTTTTTCAAAACAAAACACGTGTTGACAATTGTGGAACCACAACAACAAGCTGACAACAGAGTGAATACGGCAGTGACAAAGAGCGTTTCATCACGTTTTATAACCGGGGTCACAGTGATTTTCAGGAGCACCAACCCACGTACTGCCAACCATTACGAACGCAAAATCCTAACTTGACGGTGGCGCCCCGTCAGTACACTTTCCAGCTTGCTAAACAAAGTTCGCTATATGTGCGAATTTATAAAGCAAACAAAGATAGCCAATGCAATAATTTTCCGAACCTTTTTTTGTATCTAGTTGCACGTCTCATGTTGTCTCTGCGCTGAAACTTGCTTTTATCCAGTATGATCGAGTTTGCATTTCGGTATTAGATATTTGCCCTGTGCGGTTAACCTAAATCTGTTTGTCACCTGTTTACAGTGGTTTGAATAACGGTAAGTATTGTTATAAATATAATGTGTATATATACTAGTAAATAAAAAAAAATATACATACAAACAAATTTAATATATATAGTTACGGATATTTTTATAAATAGAATAAACAATTTTATATTCGGCTTCAATATAAAGGCCATTTTGAGTGGTGTAGGAGATAGAAACCGCAATAAAAAAAGGTTAATAATTGATTTCATTATGTATGAATATGTAATCCTTTACAAGTCTAGTAATTGTAAAAATAGTTGCCACGATGTAGTATTAGTTTGTATCTATTAGAAGAAGAGTTCGCTTCGTTTTGTATGTTAACATAACCTAAGAATTATTCTTAAAAAAAACATACTGTAAATGTATAATCTAAATAAATACTTTTTAGTTGTAAAGTTATTCGATTTGTATTTTTTTCCTTACCTATAATTTAACAATTCACAAAATAAAATTTAAATAAACTAATTTTATTAATATGTTAACTATGTATACTTGTAATTTATTTCGAGTTTTTACCTTAAAGTATGTGGTGTTACATGGTAACAATCCAAATCCTATGTAAGAAACAACGTATATTATAAGTAAGATACAAATATGTATATTTAGCCAACGAAAATTATTATCAAGCAACTAATCCTGTATAGGGTCCTCTTCCAGCATAATTAAAATTATAATAATGTATTGGGTTTGGTCTTGCTGTTTTGCAAACAATTGAGTAACATTTCGTCATGCTGCTGGCTTTTTCAGAATAACCAACAATTCGGTTATTTTTGACGAAACTTTAATCAGTTTTTTGCAACCAACAGTACTAGACTAAAGGTTATCGCACATTAGTCCGTCACAAAACAGCACGGTGCGCCCCGTCAAAAAACCGGATAGAATTAAAACAATGCAAATGAATGAACAAGCGCCCATTGTACCAGCATACGTAGCTGAGCGCAATGCTATTGGTTTTTTGATGGGGCGCACCGTGCCGTGCTGCGACGGGCTAATGTGCGATTACCTTAAGAATAAAAACACCATTTTTGTTTCTTGATTTAAAAAAAGGAATCCTTAAGTTCAAGTAAGTACCGTCTTCATGTTTAATAAAATAACGTTTGATTTTAAAGGTATTAGATGTTACCACTAGAAACGACAAACTAATATTAAGCTCGCTTTGCATTTATTTTAAGGAGAGGCCTGGTTTATATCAAATTTATTTTTTCTCAATTCAAAGATCTCATAAGTTCGAATTAAATACATAATATTCTTGAAACCAGTTTTTTTTTTTTATTTGTTTCAAGTAACCAGCTTTCCTTTGTCTAAGGACATTAAATTTCTTCAAACAAGGAATTAATTTCTTGGGATATTGAGAAAATAATTTTATTCGTCCAAGAAATTATTCATTTACTTATATATAAGAACGATAGGTACTTCAGTTGAGAAATTCTCACTTGATTCTAGAAATTACTTCTCTGTGTGTAATTATAAATATTTATGATGTAATCAATCCCCGCGTTGTAAGCGTAACTTTCTTATCTTTATCACAATCATATTTCATAATTATCGCTTTTAGGATAATTTTAGTATCATTGTTGCTATACCTGGCGCTCAGGGTCTTATCCCTTCGCGCTAGGTAAAGCCGTTTATTTCCTCTGGAACTACCCCGCTGAGAGTTAAACCGCCACGGTGCCCTTAACAATATGCGTGTCACCTCCTGAATTTAAATTAATTAATTTCATCCCTCGTTAAGACGAGTACTCGAGATATACACTGCAGTGTCGGGTGGCCGTTAGTTGATTACTTGAAGCGGAATTAGGGCTAGGTTAAAGTTCAAGGAATTGCCGTGGTACCTCGTTTTAGAGACGAGGATAGAATGCACGGTGTAGTGTTCCCCGGATTATGTCCTAATTTCGTCAGTTACGCTTCGGAGATGAATGCAGGGTTTTGGAGATTATGAATTGTAATTTGTAACGTCATAAAATGATGCAAAAACGTTTGAGTTTATGCAGTGATAAAGTTAGGAGTTAAGTAAGAAGTATGTAGTTAATTTGACTAGAAGATTTCAATATTTTGTAAGAATAATAATAATTTAGAGAAAATGATATTGAGGTTATGTTAATGCTCAGTATTAGTACTTAACCTTGTTTAGTTACTTAGTTTCTTGTTTTTTTCTTGGGATGTCGGTCAGGTTATAGAAATATACTGAGTGAGTTTTTTATTTTGAGACAACGGACAACTTTGAAATCTTAACTGGGAACCCCCATTTTGTATTGCAGATTCGGATTCTACGCCATCAAGCAATGTAATTTTTGTTTGAAACTTTTTTTCGATCCGTAACAGATTGCGCTGTAATCGCAAAAACACATGATTGTGAACGTCTAGAAAAAATACACAAAAAAGAGAAACAAGCAAACATGATTTTGTGTTTTTTATTTTAACATAAACTAACATTTCAAAAAGCCACGTGTTCGAAACTGTGCCCCTTCACTTCGATACATTTATTTATTCGCTATTGGAATGCTATTCAACGATACAAAACCGTACTTTATTCGATACTTGACAAGCTGTGAATACTTACACATTATCCGATCCCCATTCAGATTATTAATTATTAATCCAATACAAATTTGTTAGTGTTGAATATTTGAACAGTAATGGAAGCTATAACATTACAAGACAAAACTGAAATGATTTACATCTATGGAGAAAGTGGTAGGAATATCGATGATGCTGTTAATCTTTATTCACAACGTTTTCCCGATAAGGTGCGATCGCGCGGTTCTTTTTACTGAGTTGTTCAACAGTTCTCTAGAGAAAGGAAGTGTACAGCCAAGAAAATGTAATCGCCGAAAAGCAATTGCTGAAGAAAATAATGAAATAGCTGTATTAGCTGCAGTAGCTAATAATCCGCACACTCGAGAAATAGTTCGCGGATCAGGAATTTCTCAGTCCACTATCTGCCAAATATTGAAGCATAGGAAATATCATCCATTTAGAGTTTCCATGCATCAAGAACTTCATGGCGATGATTTTCAAAATCGAGTGCGATATTATCAATGGTCGCTTCAACGGATACAAGATAAACCCAATTTTTTTGCTCGAGTATTATTTTCTGACGAGGCACATTACGAAATCACGGTACGGTAAAATCGCACAACAAGCATTCTGAGTATGAAAATCTCATTGGTTGCGCCAAGTTGAAATCAAATCTGTGTGTTTGATTATGTGCGCTGGCGTTTTACACCTTTTCATGTAAATAAAAGCACGTCGTTGGTTCTTACCTCACTCTATTATGTTGATTAAATTAAACAAATGAAAACAAGTGAAGTTAGCAGATTGGTTTTCACGGAAGTTTGATGCTCGTGTGTGATAGTTGAATTGAGCTGCGTGGATATAGACTATTCTGACTGTGATCGTGAGTACATATCTGCATACTGAACTTTTCCTTCGGGCAGGTTTCTGCCTTTTTCAACGGCTAGAACTCTCCCGAAGACGGGGGGGTAACAAACACTAAGGGTGTAAACATACGTCACGGGAAATTACGCTTGTGAAACGTCAGTCCTCGTTATTCGGGAGAACCCGGAGAAAGTGGTTAAACCGGGAAGAAGGGTATCAAATATAAACATAAAAGGATTACGTTAAATGTTAGAAATGCTATCTCAGGTATTTACAAGAATGATTGTGGCCTCTCTTTTGAGCAACATCCTTGGAACGGTAAATGGTTTTGGTGTGAATAATTGGGCAATAAGCTTATAGTTGGGTCCATATTTCATTTCGATGGAAACTTACAAATGGTGAAAAATATCGAAACATCTTGCAGGAACGAATGTCCAGTGTTACTTGAAGACGCTTTCTTGGCGTATTACAGAACCATGTGGGTTTGCCTCTTCGGCATACCGGAAGGCTACTTCAGTTGCAAGGGCCCGCGCGGTTTCACCGGACCTCAAGTTCAAAGCATTTTTTAGTCACTAACCCGAAATGATGGAAAAATTAACTTTGAGGCACAGCAGAATTTGGATAATGTTGACTGAATTAAGGGTTTAGTATANGATAGTGGTTGGGTATCGTCAGTGTCTATTTATGGTGGGTGGTATTCAGGGGTGTTTTTTGTATTTATAATCATTTCAAAGTTAAATTTAATTATGCAGAACTTTAGTTTCAAGAACAATCGTTTTTTAGTTTCCAATGATAATGGGGTATATTTTGATAGTTTTGACACTAAGTATTCAAACTTTTATTTTATTCTGGTATACAATTCATTCGGTTATCAAAGTAGGATCGATCTTCTGTACTATGCTGGATTATTTACGCAAGAAGATTAAACAAGAAACTACCGCTTTTTGGTGCAACGTCCGGACGAGACCCAGATAAAGACAATCGGAATAAATTTCTAGACACTTAAGACGAGCACGCCGGCAATAAATTTTATTTTAACGGCCCCATTATTGTTAATTTATATTCTCGGCGTTTTGCAGCCGCGCGTTTCGTCCGCCGGTCCGGGCTAGCGACGAATTCCGGAACGAAAGTACGGGTCATTATGCACGAACCGCGTTATAAACACGACGTAATTGCGGCGTACGATTGGGCTAGGACCATTACCGACTCGAAAGTTAAATCCAAATACACAGATCCGGAGATTTACCTCTATCCACTTTGCATACAGTTAGGACGTGATTAACGCGAGAACTGAAGAGCTGCTGCCGTCAACGCCAAGCGAAGCCTGGCGGTCTGCTGTTCTAGCATCCATTTAAAGTAGGGAATGGAAACTCCACTGGAAATAGATTACTGCGAAAAGGATTGGGCGTCCTGTGCCATTAATAAAGCAAACCTAAGTTTCAGCTTAGTAGTCCGGGTATTAAAAATTTCATTCTTTTTGGTTTTACTTTAATCCATGCTTTCCGTCCTTTACATCCTTGGTGTTTTTTATCTCGAGACAACGGAATCTTCTAAAAATTCATTAAATCAAAAAGATTTTGTTCTAATGTAGGGGGCTCACTGAATGGTGCCGAACTTGACTGTGTTTATTTTAACATAACTACACTCAAAAACCATGTGTTCGAAACTGTGCCCTTCACTTCGATACATTTTTTATTCGAATTGAATGCTATTCGAGAATACAACCGGTACTTTTCAGTACTTGACACTTTGAATATTATCGCATTGTCGATCTCCATTTAGTTATTATTATTAATCCAATACATTTAGTTTAGTGTGAATATTTGAACAGTATGGAGCCTTAACATACAAGAGAGATTGAAATGATTACATCTATGGAGAACCTGGTAGGAATATCGATCTGGTGTTATCTTATCACACGTTCCCGACAAGGAACGCTAGCGCGCTTCTTTCACGAGTCGTTCAATAGTCTCTAGCGAAGGAACTGTACAGCCAAGAATACGTGATCGCCGAAAACATTGCTGGAGAGAATAAATTAAATGTGGTATTAGCTGCAGTAGCAATAATCTGCGCATTAGTACTTGAGAAATAGCTCGCGGATCAGGAATTCTCAGTCTGCTCTCTGCAATATTGAGCGTAGGAAATATCATCCATTTAGAGTTTCCATGATCAGAACTTCATGCGATGATTTTCAAATCCGTCGTTTTAGTGGGTGGTAAGGGGCGCTTCAAGGGATACTAGATAATCCCATTTTTTGCTCGAGTATTATTTTCTGCGAGCGAGTTTCTCAATCACGTGTAGGGAAATCGCACAACATGCATTATGAGTATCGAAGATTCCATTGGTTGCGCAGGTAACATCAACATCTTGGAACGTAAATGTTTGGTGTGGAAATTGGAATAACTTATTGGTTATATTTCATCGATGCAAACGTAATGGTAAAATATCGAAATATTCTAGAACGATCTATTCAGTGTTACTTGAAGACGTTCCTTTGACGTACGATAAACATGTGTTTCCAACATGACTGTTGTCCGAACATATTCAAGAATCGCACGAGAGTATTAGATCGTGCCTACAATCGTCATGGTGGACGAGGTGGTCCAGTGTCTTGCTGCAAGTCTCCAAATCTTACTTCCCTGACTTTTTTTGTGGGGTCACTTAAAGTTGAAGTTTTACGAGTGCCACCACGAGGGAAAATGATTCAGCGAATCACAACGCTTGTCAGATTGGCCGGAAACACTCACAGTGGATGCTATCCATGCCAATTGCGAATAAATAATATCTAAGTGGAGGGCATATTTCGAACCATTTCTGAAGAGGTATGTAAAGTAGTTCTTCTTGTTGGAATGGTCTTTTTGAATGTTATTTAATGGTAAACTGAAAACACAAAATTCATGTTTGCTTCTCTTTTTTCTTGTGTATTTTTTTCTAGACGTTCACAATCATGTTTTTTTTTGCGATTAAACGCAATTGTTACGAATTGAAAAAAGTTTCAAACAAGAGCTATATACTTGATGGCGGATCCAAATCTGCCAATCAAAATGGGGTTCCACTTAATTTCAAAGTTGTGCCTCTCTCTCCATCTGGGGGGGTGATGTTGGTGAGTTTGGCACATCAGTGAGCCCCTACATTTAACAAATCTTATTAAATCATTTATTTTTTGATGTGCAGTGTTTTAGTAGATTTCCTTGTTCCTCAAGATAAAAAACTCACCGTGTATATTTACTTTTTTGAATTTCTTACAGCTTACTTTTGCTATAGTTTTTTCTTGGAGCGAATATATTTGTAGAGTTTTTGGTAAGTGAATCATTGACTTATGTTGAATTTCTTTAACAGAATTATATAATACTGATTTGTTCTCACGACAAAAAATGCGTGATTTCCCAATATACTTTTGCCTGCTGAAATCATATGTTTTGGCAATTTCTCCATCACCTTAAATTCTTATACTCTAGTTGCTTATCCACCTAAACTGTTGCATTGCATAGATAACCTTATGCACTATAGAGTCTTGACGTTATTTCAGTTATTGACTATAGCACGAACTGATCGAAGCGGAATGGAAGGTTAATGTTTGAGCATGTCTCTGACTCGTTAATATCGCATTTCCCATTCTTAAATTAGCATTTTGTTATTCAATTATTCGGCTATGAGCTGGTGAACGAACATTACATGCTGACATGTTAAACGTCTTAAAAAGTGTTGCTTGTGGTATGCGTTCAACTATTTGCAGTGAACCCGCAAACATTTTATCACCTGTAGAGAATCAGGCAATTGTGTAAACTACCCCAAACTTCTTTTTGCTTACCATTTGAAGAAGACGAATTGACATTTAAATATCAAAAACCGATCTTCACACCTCTTCTTAAAAGTGCTATAAGCAGTATTTCAATATGAAGTAGGTGATGAAGACTTAAAGCTGGGTTCCTTCCCTATTTTGCTAGGTTACGTGCATGCCAGACTTCTTACTTTCAGCATGGGCAAGTAAACGACATATGTCTTTTGCATTCCTATGGTTTGGACGGGAACGTCAGTCTCAATACGACTGCTATTTCTGTATTACAAATATAGTGGTTCTGACTTCTAAATCCAATAGTTACTGTAAAATATCCCTATTTTCATCTGCGCTGGGACCAGTACCTCACAGGTCCTGGAATTTACGCTGTGGTCTAAACCTCCGCAGAAACATGCGATCCTAAGCGACGATGAAAGTGCTGATGACGAAGTAGCAAAAAGTTTTGCAGGCGACAATATGGGTTTGGATCCATCATTTCATTCCAGCTTCGTCTTTTTTGTTATCTGCATCTTCTAAGTCAAGAAGCCTCAATGACCTTGTTTTGCGATTTTAAATTGTCTAACGAAGCAAGTTCGGACTTCCAGGTTCTAGATTAAAGGTTAACTTCTTTCAGAGTGGAACAAACGTTCTCTGTTTCGTAATCGCCATGTCGAATTGAGAGTTTCTTCTCTTTGGAAGAAGGACTTGTATTTTGTTGAACGTCCATTTCTGAAGAGGCTTGCGTTATGTAACATATCCTGATGTTTTGCCGTTTGTTCATTGACCCTTTCAAATTAGCTTGTAAGCGGTATTACTCCACAATGGAAATAATTTCCCATCTGTTCCTTTAGTTCATGCAAGCGTAATTGAATGAATCTTATGACAACATGAAGCTTATTTTGTGGGAAATAAAGTATACGACGTTTAAGTTGGAACATTTGCGGCATTTTGAAAGATTGGTTCACTTTTGCGTTGGCATGCAACTCGGTACACAAAGTATTTTTGTTTCCTTGTGTGAATGGGGTCTGTGGGTTAGGAAAAATCATTATAAAAAGACAGGTGAGCCAAGAGAGACTTCACTGACACCAGGGAAAAGGAATGTTATTGGTACCCCACTTGTTGATAAGTCAAAAAATGTGTTCGCCCCATTTGCACATTATCTTGGATTGATGGAAAACTTTCTCAAAGGTATGGATAAAACTAGAGAGTGGGTTTGCATATGTCAGGAGTAAGTCTCTTAAGATCAGTGATGTTAAGGTAAAGGAAAATATTTTTGTGCGACCCAGATCAGACAGCTACATCGAGATGAAAAAATTTGTTGGAGTGTGCTAAAATGGAATTGAAAATTAGCAGAGATTTGCGACGGCTTCTTTAGCAAATCGTAAAGCCGAAAACTATGTAGAAATTGTTAACAATCTACAGGCCTCATATAAATCCATGAGGTTGCAACATTAGCCTAAAAATGCACTTTTCTTGACTCCCACTTGGGACTCTTTTTTCCCAAAAAAAAAACCTTGGAGCAGTCAGTGACGAGGCATGCAAAAGATTTCATTCCGGACATTCTAGTCATGGAGAAGAGATACCAAGGCAAAGTGGGCCTTGCTATGTTTGGCAGACTATTGCTGGACGCTGAATAGAAATGTTTCTGATGCAAAGTATAGCCGAAAATCATATATCAGCACATTTTCCAAGTAAATAAATCACTTTGTACGTCATTTTGCATGATTTATACACATATCATATATACTTTCACAAAAATGTCATTACCTTGTCACTCGGAAACCCTGCCTGTTTAGAAAAATTTGCGAAAACCATATGAAATTAAGTATAAAAAGTAGCACCAAGTTCACTTTACCTCGTGACACACAAAATAAATCTGAATCTTTTTTTTGACCAATGTTATTTTCATCACTTGTCACCATCATTAATTGCATCCAATTTTAATCATTTTCTTAATAATTTTAATCTTTCCGGGTTAAAGGCCGTGGATTGTGTGACTTCCTTCCAGACATTTACGCGCAATTGCAGCGGACACACCGGCCCATATTGGCAGCTTGATAAAACCCAAAACATTATTCAGGAAAAAAAAAAACCTTCACTCTAAGAAAAAATTACCGCAGTGGCTTTTTATCATCTCTTCGTAACCACTCGGTCTTCACTACAGCTTAGTTAGGGTCACCATAAGTGAGGTCTGACTCAGCCGTATCAGACTTAGGAGTGGAAATTAGAGTTTTTTGCGTTTTGGGACCGATTTTTCTGAGAAAGCGTGACAACGAATACCTTCAGTTTTAAAAATTTGGGTTAGTACTTACTTTCTTTTTAAAATAGTTTCAAGGTTACTTACACTTCAGTTAACCGAAATCCTATATATATTACCATTTTTTATTCAGCATAAGTCTATGATCGATTGCAACTAGGAATTTCTATACTACCTTGACTGTTTTCTAAGATATTCAATTTTTTGTAGGAAGTTGCCATTTACTGGTGTTGCAAAGTATTAATTATTTGCACTTGCTTTAAGTACCCAGAAGTCTTCCATTTTTTTAAGCTACTAAGGCGTAGGAAAAGTTGCCGATATGTCATACAGGGTGTTAAAATTCAATGACGTATTCAAGAATTGTGAAAAGTTTATGAACTTATTTTCTATTTCTTTTTTTGATTGATTATTAGGTTATAGAATTAAATTTTTACTATGGTTTACTGTAATATTTTTAATATTTTTCCTGTTTCTCATGTTTTTATTTATTGTTACAACAAATATGCACAATATACAAAATCGTTCGACTTCACTATATTGGAACTTAATTGTTATGGCGAATTATTTCTAGTAAACAAACAAATCTATTCTTATTGTTCCACATAATTGGGGAGTGTATGAATACTTATGATCAAGATTTAATGTCCTTAAAATATATTCTATTAAACGCCTACATGTCATTTATACAAATATCATTTCAAGATTATACATATACATAGATCAAATTACGTTAAAATTGTTGTCTACAATACTGCTCTACCGCATGCAGATTGATTTACGTCATATACTAGGAGGAATCTCCCCTGAATCTTTATATAAGTATATTATATATAATCAGTGTCCTTGGCGAATGCTTGGAGATAAACGAAAGTCGTTCGGCGGGGCATTATTAATAACTGATAGCTGACTGATTTACAGTAGACTTCGCGATTATGTGAACTAATCACATTTCACATATTTTATCATTTCTCAAAAAGTAGAATTCCATATGATCGCGAGGCTACTGTATTATATTTTTGTTATTAAGAATCATAGGGAAGTTATTTAGTTAGAGTAGAATCATTTCGATTGTTGTGGAACCCATATAGTACTTAGCATAGGTAGCCTCGTGTAGTACCTTATAGGTGGAGCACGGGGTTGGGATGATTTGTAATAATTTAGTTTTCATAAATAAAGCGTAGATATTAGCATAGATATGTAAAATATGTTTTCACTTTGTTTCGCCATCATCAGCTCTACTAGTCGACCTAATGCACTATACGGAAAATTCTTGTATATACTCAACTTGTAGATGAGCAATGGAATGAAAATGGATGGAAATTTCATTCAATTATTCATCCACAAATATTGTTTTGTTATAAAACCTATGTTTGCTATTTTACAAATTTCTATTGTGCATGTAATTATTATATTGTCTGAGATGTATACCATCTTACCGTATTTTACTCCAGGTAAAGTAAGTGATAAAACTGTACGAAACCCTCGAGGAAAGCGAGCCATAGAACTGCTACACAGGAAACCGCTCGGCACTATCATAGATTGGATGACTGAACATGCTCCGTGC
Source organism: Protaetia brevitarsis (assembly GCA_004143645.1). Classification (NCBI taxonomy): domain Eukaryota; kingdom Metazoa; phylum Arthropoda; class Insecta; order Coleoptera; family Scarabaeidae; genus Protaetia; species Protaetia brevitarsis. Next base: position 2,864,659 of record RXPK01000225.1, on the reverse strand, counting down.
AAAATCGGTAATATATACAATGGGAATATCGTAAAATCTGGGAGAGAACTAGAAGCAGCCAGCCTCTACAGGAGTGCAAAGCGTAACTGGCAAATCTTTCTGCAGCAATATAAGCAATATAAGTCTGATAAATAAGAAAAATATAATACAGTAGGCTCGTTATTATATAAATACTACCTTATGTAAAACGCTGAAAAAATGCGAAATGTGATTAGTTTATATAATCGCGAGTCTACTGTAAATCGGTCAGCCATTAGAATATTTGCGCACATGGTACGATTTTAGTTATCTCCCAGCATTCGCCAGGGATTAAGGGAAAACCATGGCAAAAACCTTACGCTGGGAGGATCTGGAAAGAAGTCCCAGACCTGGTTATCAAGTGTGTCCCTAAACACTTTTTTAACTATGCTAGCCGAAATTAGCCCAAATCTAACAATCGCACTATGTCTCCTAATTTTTTAAATTCCCTAGCACCTCTAATACAGATAAGCTATCTGTTATAATTCTTACGTCCCGTATAAATTTACATTCGCGCCTAATATAAACTACTGCCTGATTTATTGCAACTAATTCTGCCTGAAAAAATATTGCAATGATCCCCTAATTTAAACATTTGATTATGTATTATTCAATACCCCTATCATAAACAACAAAAGTTGCCGCTGTACAACGCTCACCCTTCGACCTACCGTAAAAAAATTTAAACCCTCTCCAAAGTACCTATAAATTTGTTATGTGTAATACCTTTTAATTCCGCGGGATGAATGCGGCCCCCTAAATCTACTGCCTTTCTAAATCGCCCGGTTCTAATCTAATTGCCGTTGCTGTAATTAAACCCTCAAACCTTATTTTATTCGTATCTCTACGAGCTCCCTCAAACGTAAATCTACTGGTAATAATACCCGAAAATAACACACGCCGCGTCTGCCGAATAGATGAATACGCGTTCGCGGCCCTAACTTGTTAATAATCTTTGCGCCTCGATTATTTTTTTTGTTTCTTTATTTTATACGCGTGTGCTCATATCGCCCCCGCGTACAACATTGCCGGTTCAATAGCGCCCCTATAAATAGTACTCGCCGCGTTACCGTTTAAACCCCACGTGACCCTAGCCGATGCTCTAATTTTATTTCTCATTTCCGCACCTTTCGCAGTAATATACTGAATATACGTTTTAAAATTTAATTTATCATCTAAAATAACCCCAAAATATTTAACAAATTCTTTCCAATGAATTCTACCCTCCCCTAATTTAAATGTAGGCTTTCTTTGTTTCGGTTTGCCAAAAAATACCGCCTCTGATTTGTCCGCATTAAAATTTAATTTATTATCTAAACTCCAATTTAAAATATTTGCTATATATAGCTTGATTAGCCCTATTGTTTAACGTGTTATATTGCCCTGCTTTAACTAATAAGGTAGTAGCTTGAGTACTACTATAGATGAGCAAGAAACAGCACGGCATCATCCTATGTCTGATGATCGGACATGCTGCGGTGAAGAAACACTTGTGTAAAATGGATTTGCATAATAGGGATTCAAACTGCAGGCTTTGTGGGACAGTGAGGCATGGGAGTGCACGGGGCAAGATTAATTCGGGGAACCGAAAGAGGACTCAGAGACGGATTATACCCGGTCGATGAAGGATCTGTACAAATTAGTAGAGAGGACATAGCACAATTAGATATCCAGATTAAGAGAGAAAAATACCTCCCAAAATTGAGAAGAAAAATTAAATAAAACATATGTTTCTAAAAACACGTCTGGCTACTATAATTGTATCCAATCTTGTGAAAAAGTACTCTTGGAGACCTAGGGCAATTGTAACCCTCGCCTTTGACTGGATTTACAATAATTGCCAATCTACATCTAAGTTTTAGATATACTATTTAAACGAAACAGTATATTCCGGCACTTTTCCTACTAAAGAAAAGTACCAGAAAGTACCAATTAATTAAAAAAATAAGAAAGGAATGGTTTATTTTTCGCTTGAGTGCCTACGTTCATAAAATAAATAAACCTAAAGGTAAATATTGTTCATAAACCGTTATAGTCACTGTGCAACTGAATATACCAAAACCCCAGTGCTATGAGTCCGTAAAAGCAAACATTTCTCTTCCGTCGACCCTCGAGAAACTATAACAAATTGAAATTGCATTTCCTGTCTTCTCGGCGTCTTATTTTTATTGGTCCACTGATTTAAAACTTATTCCACAACAAATTCTTTATCTCTCTTCCAGCACCAGGTCCGTCTTTTATCTCCATTCCCATTGTCTCCCACTCGAAGCGCTTTCAGCCGTCACTGGACAAAGAAATTTATTTGCCGCTCAGACTCCGCCGTTAAAAGTTATTATACTCGATGTATTAAGGCGATCGTAGAGCTACTGTTTTTAGATGGCGAAGTTTGTATCGCAATTGGGCAGAGAAACTAAAAAGTAGAATATCAACCAGAAACAACTTGCTTTCTTTATGAACCAACTAAATTCATCTTTGAAGTCTAAGTGTACCAATATCATCTCTTTTAATAGTAATAATAATAAATCACATTTGTCGAATAGGAATACGTTACTAATAGCACAAAAACTAAAAAAATATATGGAAGACTGTAATACTGCATTCTAAAAATAAATACAATAAAATTAATACTTAGCACTTAACGAGATATAAACATAAAGACATGAGGTGCAAATATAACAAAAAATAAGTACAGTTTGCAATTAAAAACGCACTATCATAAAATTTCTGAAAAATGACGTTTATTAGTACCAAAAATATTATTAATATATATAAGAATAAAAGTTAGGCGAATACAAAGTATAAATAAATAATTTCTATTAAATAATGGTTAAAACCACCTTTTCTGTGGGTGGAATGGTGTACCCTGGGACATTCTCTATTACTTACATAAAATTACAGGGGTGTTCCCAAATCTCTACGAATTCTCTACAAGGGTGAGTATGTTCAGCAACAATATGCAATTGCTGAACGATACATAAACAACCCACGCATCCTTAAATCCCCACTCGCTCTCGCTGCGTGTAGACACTTTGATCATATTTTAGAAAGTTCACGTTTCTCGTAACCAAGGCAAAGTTCACAAGAGCCCTCTATTTGTCCCTACGTGGCGTCCCATTTTCCATTTGATTATAGACCGTCGTCACATCTTGGGCGTGCCACGAAACAACCTTCCGATTTTCTATAATAATATTAATAATAATAATAAAAATAAAAAAAAAAACAATACAAATTGACCGTATAATCAATGACACACTTCGATGATATTAGATTTAGGTATTATGTTATATATTTACTTTCTTTGTATGCTTCTGTTTTAATAAAGTAAACGACCGCGCCATACCCAAGCGTGGTACTGGTGAAAAGAACCCAGCCTTTGGGCTGAGGTCGTGTGACAAGGCGGTTCAAAAAAAAAATACAGATGTATTGGCCATACCGATCATCTCATATACGTTCGGAACAATCAGATGGAACGTTCATGAATTATTACAACTAGACAGAGACACAAGAAGAATTTTAACAAATAAACGAAGTCATCATCCAAATGCATCTGTCCAGAGGCTTTATATGAAAAGATGTGAAGGTGATAGGGGATTACTCAATATCGAGTTGTTACATAACCGCATAGTAACATCTGCCGCGTGTGACTTAGTGAGAACATCAGATCCACTGTTGAAATATGTGAGAGAGAGGGAAAGACGAGCAAGGTGCTTTTCTATTCAAGTATGCCAACCGAACTTGTGAACATCTTGAAATTCCGCTTCGACTGAACACCGTTCCCCAGCCACCAAACAGCCTATTGAACGATGATCCCCTGGCAGCAAAAAACCGCCTGAAACAAGCAATGGACGAAAAACTAAAAAATGATCATCTCGAAAAATCGTTGCACGGCATTTTTTTTCCAAAACATCAGGAGACTAGAACTTGACAGGCATCTAACATTTGCGTTTCTAGCAGCACCTGAACCGTATTCGGAGACTGAGGGTTACATCGTTGCCGTGCAAGACGGGGTATACAGCTCTTTAAACTACCGAAAAACTGTATTGGGACAGGAATTTTCCAGCACGCGCTGCAGGGTTTGCCATCCTAGCGGCATGTACAAAGTATGCACCGAATCTTTACATTCAGAGACATGATGCGGCTCTGCGAGTCCTGTACGCCCATTTTAGACATCTGTACGGATTTGACACTACCAGATTACGCCCCTACCAATGCCAGGGCATACCTTCAATGATTGAGAATAAAAATGCTAAAATCTACTGGAGTTTCCCATTTAATACTACAGTCCAATTGCAAGCTAATAAGCCAGACATGGTCATTCAGGACCTAAAAGAAAAGAAGATGTAAATTTGGAAACATTACACAAAAAGAAAATCAGAAAAGAGAGAAATATAGAGATTTGCTATTTCAACTGCGCCTCACTCACACCCCGTTTCATGTGTCGTTCATTCCCATCATAATTGGAGTCCTAGGCGGAATGACGACTGAAGTAACCAGGTAGCTCCAAAGAATTACCAAGATAGACAAAAAACAGCACAAATACTAACCTTTATCACGCAAAAGTACGTCATTCTCGGCACACTGCGAATCCTGCGAGCTCACGAAGCTAACTACCCAACACCGATAAGTTGGATCTCTCAATCACTAATCCTCAGGTTGAGGAAGTGGTTGGGAAAGACATAATCACCGCCGTCGCCTTCACCAGCTACGAGAAACCCCGCAATAAGACACTTAAAACAAGACAAATTGACCGTATAATCAATGACACACTTCGATGATATTAGATTTAGGTATTATGTTATATACTTACTTTGTATGCTTCTGTTTTAATAAAGTAAACGACCGCGCAACACCCAAGCGTGAAAGGGTACTGGTGAAAAGAACCCAGCCTTTGGGCTGAGGTCGCGTGACAAGGCGGTTCAAAAAATAATAAAAATAATAATATATTTAAACCTCTGGAACACAGACCGTGACATGGGTCAAGTCAGGTTAACTTCAAATTAAAATGAATTACAAAAGTATAAGACCACAAAAACTAATGTTATGATAAATAGATACAATTAATGTGAATCATTAAAATAGTCCTTTACAGTATAGTAACATGCATTGACCAGATATTGCTATAGATACATCTTAAATTGTCCAATATTTTTACAATTCCTTATGTGTTCGGGCAAGCGGCAATACACAGACATACTCGAAAATCTAGGCCCCATCTCATATAATGTCGTCGCATGCGCCGGCACCCGCAATTCGTTCCTTCCCCTTGTGCTGTATTCGTGATCATAACCATTTGTTTGGTAATGATGACAGTTATCAAATATAGTTAACGGCAGCATTTGTAAATGTTAGATCCCAGTTACCGTTAAAATAGTTTTTTCTTTAAATACCGGTTTACATGAGTCTGTGTTAGCAAGCCCAAAGATTAACCCTATTAATATTTCTGTGCGATTAGAAGTCGCTTCATACTGGCCACAGATACAGCACCGCCCCACTTCGCTATGCCATACGAAAGGTAGAAATACCCTATTGCGTAATAAATGTCCAACAGCGCATCGACACTTACTTTGTTCTTTAGTTTTAGTATCGCATAAAATGTCTTATTTAGTTTTCCTTTTTCTTTCTTATAGAGTTCACTGAGTTTCATAATTGAGATCATGGTTCACCATCAAACCTGAGAATTTAACAAATGTAGAACGTAGTGAAATCATTAAATGTTCGTTGAGGACGTTTTCCGGAGGTAAATTGCACATAAATTCAGTATTAATCTGTTACGTTTACACCGTTATTAACTACCCTAAAACTACCCTAATTTATACCTAAAAAAGGTCATGGTACAATGATCACGGTCATGGCTGACTGCCGTCATGCTTAACTAGTCACTAATCCTAACTCCGTTCTAATCTACTACTTAATAAACCTTAAAGACAAGAATTTAATGGTCCTAAATCTGAATTCATTAAAATATGTTTGTTTTTATATATTTCCATACCCTCATAACAATTTAATTGCACATAGTTGTTTACGTTTTTAACTAAATTTATATTATCAACTTTATGGTTTTCTTCAAGCATATGTAGGGCTACACTACACTGAGAGAAAGAAATGCGTTAATCTAACAATGTCTACTATGTCAACACAAAAGGTGTTAATCCAACAAATTTTGTATTTAATCCAACTAAAATGAGTCATTTGTGCAACTATTTACTTGTGTTAAAAAAATCTGTTGACTGAAAAACCTTAGATGGTTGAAACTAAGATATCTAAAAAGTTTTTGTTTGGACGGACCGAAATGGTAACGTTAAAACAAAAAAATCTTAGTAGTTGAATGAAAACATTCATAGCATAATATTGAAACTAAAAAATGGTTAACTTTAACCAAAAAAGGTGTTTGCGCTTTGCGCATCTACATATGTAGATCTTAAAAGTATGCGTATATACTACGTTATCCGTTTTATGTATAGTAATTAATATGTAGAGAGTTCTTTCCTAAAAAACAATATCATAATTACAATGTATATTATTTCTATTTTAGGTTGCAATACAATCTAATAATTCACTATTTGTATATTATGGAATGTACCTACATATATTAATTTAGGTATATTACCTATACCGTCAGATACTCATTTGATCAATGTTGTGGCGTGATTTGATCGTTTGCTTGCTGTTAAAAAGCATCAGATATCACATTGTCGTCGTTCGTGGCTTGTGATATTGTGATATATTGTGAGTTCTAATACTAGTACAATACCAACATATTTTTTAATTATTACATACCTATTATATATATTAAATGAGGGACGAGCGAGTAAAAGAATTATTAATCCAGTGGGGATTTGAATATTTAACTTCAGTGTTTTCAGGTAAGCACATTTTGATTTTTATAGATGTTTTTGCAAATGAACGCCATATTTAGCTATTAGCACAACATAATGCAACGATATACTTCATGTTTAAACGGGTATATTAAAACCCAGAATATATCGTATTTATTGGTTGTAGAATACATTTTCAATAGGTATAGTGCGTACCTACCTACCTGGAGGTTCTGGACGTAGAAACAATCCCATTTACCGCCAGAAGACGCTCGGAAGTGCATTCAAATATATTTGTAAATACATGTTTTTAGGCATTACTTTTAAATACCTACTATTATTGTAAAGTGTACTTACATATTTCATACTTTATAACTGTTGCGAAGTTATTAAAAAATATTTGAACCTAATTTAGTCATATTTTGTTTCCAAACCCCATTTTGTAATTAATAAAATTTCCAGAATATTCAAAATGAGATTATGTGTATGAACAAAATTTTTGTTTCAAATCAACCAAAAATAAAATGTTTGCATTGACACTCTTAATTTTGTGCACTCAATATGTTTTATTTGCTAATGTAACCATAAAGATGCATTGAAGCAAGAATTTGTTTTTGTAGTTTCAACACAATTTCGAAGTTACGGTAAGCAGCAATGCTAGTTAAACAAAACACTTCTTTTTGTTGTTCTAACATACTTAGAGCTGTATTAACAACTAAAGTGTTGCATTAACGATTAAACTTGCTTAAATTGAAATTGAAGGTTCAGTTGAATCAACGAGTCTATTATTTTTAAGTTAACAAATATATTTCAACAAATCGTAAATTTCAATCTAACAATAAATTTCGGTGGACCGTATTTAATGCAAATTTTTTGGTTGGTTATGCGTATTTTGGTTAAATCAATGCATTCCTTTCCCTCAGTGTAGATTTCTCAAACCTTCTAAATTTAAGATGAGCCAAATGCTCCTTGTAACGCGTTTTAATTGATCTTTTAGTTTTCCCAATATATACATGATCACAATCTTTACAAGATATTTTATAAATACCTGATTTGTCCAAATTATCTACTTGATCTTTAGGGTCACCTAAAATATTTTTAAGACTATTATTTGAAGTAGTAACTATGTCAAGATTGAATTTAGAGAAAATTTTTTGTAGACCTTTCGTGTAGCTTGGATAAAATGGTAATTTAACATATTTCTTATTTTTCTTGTTACTAATTTCTAAAGTACTCGCATTTTTAATTCTTATTTTGTTTTTATGTTTTCTAATGGTACTATATACAACGACTTCTGAGAACCCATTAACGCAGCGATTTTAACAATTTCTTTAAGTTCTTTATTATATCGTTCTGTAGATAGAGGAAAATTAAGTAAGTGATGTACCAAAAAGTTAATAGCTGCTAGTTTGTTTTTCCATGAATGGTTTGAATCTTCTGAAATAAATCTGTTATTAGTAGTGGGCTTTCTATATATGTCTATTTCTAATTTATTTTTATTTCTTATTACTAACATATCGAGAAAAGCAATCCTATTGTTTGTTTCCTCTTCATGGGTAAACTTAATGGAAGGAAATTTTGAATTTAGCTGTTCAAGAAAATCTCTAATTGAGCACTTACTAGTATCAAAAACACAAAAAATATCATCGACGTATCTAACCCAAACCCGTGTAAAATATGCCAAAGTATTCTGAAAATCGGTTTCAAATTTTTCCATAAAGAGGTTAGCTATGGATGGAGATAAGCTGTTGCCCATTGCTGCTCCTTCAGTTTGTTGGTAAAAGGTACCGTTGATTTGAAAGAAATTTTGTTTCATGCAGAGCTTCGCCAAAGAAATGAAACTATCAACTTCATTACTGCCCAACTGATTACCTTTCAAGAAATTTTCTAAATAAGTCAAAGTGATAGCAACGGGGACGCTGGGAAACAGTGAGCTCACATCAAATGAAACTAAACCTTGATTGTCAGTAAGTTCAATGTTTTTAATCTTTTCAATGAACGCGTATGAATTTTTAACGGCTAAATCCGGGGGTTGCACAGGTAAGTGATTAAATTTGTCGAATAGCCGTAACCTATCAATCTATTTTATCATAATTCAACTGCTCTACATATCGTTGCTACCATAACGTCAAAGGTAGATGCGCACCTGCGCTTTCGCATTTATTTTTGATATACTGCTGTCGTTTAGAGGCTAAAAAACACAAAAATATCTACGATTTGTGTCACTGATTTATTTTACTTGATGCGTACATCAAAGCAAAGGGCTTTAGGTGAGCACACACACTCCTTAAATAAGGTTGATCCGAATCATTATTTTGAGACAAAAAACATGCGGCAATAAACAAGCATCAAGCGAGAAGTTTCCAACGATCAGCTGTTAATTAGAGACTGACAGTTTAGGCAACTCAATACTACTTACAGTACCTACAGTAAGTGCTGCGGGTGCGCTATGGATTTCGACACACAATAATAATTTGGTTTCTATAGCTTAAAGTATTTCGTCTTGTTGATATTAATTATATAAATAGAATATGTACTATCGTTGCAGATAATTCGAATTTTAATGATGAATATTTTGATCAGCTTAAATTGTTTCTAAATAATACAATTAGTTGATAGAGAATAGAGAATTTTCGAATTTTACCGTTACAAGTAAATAATGTCCTTTGAGAGCATTACTTTTACCGGTTTTACATACTTTTATAACTTTGCTATATGCACTAAACTTTCCTCTTATAAATTTAATTTCGTTCCACAAAACTTTAAAGCAAACGTTTGAACACAATCCTACTATCCATAATCGTTAGCAGCGTGGCAAATTGTTGTATTCTCTGCAGCTAGCGTGAGACAAGATCAGTGATTAAAATTGTGCTAACTAAGTTCCATAGATCGTCCAGGCACAAGATGAGAGTACGGCCAAACTATATGCATACGTATCTACCACAAGCTGTTTGCTCTCAACTTTAGACCCGAGCAATCTATAGAACGAATAATATATAAATTTCCAACAGCGCTGTTACTATTACTAGTACGTAGTACGTAGTGGTACTATTACCAGTTCCCGTTCTAGTTTTACGAATCCTCCTCTAATTATAATTGTTACTGAAAAGATTAGTGTTGCGGATTCGTGTCCCCCACTGATAACAAAGTTTAATACCGCCGACTGGGGTGTCCTGCTACACTACCATCTAATTGTCCGTCCTTCTAATTAGGATATCGTGGAATAGCGCGTTAAAATCTCTCTCAACTTGGTCCGAGCAGGGCGTTCCACATGCGTTCTAGTGTTGGGAATTACGCGGAGGATTTAATAGAATAATTATTTTGATAAAGCCCGAGTCCGCAACAGATAACGCTTTGTGTCGTAGTTATTGTTCTATATATACGTACCTGGACATATCTGCACGTTTCATATGCCCATGATACGTTGAAAGGACTGTACGTGCGAATCCCGCAACGCGAAAGCTTATAGTACACTGCTCGTGAATTGATTAATTTACTGGTTGGAACTGCCTAACGTACAAAGCGTACTATTAAGTAGGAGGACAATAGATAATACCATGTTTCAAATACCTTCTTGATTAAAGTAAGCTGTTTTTTAAGCAAATTCTTTAGCAAGATTGGCGACGCTGGGCTACTTCTGAATTTTATTTCAAATCCTAACAACTGTCAGTGACAAACCAAAATTAGACACGGTTGCTATATGTTAGAATTACCACATAAAACATTCATTATTGAAAATTACTTGAGAACTGGTCGAAAATTAGATAATGCGGAATGAATTTATTCCATTAATCAGTACATATTTACCATTAAGTGCTTATATTGAAAAAAAAATCGTGCAACTAGGGCAGTAACTTGTAAACCTGTCGGTGATGCACCTTAAAAACGAACCGTAAATTGCGTAGACGATACTCGATGTCGAATGGATTAGGTTAGGATCATAAACTCTATATATTTTGAGAGCAGCAACACGGATTAAGTAAAAAATATAGAATTCGGTAGTGCTTATTTACCGCAAGTTACTGAAACTAAAACACACACAAACACCACAGTCAGCGCGTAATATTGACACACAACATAATGGCTGTCAATGGTGAGGGTCAGAGCAAGGAACATCTCAACAAGAACAGACAAACATCTTTGATCTCAGGAGACAAAAATTCGTTAACTTCAATTCGCTTATTGACGAACACAAAAAGATGGCGATTGCAGGCGCATATTCACAATTTGCTAGTTGTCAGAACATACCTACTCCTTTTTTTCACAGCAGTTACTCGCTCAACTGAAGAACTGTGTTGACAAAGAACTCAGAAAAGGTGTTGATTCCGCGCAATTAAAATTTGTTGCACGTGGTTGGAAACGTAAGTAACCTGTGCTCCTAATTAACCCCTTATCCCATGCATCTTCAGGTATTTACATTCAAATGCCCCTGGCAACATTTCAATTGCCTGTTAGTAATATACTAGTTGATCAATTAATATAACAGTGCTTCTTTGGAAGTAAACAGTGATTGAGATGAAAGTTTAGTAGTGTCTAACGACGGATTTTGTTGAAACTGGTAAGTAGACATACAATTTATATATTTATCCTGTTCGAGTTTTCCTTCACACTTCTTTAAATATCTACTTAAGCAAACATGATTTTCCTACATATCTTAAAGAGTTTTTTGAAATGCTTCAGGGAGCGTCCCGGCTGTTTTGACTATTTAAGCGTAAAGAAAAATGTCATTTCAAAAAACGACCGCGCATTTTTGCGACTTTTTTTCGTGAAAGAGAAGAAGATACAAGAGACGCAGCAAATATATTCAGGGCACGACGATAAAAAACAAGTATCGCCTTTGTGTGCATCATCGATTGTGGTTGAAGATAATTTATCCAGAAGGCAATATAATATTATTAGATCAATGAACAAACAATTTTACCCGTGTATAGCATATTCTATCGCAGACAAATGCAACCATACCCAAACAAGGCCTCTTATGTTATAACAGAAAGTTCAGCTGAAGTAAAGCTTCAAAACTTAATGGGCCAAGGTAATGGCAACATGGTTGGTGCTATATTTGGAAGAAGTGGTGTCGAATCGTTTAAACAAAAATTTTCCAATGATGCTGAGTCGGTGCACATATTATCCATTATTCGTTTGTGCAGTTACGATTAATATGGCAAAATCCAACACCATCTTCACTTCGTTACTGCTGTCCTATCAAATTTAAATTTATAAAGGAAAATACTGACGTCGGAAATGAAGACATAGGTTACATACAAACAGCAGCGAATTTGTTAAAAAAAAAACAAAAGGCACAGTGAAAGAGAAACATTATTTCCTAAAACATACTCTGACGTTGACCATGATGGATGACAAAGTTTGTAATGCTGCCACACAAACCACTTCAACTATGAAATGTTATGTTTGCGGAGCAACTGCCAAGCATTTCAACAGTTTAGAATTAAGGAAAGAAGAAACCAATACATACATTCCAGTTTGGTTTTGCGGTTTTGAAAATTTCGCGGTATACTAAAGCCGATTTCAGCTATTGAACTGAAATATTTTTAATATTCTAGCACATCCGGTTTACATTGTTACTTTAAATGGAATATCTTATATATTATTACAGTTTTTAATTCCTCGTTCACTTCTAAAGTAAGTTTGTTAAAACTACTGTAATATTCTTGTGATATATTTTCGAGAGAGGGTACTAAATGATGTGCACTCTGACTGTTTCACATATACTGTATTGCACAATGCTCAATGTATAACAAAAGCTGTACATATAAAACTTACTTACTAAAACTTACATGTATACCTTATACATTACAACTACTATGTTGTTGTTTTCAACCATATTGGAAATATTTACGTTTTTTTTTTTAATTTTTGATAGATGGATGAGTACATCTGCACTTCTATAACTGCAAAGGTATTTAACTTGAAAAATTGGAAATTTATAGAATTGTTGACCATAAAGGGTAGGATCCGAAACCGAATTAATTTTTCGAAAACATTATACAGCCTGTCTGAAAATTACAGTTAAACTTTTCTGAACCATGGAAAACAGGTATGGGCACAACTTATGTTTGCGCAGTATTCTGTGTATCGAGCACCTAGATAATCCTGATTCTAGTACAGCTTATCTTAAAGACATTGTTGGATACGCTGTGAAGTAACAATAGGTTTATGTTTAAGAATTTTTGCCTTAACCGATCCGTTAAGGTTTTTAAAATTCTGTATTATTCGCTTAACTGCGTTTGGTGACGGCTTCTGCTTTTGAGGATACCGAGCAGCAAAGGTATCACATGTTCTTGTTATCACTTTATTGCATTCTCCATAAATAATAAACAAATTTAAATAATCTTCGTTCGTGTAATTTAACCGTGTCGCCATTGTTTATAATTGAAAACTAAGTGACATTTCATCAATGCTGGATTGTTTGTCGAATGGTCATGGCTTACGTAGATATTCCAAGACAGGATGACGTTTTAAAAAACTACATAAGCTACCTTCTTACACCATACATACATATTTTACTAATTATCTTAAAAAGTATCCATGTTAGATGGGTAATGAATATGACTTATTTTTTGTATTTTTATAAAGGCAGTTTGATGAGAAAGAGAAAAGTAGGTAGTTTTGACACTTAAAAAAAATTTTGACATTATTCAATTGAAAGTTTAAACTGTATTTTCGGACACGCTGTATAATGTTTTCGAAAAATTCATTCGGTTTCGGATGCTACCCTATACGGTTCAACAATTCTACAAATTCCAATTTTCCAGTAAATACCTTTGCAGTTACAGAAGTTCAGATGCATGTCATCTGTAAAAAAATAAAAAAAAAAATGCAAATCTTTCAAATATGGTTGAAAATAACAACATAGTTATTTTAACAAACTTACTTTAGATTTGAACAAGGAATTAAAAACTGTAATAATATATAGGATGTTCCATTTAATATAACAAAGTTGACAGCCACTTCCGGTACAACCGGATGCGTTAGATTATAAAAAATATTTTAGTTCGATAGCGCAGGTCGGCTTTAATGTATTGCTATTTGAAAACCTGTTACATTTGTCGTACAGAATTTCAATCAAAAAATGACGTTTACAAACAGAAGATGAAAAGGAAATTGTACGACAAAGACAACTCCGTATCCAAGAGCAATTCAGAAAAAAAGCTAGGCTTAGTCGTGGATGTACCAAAACCCGGTTTCAGCAGCACTAGCAGAAGATTCTTCAATAATGCAGCTGTTGCAGCAGAAGTAAGAGATATTGAGGAGAGACTAATATATCGGTTCAACGTAATTTTGGAAATTTTGTCTAATGGACACAAACAAGTTTCTATATTACGCAATGGAAACGGCTAAACTTTGCTGTATATTATAATAATATGCTGTATATTATAATAATATACACATCATCATTTAGATTTGTCGTTATAAACTAATTGCAGTCAATTACATAATGATGTTTGTATAACTTTAAAGTTTATAAACGTGGGTTTTAACCAACAATTCAATCGTGTGGACGGATTCTAATGAACTATTTGCATTTCATAATTAATTGTTAGTGGATAATGCTTAAGTAATGTAAAATTTTGGATTGTAACTATGCATTCAATAATATTTAACATCACGTAATATTTTTAAAAACACCATTCTTTACTCTCTTAATATACCCTGAATCAGTTAAACAACTCAAAATAGTTTTGGCCAGCTAGATCGGCTAAATACCCCATTATGCGACTTGCACACAAGTCACATGAAAGCAAGAAGCATCCTCCGACTTCGGAAATATTCGGCTAAGTTGAGGTGTGGCTTTCAACAGCAATCCTCAGGCTAGATGTCCGGACTACTTCTCTTCTAGCTCTATACCCGACAAAGAACTTTGAGACCGTTCCAAACAATTTTCTCATATTATAGAATGAGTTTAAAAAGTTTGATGCGCTGGTATCACTAATCAGGTATTTTATTTTATTCAAAATTACAAACATACCTGCAGATGGCCTAGGCCGAAACATGTACTATGTGAAATTTAAAAATTAAAGGATTGATAGTTAGAACGACAGTTTTGTGCTACCCAGCCAATATATACATTTTATTTTATGGTCTGCTATTGTTATGAAACGTTAATTGAAAGCTTCTACTATGATGCAGCTATAAACTATTAATCAGAGTAAACTGCGAATATAAAAAGTTGAACAACTATGATTTAATTCTTTATATATAAACATCATAGATTGCATTAAATTAAAATAACATAGCCTTTGGCCTACCGTTTGCGCTGAATACCTAGGTATAAAATTAGTGAATTCCAAAGTCTAAAGCAATACCAGCTATCGTCATACAGCGTTCCACCGTTCGGGACTTCTTAATTAAGTTAATCTCGCTAGGGCCGCCCACGCTCGCCTCATACCTCCGCCAGAGATCCGCAAATATTTGCGACTTCAGTGGTGACGGCGAGTTATTCTCCTCGCAAACAACTGGTTTCGAGAATTAACGAGGAAATTTATTCGAGATGCCCGGCTAGTTAATGCAAATTGTTGCGTCACATTGCACGGCAACAGGAGGGAGAAACTTGCTGTTGTGGGAAAGTAAAAGAGGAAATTGAAAGTTGTGCGTGGATATTTTCCGAAATTATGTTCTAGATTTACGAGAATAAAGATTCAAATGTATCTTTTGAATGTAACAAAGCTGTTCGGTAAATTCTATTTTCATCTTCTTCCTGTAATCGTTATAATTCACCTCTAAGTTACTGTGCGTCATTCATTTCGTTACGCAAAAGCAAATGATTCTGTTTTCTGCAGGACTCATATCAACTATAACTTATAACAACCAACCAGCGCCAGCGTTGTGAAAATTAGATTTTAACCTTGCTTTTAGGATTCTCATAGCCAACTAAACAAAAAGTTCATTTTTCAATTTCAATTCTTCATATCTGAGTGATAAATACTTTTAAAACGCACTATCAATAGACATACTAATGCTAATACTTATTCAGTAAGAATTTATTTCTGCATTAATGCATAATGCCCCGTCGAAAGACAATCGCTATCAAAGTCTGTTAGAACTTTTCAATTCGAAAAGATTCACTAAGCCAACCTCCAATCAGAGGCAAACGTGTCTCAAAATTAATTTTGTAAATTTAACAGCTATTTTGATAAAATCCAATTTTATTCCAAATTTTACTTATAATCTTTGGGTAATTTTCTCCTACGACGATTTTCCTGAGATATGTTCCTGTCCCGTGCCATCCTTCGTGTTTTGAAGTACGATGTACCAAGGCCCCCATCAGATGCCTGGTTATACCTGCCCACTTTGATGTCCTGTGAATTCATTCCTTTCGAAGGTATTAACGCGGGAATTTTGAAATTTAATTTTAAATGTATTTGTTTTCCATGGTGAATTTATATTGCAAAAAGTGGAATTACTAACAAGACGTAATTGTTATTGAATAAACGAACTCACGTAACTTACCTGAGATAAGAATATCCTTATATTTATGCTGTTTCTACACGGTTTCACATTTCGAACTCTGTTATTAAATATAACCACTTTTGTTCACACTTAAGTGTTTTTTTATCATACAAAATTAATCATAATCGATGTACAAGGCACTCGTGCGTATGGCATTGTGAAAACTGGGCATTGTAAACACACATATTGGAATAGAGAACATTTTGACGACAGTCTCACATATCATTTCCTCATGTACTGAAGTAATAAAAGAGGGTAACTAGCTATTCGTAATGCCAGCGGATCCTCTAGCCTGTTCCAATTGGAAATTCTCACTCTGCATGCCATCTGGCTGTTGAGAGGGTACACTTATGAATTAAAAAGTAATAAATATAGATGACACTGGGATGTTAAAAATTTGATTTTTACTAATTTAATTAAAGTATTATTTTTATTTTTTTTATATACCGGGCTGCATGCTACTCTGTAGCTTTACAATAGATTCACTTTCTCGCAAGCCCTTTGGTGGATTTCAGTTGCACAATGCAATATTCCTGTGCCTATACTTGCAAGACCGTGACATATTTTCCTAGCGGGCAGGACAATAATTTATTTCTTACCGCGGTGTAGATTCCAGCTTCAGTCCAGCTTTAGGTTTTTAATCCGTCCGTGGGCCAAATCCATTCTCCGAACCTGCCTCTGAAGTTGGTTTGACTCCAGATTATCCGATGTGAGGGAATATTGGATATTTAACATATGAGAATGTCCATATGACCAAATGGAACTATGAAATGTTTAAACTAAATTGAAATGAATAATTATTGCAAAATTCTGGAATCACCTTACATTCTTCATAAAATAAAGGTAGGTGTGTGTACATCATGGGAAAAAATAGATTTAGAATTTTTTCAATACATATTACTACGTTTAATTAACAATTTTAAAAATATTACTGTGCGAACAGTATGCAACCTTGCATACACGTCAATTTTTGACAAAACCGAATACCAGCAATTATCCCTGTCTTCTTGTTGACTTATCAAAGGAAAATGTCCTTGAAGGACTTGCTATATGCAGAGATCTCTTACATCACTTGGATCGCCTAAGGGTTCGGCCGCGCTGGCGGGCGATTTTTCGCGAGCGAAACATCATGGACGACATAGTAGCGATATCCTGTTCACCGTAAAGCGCTTAAACATTTCGTTTAAAGTTCACAAAAACGTCGAATTGCTCTGTTTTTAGAAGATGATCTATAGCCCATTAGCTTTTCCCATAGTAAAAAACGATAATATGGTGTACATCCCCTTAATAGATACGGAAAAAAGTATGGAGAGTTTTGTCATTTATACAAACAACTGAGAAAATACCCCGGAGAATCTTTTCCAGTATATGAGGATGTCCGTTGAAATGTTTGATTTGTTAGTGAAGAAAATTAAAAGAACATCGAAAAACATACTACAAATTTCGAAAAACTAATTTCTTCCGACAATAGGCTGGTAGTAACGATCAGTAAAATATTTGGTGCCTTCTATCGACACGTATTGCGATTGTTGGTATGATTGAAATTGTGGTTGTGGGTGCAACTGCTGGTATGATTGTGATATTTGAATTGATTGCATTTTAGTTTGCTGTTCAGTCGTAACACTTTCGACTCGAAATTTCACCTAAACCATTTGTTGAATGCTGGTTCCTAGTTCCAGGTTTTCAAAAAGAGATAAACTCTCCATATGTGGTAGCAAATTTCTAAAGAATTGCAAATTTAAACCATCGGGACTATCTTTAGAATTGTAAATTTCTTTCTCCAACAAATGTACTTTCTTCTTCTGTAATTCTAAGTATTGATCATTGAAATTTCGTGTTTTACGTTACCGAAAAGTGGTAGAATTACGTAATACAGTACTACTGCTGACAGGACGAGACGTTGATGATTGAGACTGTGGACGAGATGAAGGCGTATCTGGAATGTTGTCAACTACGGAACCTGACCTAGCGTTTTCCTGATCTGCATCACTCTCGTCATGGTGAAGATTATCAAATTCATCACCAGCAATCTCATTATCTTCTTAATTTATATTTATTTCTTGTTCTTCGCGAACTCTATCTAAACTGTCTTTATTTTTTGTGGCAGTCATAAATGGTTGCAAAAATTGCATGGCAGTGTAATACCTTCACCTACTTGTAACTGTCGTAGCTTTTGATCCAGATTGTGAAAAGGGCAATTTCTGTTTTTCTCTTCTGAACTAATGCTTTAAATTTTTTCACTTTGTTTTTGCGTCATTCCATAGAAAAAATAAACCATTAGTAGTTTGAATGTTTTTCAACTAAGTGTAATTATTTTCTCGTTGGTATTTAGCTACTGAATTTTTGCTTAGATCCCTAGCATTTTCATTTAGATTGGGCAGATCTACGATTAGTTCAATAGTATGTGAAACTGGGAAAATTATTTGGGATAAATTACTAGATGATTATATGTCCATACCTACTAAAGAACATTAACAAAAAATTATATCGGATTACTATCATCGGTGGAAATTTGCAAACTTCTTTGGCGCCATCGCAGTACTTTAATTACTTGAAGTATTTTGCAGTTGTATTGCAACAAACGTATTTAATGCCACCCTATCCGCGCAGAGCACTTGCTCCAAGAAGAGAATATTTTAATACACATCTGTCTATAGCTCGAAAATGCATTGAATGTGCATTTGGAATTCTGTACTCGAAATGGCGTTTTTTATCAAAAGATATTGAGATATATCCCGCAAAAGCTTGTACGTTGATAGAATGCGCTTGCATACTTCACTTCACAACTTTATAAGAGACAACGATGGTGACAGCGATCTGGATTTTTGTAATGTTATGGAGAAGTTATATGTACAGAATGAAGCTGATAGGGCCGAGTCCCCTGAAGGAAAAAGCAATAATAATTCCACCAAGCAAGCTACACAAAAATATATGTATTGCTCTGTTTTTCAGAACAAAATACCCGAGATTTCAAAATTTTAATTTTGTTTAGACCAGTACAATTTAATATTATTCTGAAATTTAATTTTTCAATTTATTTATACATTGTTTGTCGGTATATAATTTTTTTCTTTCCTTTTTTTCCAATAAAAATAAAATAATCTAGTAGTTTTTATCCATCCAGTGACCTCTCTGATAAGTGAAAGAATACAGTGAAAAGTGACCTTCTTCCTGCTAGGTGGCACGGGACACTTCTAGGAGCACCAAATCGCCTGTCAAAATAATAAACCAGGCGCTTGCTAACTAATAGGCAGAAACTAAATTTATTGGATAACTATAATCTGGGTTATCAATATTTGTTACGAATAACTATTTTATCACAGACCAACTCAGTGATTTTTGAAGACAACCCTTAAATATTAAAAATTCCTAAAATAGCTATTGGCGGTTCATATAAATCTAACCAAATTAACGTATAGTGAATATAAATTAAAAAATCTTATTTCTGGTTAACAATTAATCAAAACTAATTAATTATTTTCACTTTTTAGGTGAGATATACTTAATGGAATACTAACTTGACTGCGGCAAGCACACTCTATAAGCGACAGGCAGGTAATTCTCTGGGTACAGGTTGGGTATTCGGTTCGATAGGACCCCAAATCCGTAAATAGCATGGAATTGTGTTCTAGCCGGGATTCTCCGTAGGAAATTTTATAGGAAATTCTCAACAATTTTACAGGTAAAAGTAAGGATTTAAATTATTCAGGAGTAATGTCGATACTTGTTTAGGTAAACCCTTCGTGGAACTTTGATATTTTTGATAGTGTGGCATAAAAATCATTATAGGAGTTCAATATCAACCGTCGTCTTTCGTTGCCACACGCAGAATGAGGATTTAAACTATATTACCAGTAATCAGCCTTCGATTGTTATCGCTATCAGGCAAGCCAACATTAAATTTGAATAGCTACCAGTAACTGACATTAAGATATCGTTGTTTACTCTAGTTTGAGAGGAGTACAGCAAAAGTTACTAAAAGTGATTACAGCAAAAGTTACCAACCCGAAAAAGGAAAAAATTTCCGGAGCAAAATATAATAAAAATATACCAGGTAAGCTTGAATTAACATAGAAAATAAAGTTTACATTATAATTAAGGCTATACTTAGCAGCTATTGCTAAGATGGTCCATTCTTATAGTCATTCTTAACAAATTCAAAATTTGCCTGTAAAGTAGGCAACCGACTACGCGCTTCAACTTTCAATTACTTCCTCATTTGGCTTCGAAACGGCTCGCGAAAAATAGCTCGCCAATGTGGCCAAACCCTAACTGTTTACTATGACATTCTATATCCTTTTTGTCTTATCCTTTTTTTGTTATTTTAAAATAGATAAAAGTAAAGCTACGTAACAACGGTGCAACAAAATAACACCAATTCTTCAAAGCCACAACAGTACATACAATAAAATTCTATGGTATTCTTTATTATTCAATTTGCAGACACGGTATCGTAACGGAATACCGAAATCCAATCTGGAATAGCATTTAAAAACTCGCGACGAATTGCCATCCCCATCAAGGAAGTGAAAGACACTCAGCGAATCCGACCCGTCGCCTTCTTATTAATAATGTTGTCGCGTCCCAAATTTCTTCCTTCCTTTTGTCACTTCCACTCTTCGGAAAAGTTCTCCGAATGTGTCGCGTGATGTTTTCCTTCTCTTTTTAACTTTTCTCCACTTTATTTTGCTAGTTTGTAACTTTAGTTTTAGATGGACGCAGGATGTATCGACTGAATTTAATTTAAAACCCATTCTGGAAAGCGCAGATTGACTTTTAAGTACATTATATATCGATTAGATCTTGCGTCTTACATAATTTCTCTTAGACGCTGTTAGAGTATAAGGGATATATAGTTGGTTCAGCAGACAACAGGTTTCATACAATGTGTCGGGGGTTTTCAATAAGTTCAGAGATGTATTTTCAAGAAAAAAAAATATTAGAAAGAAAGAAAGTGCCAAATTGTAGCAAACCCCAAATTTTTAGAATAGAGGAATTTCACTAAGCCGGAAAATTTCTAACTAGCCACTTCTGTGGAAAACCATGTACTCTGACTCTTAGGTTCTTCTATTTTCTTCAGTATATTTCCAATTTTTCTGGCCTTTTGGTTCATTAAAAGTTCATGATGTTCTATTATTTACTAATATTTGAGATTTTCGCACCATTATCTGTTCGATTGAAACTATAAATGTAAAATACTGTAACCAAAATATCACTTCAAAATGGATATCAACTTCGTTATTTTAAATAGAATGATATAACTTTTTTTATTGATTTTTGGATTCTACGACCATAAATACGTCAGTATTCATTAGTTATTCCTATAACTACATGTTGCCGTTTTTCAGTTATTTAAGCTTTTCTTTTATTTTTAGTCATAATCATTACATCATTGAAAAATTAATATCTCGGTTAATACTGCAAGTAGAGACTCCAAATTTGCTATGTTATGAATTTAGATATAACCCTCAGAAATGGCACACACACTTTACATTCTAACATACAGGGTGTTCAAAACTGAGGAACAAACAAACAAATATTCTCAAACGCAGAAAACTCAATTTTTTTAAATAGAACGCCTGTATTGTAATTCGAAATTAGGAACTAAATATCATTCCCTATCACTTTATATCAGCATTTCCTATACCTATCTTTAATAGATTTTGAGATAGGCGAGACTTTTTGTTAAACAGACTAAGTATCCCTATCTTTACGTGTTTGTACCAGGCTCTGAATGGGATTAATGTCAAACTCATGTATCATTCTTTGAATAACCACACAAAAATGTCGCTGTTAGCCATTTCTATTAATATTGCGTAGTACAAAAGTGTAGTTACAATGTATACATAAACACTTATGGTTAGTAAATGAATTTGACATTAATCCCATTCAGAGCTAGCTACAAACATTTAAAGATAGGGCTACTTAGTCTGTTTAACAAAAAGTCTCGCATATCTCAAAATCTATTAAAGATAGGTATAGGGAATAATATTTACTTCCTAATTTCGAATTAAAAAAAATACAGGGTGTTCTGTTTAAAAAAAAATAGTTTTCTGCATTTGAAAATATGTCACTTTGTTCCTCAGTTTTGAACACTCTGTATGTTAGAATGTAAAGTGTGTGTACCGTTTCTGAGGGTTATATCTACATTCATAACAAAGCAAATTTGGGGTCTCCACTTGCAGTATTAACCGAGATTTTCATTTCTCAATGATGCAATGATTATGGTTTAAAAAAAAAGAAAAACTTAAATAACTCAAAAACGGCAACATGTAGCTATAGGAATAGCTAATAGAAACTGACGTATTTATGGTCGTAGAATCCAAAAATGAACAAAAAATTAGATCATCCTATTTAAAATAACAAAGTTGACGTCCATTTCCGATCAACCGGAAGTGATATTTTGTTTAAAGTATTTCACATTTAGAGTTCCAATCGAACAGATAATAGTGCCAAAATCTCAAATATAAGTAAATAATAGAACATCATAAACTTTTAATGAACCACTTAGGTGGATTAGCCTGTATAGCAATTCTTTTCTACGATATTCAGGTAATGTGTTCTAACCTTTTCATCCTATGTTCTCACACCTTCTACGTTATTTTTGTTTTTTTTTGTGCAAGTTCACTATCTCTCTGTTTGTGCGTCTTTCCATTTACCTTACTTTTCCAAATTTCCAATGTTTTTTTGTCTTCTTTTTATATTTGCCCATGTTGACATAGTCGTGCGTATAGTCCGGCCATTCCTCTTTCTAATTTCAGCTTAAAAATGTTGAAGCTTGTTCGTTTTTCAAATACAATTGTCAAACTTTGTGAAATACAGGTTGAAATATAAGTTAGATTTGTCAAACAGAGTTGTATAAATCCAGTAAATCAAATAAACTCTATATTAGATAATAATAAATTGTATTTAAAACACTATAGCACACAACAATCTGAGATTCAATCGACTGGTAAACATTAAATAAACCACCAGCATTGAACCTTAATTGCTCTTCATTTCACTTTAGATGATTTTGTGACAAAAGAAGAAACAGCTATAGACGAAGTAGTTTCTAATGATCCAGCTTCAGAGCAGAAATTAAAAGTTTTGGTGTTAGAGATGGAGGTGACGCGACAAGAAGGCCACGGCATACCTTCAGATTCGTTTATGAAAAAAAGTTATTGGATAGAATTATTGAAACTAGCCACTAGAACTGCAAGAAAGGGATATTTAAATTACCTTTTCAAACTTGAGAGAAGAAGAAACGAAATGTTTGTGGTAACTATTTTTTTCTTGCATTTTAATTCTACGTTTAAATCTCCTTGTTTACTTGTTGAGCTGAAAAAGGAACAGAAACGTGCAGAGAGAGAAGTAACCCTGCTCCATTGCCCAGTGAAAACAGCATAATATGATTCCTTTCCCACAATTAACATATTTTTAAGATTTATGACACGACCATTAATTCATTTCTACAACTATCGTTTGATCCAAGCAATGTTATTTGGACAGCCATTGGTTATGGATTGCAGTTATGAAAAAGAAATCACCAAAAGAGAGAATCTAAATTGTTCTAAACAGTTAATGCTGTTATTTGGAGAAAAAAAAATACATGATGGTTAGTTGTGTATTACATTTAATAATCATAAATAAAAACAACCCGTTTTTTTTTAGATCCCTATGATTTACATGTCTGTAACTTCGTGGATAATAACAATTTTAACAAAAGCATTGCGCAAACATATTGCAATATTGTACGAACCGTGGTTTCCTTTGAACATCCATCAACAAAGTTACCTTGAAATCTTCCCCAAAGAGAAATTGGTTTACCTCATTCCAGATTGTAGAGAAGAAATGTTAGAATATGACCATGACGCAATTTATATAATTGAAGGTATAATAGATAAGTAAGTTTGATGTAACTATGCAGATTTAGTTTTACCCACAACCTCTGAAATCTTGAGGACCGGACTAGAATTGCATAATTTTTTTTTTATGATATTAAGGTTAGTTACAGTTAAAAAATATATTTTCATCACTTCCTTGAAAATAATTACTTATTATGACTACTGCATGACTCGACTTTAGGATAGTCGAGGTAGTATTGATTATTTGTATATGCTCATGTATTTTGGTATTATTATTATTAATTGTAAACACTTAAAATGCAGAATAAAATGAAAATTAGCGTAGTTCAGCAACTACTAGAGCATATTTAACAATAATAATTGGGGTCTTGATTTTCTTTAAGTAACAAAGATGGTATAAATAAGATAATAGATAAAAATAAAAAATGGAATAAAATAAATTTTCGATGTAATAATATTTAGAGAAACGACGGAGTTCAGGTTGCGACATGTTGGGGTCCTGCTTAACCATCTATTAATTTAAATTCAAAAAGCAACAGCCGTAGAGTGTATGCAAGATCACGTAGACAGCATAAGTGTGATTGCACTGGCGGGCCCACAGTGGTCCAGAAACGCGCTTTTGCGCGAAATAAACTTCTGTAACTTTTGATAGAATTGGAAGTTTTTAATATTTTTTTTCAGGATAATGAGATTAAATATAGCGATTTGAATTGCATAAAGAAAAAAAGATTAAGCATAAAATACGACGTAATTATTTGCCGGAAATACATAAATTATTCACATAATTTAGGTATTGAAGTTTCTATTCATTAATGTTTTTTTTCAACTATTTTGTTAATATCCATATGTTATATAATATTAACAATATAAATAGCAATGATAATAATACAAAACGGGAAATATTCAGAAATGAGAAAATATTCAGAAGAATTATTATAACCGCTTGCCATGCTTAAAAATGTTTTAATATTATTATAAACAAACAGAAATGGTTAGATATTTTTTAATAATAACAACTGAACTAATTACTAATAGTAGACAAATTTCCCGTCAAGTTTAACGGCAATAAATATAGTGAAAATAATTGAATATATATTTACAAAGCTTTAGCCGCTATATAACATAATAATTAAAACACAGATTCTACAGAAAAAAAAAACAATATAAAACCAGAATTCCACATACAATATTACTAAGATTGTACCTAATGATATAGAGAGTAATACGAGTATATGATTTGTAATTAACTTTTGAGTTTGAAGTTTATTTCGCGGTGTTTACTCTTTGCAAAAATATTATTATTACTATATACTTTTCAATGGTTAATGATGATTGTTGTGAGATAAGTGATACTGATAAGAGAATATGGTTTAAGTCAGAAAGTATGTAGTCCAAATAAGAGGAACTGCTACTGCGTCCAAGAATACTACATTGGCTCATCATTGTTAACAAATAGCCGTTAAGATCATTATAAAAGGAAACAAAGCAATATGCATACAGTATTGTATACATGTATGTGTTTATAACGTATATGTGTATATAGCATATTAGAATGTATCATTTTACAATTTTTAGGTAACTCAGAACACATAAATGTTATTGTAATTAAGCAAAGATTTTTAAAAATTAAAACAAATCTGATAGGATTCACATACCTACATTAGTGCAGCAATTAAATCAATGATCGTCTATATAAAAAACAAGAAAAATGGCAAAAGAACTTTATGCAGTTTAAAAAACACTGAAAAGCATACACATTCAAACATTTTAAAAATAATAGCACAATACAGACCAACTGGATATTCATAAGTATATCCATAGAGAGTAATTTGAGGGATAAATCTATAAATCATTTCGAAGTAAATCTTTAGCGTCATCGTGAAATTCAACATTTTTTTTAGGAGGCAAACGTCTCACACTTCAAATAAACGGATCGGATGTTAGCAGCAGCATATGCGTAATGTCCTCATTTGTTGCTTTACAAGAAAATTTTCGCGAATGGTGGGTTCTATACTTTTTATAATTTTTATTTTGGGCTTCTTGTGCTTCCTCTGACAATAATCCTACAGGTAAAGCAACTCTGTCTATTATATCTTTACCATGAATTAAAACTTGCGCGGTTACAGGCATATAGTACCAATTATATCAAGCTACATATAATTCTGCAGTGTCACGCGGTACTTTTCAAATTTATCGGAATCAATTACTGCACTACTTGTTTATTACTTGCAAAATTACGTTAAATCTTTCAATTAGTTCTACATCAACCCCTGTTATATCTGCAGTCATTTGAGGATTTTGAAAAAACCTTCTAGCGGTATTGCTGGTTCCTGAACCTTGCTGCACAAAACATACTTTAATCCCCATTTTCTTCTTAAGCTTGTCTTGGATCTTTTTCTAAAAACTTTAAAAAAAATAAATCAATAGACCAAGACACCTATATACAAGTACACACATTCAAATTGACATAAACACCCCTTAATATAAATGTAGCTATAGATATATCGAGATACATTGTCGGCTGCATAATACAATGGCGAATGCTAACTTTATTAGACATGCTCGCAATTAAATGTGATTTTCTCGAAGAGGAGTAAAAAGGAGCAGCTGATTCTTTTTGGACGTTATACTAGAGGCATTATAGATCATGTACATGTAAAAATCTGCTTGTCGATAATTGCCGATGACCACTAAAGTCTACCTGAATTTTTCTTATATATCTAGTACTTAGAAAACTGTTGATAAAATCAACCATTTTACAAATTAAATTATTTTTTTTAGCAGTTACATAAACTATAAGGACCATAGAACATACTCCAGAAGTTATATTCAATTTAGATAACAACTTATTAAAATACAGCATTATTAATTCTAACAAAAATATGCGATTATTTCAGGATTTTTACTTATGCCAACTTTGAGCGGGGATATTGCATAGTTTATTAGAAATAAATATTGCAGAATAGCATTTTTCATTAAGTTTGAACATTTAACTAAGTATTTACGCCAAATATATCATTAGATTTCATACTTGTCGAAAGTGATTTTTTGCCGGCCCTGGACCACTGTGCGTGGCGGTGATTCATCCGTAACATACTATGCATAATATATACAACATAAGCATATACAAAGTGTGCAGGTATTTGCACGGCAAGGCGTACGGTCCCCATCTTCGCGAGTGAGGGAAGGATTTTCCGCCCGGACTACCGGTATTGAGGACTCCTGGATTTGTTACATTGCGCTTTCGTATGTGTGCGTTTCATATTTTGTTTGTTTTAATCATCTCATTGATTTTCTGCTTATAAGTAAGGTATTTCATTTTCTTGATGTCGGTTTGTAATTTATTAGACGTTTGTAGACTTTTATAATTTCTGCAGGTGGTATTTAGGTGTGTTTATTACATGTAACTTTTTCTGCTCTTATTCTAGATGTTCTTCTTGTGTGGTGTTCTTGCACTTGTTTGTTTTTTCTAAGTCTGATTTCAGTTCTTATACAGTAGTAGTAGATTTTTTTGTTGTATTAACTGTTTTAGTGTTAGTTCTCCTATTTGGTTGTATAGTTGGGTGGTTGGTGTTCTTTTGTCTATAGAGTATATTGTTTTTAAAATTTTGTTTTGTTGTATTTGTAGTCTGTTCAGGTTTCTTTCAGTAGTTTCTCCCCAAACATTGATAAGGTAGCTCATATGTGAAGTGAATAGGCTATGATAAATAGATTTTCTCATATGTTGAGGTAAGATATTTTTTATTTTGCGTATCGCAGCTAATATTTGGATGTGTTTATTTGCTAACGTGTCTACATGTTTGTCCCATTTCAAGTTTTGCTGTATGATTAGCCCTCGGTATTTCACTTTCTGTACTTCCGTAATTTTTGAGGTGTAATTTATTACCTTTTTTGTATATGGGAATTATAATAGTTTGCTTTAGGAATTGTGGGTATTGACTTTTTCTTATAACATTTTTGATTAGTTTAGTAATAATAGGAGACAGCTTTTCTTTGTTGGTTTTCATAATGTTTGTGGTGATTTTATCAAACCCTGGTGCTTTGTTATTTTGGAGTTCATCAATTATTTGATCTACCTCATACTCTTACAGTTGCTTCTTGAATATTTAGTTGCGATACAGTAGTGTTTATTTTTTCTGTTCTATCTGTGTAGTTTGGATTCCTTAGTTGCTTCTCTGCTAGAATCTTGCCAATATTTGTAAAGTAATATTTGTATTATGTATTTATTACGTTACTTATTTCTTGTAAATTCGTAGCTGTGGTTCCGTCTTCTTTTTGAATTTCATGGATTGTCTTATTTTTTTTACCTTTGCCTATTTCTTTCTGTATAAGATTCCATGTTTGCTGGCGTTTGTTTATATTTTTGGAATTTGTGTGCGTAGAATTTGGTTTTTGCTTCTCTTACTTGACCTGTAGTGTCTTTTCTTTGCTCGTAATATTTTGTAGTTATATAGTTATTATTTGGATTTTTTATATGTTTCTTATATAGTTTATTTCTCTCCCTTATTTGCTTCACTATAGTGTCATCTATCCATGGGCAATCTTCGCTTCTCTTTATTTTTATTGTCTTTTTGTGTTTTTCTATAATTTCTTGTAATTTAATTGAAAGTGTTTGAAAATTGTCAATGGATTGTCCGTCTACATTTTGAATTTCTTGTGCTATCTTGCGGTAGTCCGTTTTTATTATTTCGTGAACCTTGTAGGTGCGAGGTTTGTTTGCAGTGGTGATCTTTGTCATTACAGCATGGTGGTCGGACAGATCATTTGGGAGTACTTTGTGTGATGTTGGCCTTTACCTAAGGAATAATATCCATGACAAAATTTTGAATACTTCAAATGCTATAAAGCAACTGTAGCTCGCTGTGTGTTATACAGGTTGTCCAATTCTGTTTATCACAATTTTATAAGCGAAATGGAACTGTCTGTATCCAAATTTCTTCCGACAGCTTATCGTCCTGTGCTCCTGGGAGATCTTAATATAGATCTGTTAAACTCGGATAATTTGCAGAATCAGAATTTATTCAGTCGTTTGGGTTGCACCAAATAATTGTAGATCCCATTCGTATCACAAAAACTACAGCTACTTTAATTGATATAGCTCCCAGCGGAGACCAACAAACCGTCTGACACCGGAGCCAATTTGGCAGTGGCTCACCGTTCGCTGCTTGTCTGCAAAAATAAATATTAAACGTGTTTCGTGGCATCAAGCATTCGTTCTGTAGAAATGTCTGTACGTGTATTTACCAGTGATTTTACAAAGAAATAAAAGCATTTTAATGATTCATTTGTGAGTTGTAATTGTAGGGCTATGGCTCTGTGACTATTTATGTGGAGCCGCCACTGCAGTGTGTTGAATTAATTCAACTACATTTCTTAGTGTACTATCGTGAATTGCATTATTTTTCAAATACGTATTTACAACAATCGCATGGTTATCTATAGTTAGTTGCGGTAAATACATCCACTTACGCTCTCACAGGTCGATAAATCAACGCCTCCTAACCACGTGGCAATTAAGCTTAACCCCCCTATAAAATATTTACGGTTTTTTACGGCCGAAATGTCGTAATATTTATCAACCCCGAGGAGGAAACCTAAGAAGAAAGACAAAGTAAATTAATATTTAATGGCCTTCTCGGTATATAAACAACAAACAAATGGCGGTTTACTTTATCGATTCTCTTCCTATTTCCCCCTGGCAAACACACGTAACACACACCACGCACACACGGCGCAAGAATACACGCCACGTCGGTATTATTTTATATCGTCCCATAAAGTTACCCGCAGTCACCTCCATCTCTCCCACTCCAGAGCCACTCCATAAACAATTTGTTACACCGCACGCAATACATATATAAAGCGCGTTAAATTAACTGTGAAATGTTGCTTGTAAGTCCGTGGAATTAATAAAGGGTGTTCGGTATACCGCACACGTGCGTGTTTCTGTTATTTAGTTCCTCCTGACCGACGAGTAATGCGTGAGAGAGATTTCCACATCCCGTAAGCTTCCCCGCCCTGTAAGCAGTTACTTTTCGTGACAAGTACGCTACTGATGTGACAATCTAAATGGCGAAAAATTTCCATATTGCTGAAAAAAGCGAATAATAAGTCGAGTTTTTGCTTTAGCTAACAGATATAAAAAAGAGGGACAAGAGGTATTTGTTTCCCATGCTTCCTCTATTTTTTTCACTACAGATTTGTCTGTGGGCACAAGTACTATGGATGACAACATTCTAAAACATTCCACATAACCAATACGTTTCTGTAGGCAAAGCCAATAGAGAGCCCGCCAATTTATTAGCTGTTTGTCATACAAGTCATATGTATTTGGGTCGCTCTATTGAAAGGTGTTATAGTTCAGAGAACATGAGGGGATGGAATGGGCATAACTTATGCAACCAAAACTGCTTTGCTTGTACACACAATAAACTGCTTTCTATCTACCGGTTCACTCACCTCACTCCAATTCTGTGCGTTAAAGGGGGAAGATACTACAGGAAGCACTCAGTTGATTCAAATTGGTAATGCATAGATTAATTAACATTAAAATTGACTATCTTTCGACTACAATGAATCGTAATGTCTGATTCTTTTGCAAAAGCTAATGTTTTATTTCAATTATTACTAGTTTAAAATAATAATTCCAAAATTAGTGAACGAATGGCAATCCGTTTTTTTGTAACATAATGATGATGAAAAGAATGAATTGAAGAATTCCACTCGTTTCCCACAAAACTTATCTTATTTTTGTGCATAGTTTCTAGATAAGTCATCACAAAAACCTTTGGCAATTCTAGGCATGATGGCGTTGGTAATATAAATTTATATTTATTAAAGATAAATGTCTTATATCTATATAATTATGTTATTACGTATGCGTAGACAAATAATTTATATAATAATACATGCAAAGTTATAATAACATAATAAATAGTAATAATAACCATCTGATCATGCTAAAATTAGATGCAGTGTATTTTTGCCTTTTTCCCGAAAACCGTAGCTTAGTAGCTTCCAAATGCTTGTAACCTATGATCTACCGTACTGTCTAAACTCATGTCCCACATTCAAAAGCTCTCGTGAACGACATCAATTTTCGTCTCACGATAATGGCATAGGTATAGTTCGTTTACGCTAACGAGCTGTTACGTCATTTGGAATTTTACACCGTTACTAAAAGTTGCCAATTTTGTGGTTGTCAAAATATAAACTAATTATTAGATTATAGAACTCCAAAACAATACTAAACTAAAGATAAAGCGAAAAAACGGGAATGCAAAACATAGCTTAAACTAGCGGAGGTTTATAACAATAACAAAACTAGCAAATATTGGAAACATGTACTTTCTAATGACAATGTACTAACGTTGTATCTTCGATTAAATATAAAAAAAGCTATATAATAATTTGATATTTTAGTAACATATACTGTTTCATGGCCCGAAATTGTTAGTCTTATTTATATAACAAATTTTGGATTATTACTTTTACTGCATACATCTACTAGACTAACTAGACCATTGAAATAGATACTTGCGAACTGAAATCCATAATACTGTGTTAAATTAACAGTTATAAGGGTGACTTCAGAAAAAATCTTTTTTTTCCCCAGCAAGGAGGAAAAGTAAGTGACATTGACATGATAAAACTGTACATCTTATAATATGTGACATTATTGATAGATGACATTAGTACATTCGACCCAGTCTGAGTCCATTTATGAGATAATTGCTAACTATTAGGTATTAAATTTTAATTAAACTATTATTAAATACTTTTAAAACGACGCTAACTTAACAGTTCTCTAAAAATATTTGACAGATTAAGCCTACTATCTATCATGTCACTCACAGGTATGTCTTTATTATTTTTAGACATTTAGTTAAAATTGGACTAGCTGGGGAAAATAGTATTCAAACCACGTGAGGAAAGTGCTATTGCAGGCCGCGGGCAAATCCCTTTTTCTGCAATGTTTTCAGAATTAGATGATTGTTTTCCTTAATGCTATGTTCGTTTCATTCTGAAACATTTCCTGTTCAAATTGGCACTAAACTGTATGTTTTTGTTTATTTTAACTAATGTTAGAGATAAAAACTGATTACTGAGGACAATCCGAGAGCGGTTCACTATGGCAAAAAAGAAACAATTTTACATACCTGAGTTAAAGCACGAATTTTCAGTATTTGCGATGAAAATCGTCAAAGTATATCGTGTCACACCCTATGGGCAACTACTAACTCTAGTTCGAAGAGAGAAAAAAAAGGAACGGTAGATTACCCCATGGCACACTATAAACTACAACCAAATACGAGACGAAGCAACGTCGTGTCACACCCGCGGAACGACTACAGTCTACAATCCAGCAGGAATGAAAAAAAAGAGGGTCATGTCACACCCGTAAGGCGACTGCGAAGTATAGTTGGGTCAGGAAGTTCAGGCATCTCCCTCTAGTGTGAGAAATGCATGACTTAAATATGCTCGCGGCGCAAGTGAGAATTCAAGTATGCGTACGTTGAATATGCTGCGCGTGGTGATACGAAACATGAATTTTAACGTTACCGAAATGAGTGGCATGTAATAAAAATGCAAATAATGCAATACTTCTTTATGGAGTCAAACTCTCCCAGGAGCTGCTTCCAAAATATATCTTAATGAAAATAATTTTTCTGAATCAGAATATGTACAAATAATTATAGATGCCGCTACTACTATTGTAAGTAATATATGACTTTTTCGAGAATGCCAATTATGCCCTAATATCATAAGTTTTAACCTGTAAGAAATAAATATTTTAAACTGGAAGAAGATACGTATCTAGCGTAACACATTGAAGCAAAAATGTTTATTGCACTATGTTGTTACACTAGAACGAGAACGACTTCTATGAAAGAATATCTAAAATAAAAATAAGGCGAAGAAGGAAACTTGAATGCCACACATAACAACGACCGATTCATCATTCAAAACTAAACTTGGAACATAGATGTCGCTTCAAATTGCAATTGTGTTTTCAAAAGATAGGTCTTTATTAATGATTTATCTTATAATCGTTAGCGATTCTATATTACTAAGAATATAACCCTTATTTGCAATATGTAAAATATGAAAGATATCATCACAATTAAGTATTAAGTATGATTAAATTCAGCTCTGTGAAGAAATTCACCGCAAAGCTTAATAACAAGAGCGAGTGGGATTAAAACCATCTTAAAATTGAATAGAAATGCCATTAAATGGTACACTGACGGCTCCAAAACGGTAGAAGGAACTGGAATAGAAATATATGAGCCTAGAACCAAGTACTTCGAAAGATTGGAGCAATTACCTAAAGCAAGAGATTATGATTGAAGAATTAATTTAATTATTATGAATTCTTTAAGATATTTGCCAAATAAACATTCACAACTTAAATTCGGTTTTGAATTTCTTGTATTCTTTGGCCTTCGTTCCAAAATTTCTGTTGTTTTACCAACGTAACTGAATGCAGGTATACCTTTCTCCTTAAGATCTTCTATTTTACCTCTATTGTTAATTAATAAACTTCTTAAGGGCTGAAGTGTGCTAAACGAAATATAAAAATGAGGTTCTGAAATGTTTGCAATTCTATAAAAACCTTCACAGACAGTTTTTGCAGTGGAATATTCGAGACGTGCGCTACTATTTCTAGTGTTTTAAAATACACGAAGAAATTTGACGACGAAAACAATTATGTACCTTTACATTACTCTAACCTACACGATTCCAATGACATGAAATTAATATTAGGAATACTCAACAGTATATGGATGTTAATAAGCGCTCATTTACCTGTAAAGTCATAAGAGGTACAAAAATTAACCTGCATTGTTGTGACTTAAAACTAGGTGATGAGTGTCTTGAATATTGTTACCCCACACCAGTTGGAAGCACAATGCGACATCCTATCTATTAGGTGACGATGAAAATGCTTTAAGACTATGCACGAAGTACAACCGGTTCTAGTACAAATCATGTTTTTATTTCTTTTCAACTTAACAGCTTCTGAAAAAATAAAATACATTTGTATTGTGGCTTTCAACGTATTTTTAGTGGCGTTCATTTTCTTTTATTTATTCCATTTCACATAAACCCTTTGTTATGAAGTTCACATTTTAACTAGAATTTGATATTTTTTGTTTATATAGCTGTCATAACAATAAGGTTGTACGTATAAAAATATTAAACAACGTGTAGTTTTATAATGAAAGCAACATTTCTAAAAAATACATGTTTTTTTCATATAGCAATCAGTGATAACAAACAAAATTGGAATGTTTTTGCACCTCTATATTATACGTCATAAAATATCTACGTGTAAAAACATTTCGATTTTGTTTAATTAAAACCTTTGCAGTTGGGTACGCAGTTAGTAACAGTAATAACAAACTCTTGTTATTGTTACATTAGCTTGTATACAATACAACCAGTTGCTATTTAAATTTATTCCGGTGTTTTTCATTTGGCAGTTTAATCGAACGAGAGTCAGGTTTTAATCAAATTTGTGAAATTACATCTCGCAACTTTATTATTTGTATTCATTCGTTCAATTGTTTGGGAGTTAATTTCCAGTTTTAATTCTAACAAGGTGATTCCGTATCTTCGAACGAATACATTTTTTTTGTTTAAATTAAACTACCGATAGGTAGTAGAGAGTAAGAAAACTGGCAAGATTGAGATTTATAATTTTCGTCCTTAATTAATGCTTGATGTGAATTTCTGTTGTTTAGTTACGTTACCTTTCTTTAGATCAATTGGCATACAGAGTTTTTAAGCCTTTCTGCGCGGAATTGTGATTGCATTTAACTTTTGTATTTCTTCCAGATATTCCAGTTTTTGCATTTCCTCATTTTCTTAATTTGATTTTAGACTTTACGATGCTATTTTCAGTTATTGTTACTTCTTGTGGGCTCGAATCTATTTACTTAAATGTATATTTCATTTGATTAATCCTTTTGATTAATAATAATTTCATTGTCATTTGAAAGTAAATTTTAAAGTATTTTGCACAATTCGAATATTCCCATAGACAAGAGTAATACTACTAGAAAGCGTTTAGACTATTGCGCATTCGTAAACTTTCAGGTTGCATAGGAGTTGCCATTTTGATACATGCTGTGTCAAACAGACCAGCTGTTGCTGCAGTATGTTGTTTTGGGTGGCTTTAAAACGTGTTGTTTTTAAGGTTATTCTTGTGCTCTTGTTGTTACATATATTGTAACATTCTATATTTGCAGTGTTATTTAGACGAAAGCTTTTAATAAGTGATACTTTATTAATGTGAAGTTACCTAAACTACTGAATAATAACTTGTACATAAAAAAATCGTTGGACTCCTTTTCAATGTCTGTTATGACAGCTCAAGTATGAAGAGAAGATTTAGTGGGGTTTGTGGTGAATCTATAGTGCTCAGAACAAAATACCCGGGATTTCAAAATTTTAATTTGGTGTAGTTCAGTACAAATTACATTATTCTTAAATTCAGGTCTTCAATTTATACATTGTTTGTCCATATACAATTTTTTTCTTTTTATTTTTTTTTTTTTCAATAAAAATAAAATTAAATAGTACAGTAGTTTTTTATCCACCCAGCGACCTCTCTGATAAGTGAAAGAATACTGCGAAAAATGACTTTCTACCTACTAGGTGGCACGGGGCACTTCTAACAGCACCAAATCGCCTGTCAAAATAGTAAACTAGGCGTTTACTAACGAATTGGCATTTTCTTACCTAACGGACGCGCCCCCGAAGCCCCTTCTCGAATTATTAAAATTTGAAAAAATAGTAATTATAATTTATAATTAATATATTAATGTCGTTGTTAACAGTAAACGTGCAAATAAAATAATGTTTTAACACAAAACAAGCTTAACTCTTTATTTCTTTACCAAAATGATATGTTTTACCACTTTTGAGACTCAAGACGTATTGTTGTGGTTAGACTACTCGCGTTACCGCTGAGTGTATTTTTAAGTTGCATAGTTTTGTTGTTATGATTACTCCGTTCGTTCGGTATTCAAGGTACCGGGAATTTTCACAAATTTAGATTTTGGTTTGTATAAATTTAGTTAGAGTTTATTGTATGATTTATTTAATTTAGTGTTAATTTTTTTAAATTAATTCCATTTGTTTCCAATTTATTTGTCTATTGTTTGCTCATGTACAGTTAATGCGGATTCTATTGGATATTGGCGTATTGTTTATACGACTGCATTGTACGTTTTTGAGAGAGGGATTTTCGTAAGAAAAACAGTTGTAGAGTTTTGTTAAGTAGTTTCTTGTTCAACTATTGACGTGAGTAGACGTATTTTTGTATTTTATTGTTGCCATTTTGTATTTCATTTTGACATTGAAAATTTTCGCATTAATAGTCTTTTATATAGCCAATCAAGGAATTCTTATCATAATAATTGTTAATATATTGAAGAGTGCGCTTTATAGATATAAGATCAATTATTATTTTTTGTTTAAAAAGATAATTTTTGGTTTTTATTCTCTCATTATAGCTTAAAGAGTTAATTCTTCCGTTTTTGAATTTTGCTTTTTCATTTTTAATGATCAATCACCTCGGTTGGATGAGTAGAAGCATTGTACTTGCATTTTAGTTTTCATTTTTGTATATTTCTAGAAATTGTCCACGCTTAGCTTATTTTAATTTGAAACCACGTGGGGGTTAAAATTGAAAGGTTTTGGATTACCTTCTCTCTTATCTTATCTCTGAACAAACAAAACTTTTGCTTTGCATAGGAAATAGCATTTTCCTATTTTAATTTAGCGTCAAGTGCAGTTTTTATTTTAGGCCAGAACCTTCAGTTCGCGGTTTTTTTCTGCACAAGTTGTAATTTAAACCCTTTTTGAAATAAATTTGATTATTAATTAGCATCTTTGGGTTAAAAATTCTGTTTTTTTATTTTATATTAAACCTTTACAGTTTTTCGGGTAATTAAGAGAGTCAGCTTTCTTTCACTCACAATTTACTTTTCGTGGTTAGATTCAAGTTTTAATTCGCGAGGGTAACTCTGAGGTTTTCTTTTTCTTTGTCATTTTAAAAATTTCAGTTTTGCATTTTTCATTTATTTCAATCAGTACACAGCAGTATGTTGGAATCGTAAATATTAATAAAACAATTTATTTAATACAAAAATACGTATTGAAACTTTCCTGGCACCTTAAATGAATAAGGTTAAAGAAACGGCAAAATAAAAAGAATAAATTTAAAATTCAGAGCTATAAATAAATAGCAGAAAAAAATAATTTATTAAAAAACTATAATATTATCCATATTTGTTAAGAATAACTATTTTATCACAGACTAACTCAGTGATTTTTGAAGACAACCTTTGAATATTAAAAATTCCTAAAATAACTAAAACTAATGGCGGTTCATATAAATTTAACCCCAAATTAACGTATAGTGAACATAAATTATAAACATCTTATTTCTGGTTAATATTGATTTGAAACTAAGGAGTTATTTTCTTTTTTAGGTGGGATATACTTTGTGGAATACTAAAATTGACTACGAGCACGCACACACTCTAAGTGGACGAGCAGGTAATTCTCTTGTCCGACGGACCCCCGTGTCGGTCAATAGCATGGTATGGTATTCTGGCCAGGATTCTTCTTCAAATTCTTGACAATTTTGCATGAGGATTTAAACTAAATCTCCAGTAATCAGCCTTCGGTTGTTATCGCTGTCAGGCAAGCCAACGTTAAATTTGAATAGATACCAGTAACTGACATTAAGATACCGTTATTTACTCTAGTTTGAGTGGAATACAGCAAAAGTTACCAATTAGACATCCCGAAGAATGAAAAATCTCTCCGATCAAAATATAATAAAAACATAAAAATATACCAGATACGCTTGAATTAACATAGAAAAAACCTGGAAGTAAAAGCATTCGTAGATTATTTGTATTATTACCCTTGGAACTGGCATCGGTTTCCATCAGTAAGAGCCAACTATAATGTAGTTGTTATGGTATGTGGTACAACTGATTTATTGCATTTTTCATTCTGAAGAGTACTTACTGCAGCTAACGTCTTCTGTTTGTTTTATGTTAAAATTGTTTCATAACCGTCTTGTTATACAACAAAATGGCGGCCCTCATGTGATCCGAACGCTGCGCATCCCTTAATTCTATCTATATATGTATCCTGGTCTATAAATATTTCCCATACCTTTATTCATCAATAATCACCTTGACATGAGTTGTATATTTGTAACAGCCAGGCGATACTGATGGCATTAGAGAATCCGAAGATACAATCAAGCTTCCTTTAGGAATGTATTCGAAAGCTGTATAGGCGGATAGACCGCAACAAAGCCTACTTTATTGTGAATTGCTACCAGCGAATTCTCAGGGCGTATTAAATAGTAGCAATTTCCCAGAGCATGAGACTAAATTGAATAATAATAAAAGTAATATTGTTTATAAAAATTATTGATATATAATAAAATAAATGATTGCAAATTACCAAAGGATGGGAAAGAAGGATAATATAAACACGTTATAATTTATTTCCCACGCTGCGACAATAGGAGTCGTTGCGGCCAGTGAGGCGCCGGAGAGATGTCGGATTGAGCGCCACTGGGTTGAGTCAGCTGTTGCCTTCGCTGGCCCGACGCTGTCGCCCGGTACTGTAGCCACAGCCCAGAATGGCTATTTACCAGTCGGGGAAACAAGGGATTGGTACTTGCAGAATTTTTGATTTATTTTTAAATAATTAAATTGAATGAAAAAGTTATTTAAATGACAAGAAAAAAAAAACTAGTGCGCCAAGGACGATAAAGTTACATTAAATAAAACTCAGAGAGACTATATAAACAGTTATATTGATACGTGATTCGGTGAAGCCAAGTATTACATAATTACAACATAAATATAT
This sequence comes from Protaetia brevitarsis, assembly GCA_004143645.1. Lineage (NCBI taxonomy): Eukaryota > Metazoa > Arthropoda > Insecta > Coleoptera > Scarabaeidae > Protaetia > Protaetia brevitarsis. The sequence goes on along the minus strand of RXPK01000225.1, from coordinate 2,825,601 downwards.
AACATGAACTGGTGGGAGTGCCGGGTTATTATTAAAAATTTGTATTATTATAAAGGAACAAGAAAATAAAATCTACTTACTCGATCGAGCATGCAAATGACTACGACCTACCATTGTTTTCTTTAAAGGTGAAAAGATAAAGGCATCAACAATTAAAATAATTTCACAAGTTACGTTAAATTTGGACAATGATAGCAAAGGCTAGAATATTAAAAAAAAGAATTACGTTAAATTGAACTATGACAGCAAAGACCGAAATATAAAAAAAAAAAGAAATTACGTTAAATTATTATTACTCCAATGGTAGTTCGTTACTACAAATACAAAAGCAAATAAACCTTAAAATTAACTTACATGTAACAAAAACAATGCACAAACGTTGTATTGTCAACCACACCAGGGAGGGTGAGAAGAAGTAGAAGAGAGCCGGTGGATGAAGAAAGAAAGCCCGGGTCCAGGGACGACTTAGGGCGGCGATGCTTGCGAAATCCGCGTCAGCGGGGCTCCAGAAGAAGAAGTCTTCGTAGTCAAAACACAGGGACTCAAACGGCTTCCGTGGAGTGGTTTCCTTACGACCAGAGATCCCCCCACAGGGGTTACCGAACGGGTAAATTTGGTCGAAAAGGGGTGCAGCAGGCGTCGCCTCTTAGACTCGTAGGTCTAACACTTAGCGGGCTGGAGTGTAAGTGAAAATTCAGAAGGGGAGAGGAATCTAGTTCCCGCGCTATGCCATTAAGTGGCCAATAGGATCCGAGTATCGAATGCAGGTGTTCGAGTTTATGCGAAATTCTAACGTTTCAAGTACAGCGCGCACAAAAAAAGGTGCAACAATTAACAAAAATGAATAAATTCGGAGCTAATTATGAACGGAGTTTAATGGAATTTACGATATCAATGCATCTAAATAGATACTAAAATTTGACAATTTAAGAATTTAGAAAAAGGTCGCAAATAAAGCGGTACATTACAAAAAAACAACTTCAAGGTTAAACGTGACGTTATATGAAATAAGTAAATAGCGAAATTCTCGGTAACTAGAAAAGGTCAATGAACTTAGATGATTTCAGAAAAGATAGTGTACAGTTGGAGAAATAAGAAAGGTGTTTTCAACACGTAACAGAATACTAGAGTATTTGGCAAACTAAGTAAATGAAACTTCCGAAGAGTTAAAATAAAAGATACCATCGGCTGCATGCATAAGCTCTGAACCTGTTATTGTAGTGTACAAAAACAGTACAAGAACAACTAAGGAGTTGGGTAATAGAAAATCTAAATGAATGCCAGAACAGTACAGCGAAGCAAATTCGTGGAAAGGTTTTTATAAGAAACCATCAAAGAATAAGTTCTTATAGCTCAGTAGGAATCATCTTCGCAGTACAGCAGGTCCTCTAACAGGACACTGCACATTGAAAATTGCAAGCAACGCTGAAGATATTAACTGCTGACGCTGTAACAGGATGACAGAGTTTGCTTACCATATTCTATGCGAATACGAGCCCCTAGGCGCTAAAAGAACAGGCAATTTTTGGGAAACCAAAAATCAACTCAGAGGATTACCTTGATCAATTAGCCAGAAACCTATTCGAATTAGTACAGGATGCTGGAACAGGTGGTATAATGTAATGGATAAAAGTTAAAAGAAATTAAATACAAAGGGTAACAAAATGCATTATTTCCGGAGATTCTGTCAAACAGCTCTCATAACAGAAAAAGCAAGAAACTTCGGCTGTCTATTATTTGGTATAACGTTTTCTGAAAGTCACTATGTTGAACAAAATGTTATAAGATCATTCTCCTAATATTAGAATGTTTCTAATTTACTAAGTGTTAAGATATGACAAAAATATGCATTCTTTACATATTTTTGAACTTAACATCAAATTTAAAGAAAAAAATACAATTCTCAGTAATTCTCATTAATTAATAGGGTACCTCGTAAACCTAAACAGCTGAAAATATCAAGTAGATCATTTCTTTAAGTAGATCATAGTATATCCTTGTGTGTGATTACCCTATAAATTTCGAATTTAGATTTCTATTAGAAGTTCGAGATATTTAAATGAGCCAGTTCAACACATAATCGAATATGTGGATATAAAAAATTCCCTTAAGTTCTTCAAAGGTTCCCACTTAACCGCCATACCTTTCTACCGATCGAAACGAAGCCAGATCGAGGAACGAAATTCATTTCCTAAGAATCGTTCGACCAAAAACCACCGTTCGTCCAATAACACGGTCACAAATCAAAGCCGAGTTTAATTTTCGCTAATGGCCTGGACTCCTTGATTTTCTCTAAGAGTGCATTATGAATGGAGGACCCTACAACGCTAGAAACGTGGGATAGAAAATACAGAACCTTTCCGCTTTATCTCACTCTCAACTTTTTTTCTCAGGGTCGCGAATGAGAGACCACGTCTTTATGTCGCACTCTCTAATAAATGAAAGAATCTCTTTTCTCCTCTCTGTTTTTTATTCTTTCTCTGGTTGATAAAATAATTAAAGACCCAATTACGATATCCTCGGTGAATTGTCGGGCCATGGAGAGTTTGAATACATGTTTCCTTTTGTAATATCTCGCTTCTTGTCCGGAATATTTCTTTGGTTATTTGGAATTACATGCTGAACGATAATAGAATAATCTGTCTGATATTCGCTTATATTGTCATAAACTTGACCGCAAAGACCAGCACACAGTTTTTTTTTTAGGAATATCAATGAAATCCGCTAGTATCTAACGATCTTGACCTGTGATGTCTTTGCTTTAAAATACGCAAACAATTAGATAGTAGAACTTACATACGCTACTGTATATTTGTAGCTCTCCACCAAGTTGTTTCTTCCTTGGAAGCTAGGGGATTACCGAACGTTATGTCGTGCGCTGTTTCATATCTCCTAACGTTATAGATCTCGTGCATTGCCCGAGAAACTGCAAAGAGCTGCCGGTTCTTCGAATCTGTGCTCCTGGGGGAGAGAGATAACTCCGTGTCCCCTTCTCGCAAAAGCATAAACGAATGAATTTATTATGCGCCTTGCGCACACTTAATAAAGAACAACATTACGTCTGGGAGACGTAAGATACTCCGGTTTGTACGAAGACGAGATTCTTAGAAAGTGGTAGAGCGTAGTATGTATGAAACTGCAACATTTAAACAGATGGCAACAGTTAGTAGAATATTACATATTGATAAGCTATTGATATTGAGAGATGTGAATATACGTTCTCTGCTTGAAGACCAGCGAAATGAAAAAAAGAGGAAACATCTGAATACTTTACAACACTTTGCCGCAAGCCTCACTGCACTGGATGCACGTTTTTAATAATATAAACTTAAAAGCAGCAGCACAATTGAACTAAACAACTATACTTTATTTATTTAAAGCTAAATACTATAAATTCATACTAAATCTCGTGCTTCACCTAAAGATACTACACGAGCTACCTCATCTCGAAGTACTATATGTACAGTTGAATTGTTCCTACTCTAACTATATCACTATATACACTGTTGAAAATTTTAACACTTTTTTGACTAATTTAATAGTCAGGAGAGGTCCACACTCTTTTCGTGTTATTTTGTCAAGAACTATAGAAGTTTAAATTTGACGAGCAAAGATAGTCAAGTATTGTCTATTGCTAAGGGGTTATTTGTCCAACTGACACGTGGAATTATAAAATACTTTTAGTCACATTTTATTTGATCTAGACTAGACAAATTTACTAGCTGTTTAACTAAATAAATGCGATTTATTGGGTGTTTTGACACCATTTTCTAAACACAACGTCTTTTTAATATGCAACTCCTATTTCTTAGTGTATAATATTCTCTCTTTAAGACGTTTTCTCAATTATAAATATGCAAAACCACTCATTCACAAGTTTTGGTTTCAACTAAACGTACCAATTTTAAAATGATTTTTTGAGAACCATTATAAAATTTAGTGAATGTTTATGCTATTTGATTCAAGTCTAAACTAATTGCGTAAATAGATGTTCCCAATACATCTTTAAGATGTTGAAATTTTTTACGCCCACTGGAATTAACGTTTAATAACACGAGGTTACACTTTGCAAGTCAGTCACATTTGGTGGTTTGTTTGGATATGTTAATACGGAGAATCAAACTCGGAAACAGATACACGTGCAATGCAGGTGGTGCGTATAATGCAATACTGTATTAGAATAGGTGGAGTTTATATATTTCTATCCGAGGGAAAAATTCTGATTGGTTGACGCTTCTGAATGTCTAGAAAAATAGTCAATCCTCATATCTGAACAAAGAATTCACACGAAATTCTAGCAATTTCTGTTCTATTAAATACGCGTAGTCAACTCGTCTGGCAAAGTTTGTAAAAGCAACACTAAAATATTTGACTAGCGCAAAATTAACGCCAACACCCTAATATTTTCAACAGTGCATGTATTGTCGTGGAATGAGCATTTGATATTATTTAACTGAAAAGTTACTAGTTTTACTTTTATATATTTTAAAAATAATACGATATAACAAGAAAAGGATGTAAAATGTAGCAGCAAACAACCAGACGGTGCGCAAGTGATATAGGAAATCTCTGCATTTGGCAAGTCCTTCAAGGCATTTTCCTTCAGAATGTTCCCTTCAGGAAGTAAAGATGATCAGCAGTGATATACCTACACATCGAAATCGAATATTAGAATTGGAAAGTATATTTTTATAACAGATATTGACAGATCAAAGTTTGATCTAAGTTCAATTCAAATGAACATTTTTATTTTTTTTTACAGTGTACTTATTTTATTTAAACTTAGTCTAGTAATATTTATATGCATTGGCATTCCAATTGCATTGCTATATCAACAGAAAGACATGGAAAATTGTTGGAATTGCGTTTCGTAGAAATGTCATGTACATGCATGGTTGCCTACTTATTGTACAGTAATTAATTTTTTTACATTGTAAATTTTTACATAGTTATAAGAGTTAAAAATGTTTAAATGTATTTTTCTCATGATCTAGAGACACCAAGCTTTACTGTATATTAAATGTAAGATGATTCCAGAATTTTGCAATAATTATTTATTTTAATTTTGTGTAAATATTCCACAGTTCATTTGGTCCCATAGGCATTCTCATGTATTAAACATCTTATATTCCCCTCATTTTGGTGAAATTAACGGACTCTCTGAGACAGTTTGTCCCCCTGTCGAAAGACAATCGCTATGAATGTCTGTTAGACAATTTCAATTCAAATGGATTCACTAGCCAACCTCCGTCAGAGACAGACCTATCTTAGTTAATTTTGTAGAATTTAACGGCTATTTTGATAAAATCCAATTTTATTCCAAATTCCAACCTAAAAATGATTGTTAATTGTTAAATAAAGTTTATCACATTAATTTTATCCAAATTTTACCTAGAATCTTTGGGTATCGAAGGTATTCCTCGTCTAAATCTACCTAAAAATAAACGTATTATTTTAATCCTAATCTAAATTTAAATATACTTATAAACAATTCATGTTATACGTTTGGCAAATTTGGCGTTAGGAATTTTGTATAATCGCTGAACAGTTTGCAATCACTGGAGAAAATTTGGATAAGTTGCTAGTTTTCAATGTTAATATTTGATATGTGTTTACGGCACAAACCGAAATCCAGTAATTTTACCATCAAGGTTGGACATTCTGATTCACCCGTCTCTTAAGCATAGAATAACTCAGATTGAAGGTTCAGAAAACGCGAGAATTTTAAAATTTAATGTTAAACATATTTATGTTTTCTATGATGAATTTATATTGCAAAAAGTGGAATTACTAACAAACGTAATTGTTATTGAATAAGGGAACTCATGTAACTTACCTGAGATAAAAATGTCCTTATGTTTATGCTGCTTGTACACGGTTTCACATTTCGAACTTTGTTACTAATTAAAATCACTTTTGTTCGCACTTACATGTTTTCTTTTTGATCATAATCGAAGTACAAGAGTCTCGTGAGTACGATATCTGGGAAACTGGACATTGTAAACATGCAAATTGAAGTAGAGGACATTTTGGCGAAGTAATGTAACGTGGTAGCTAGCTATTCGTTATTTTTTTAATGCCAGCGCGTCCTCTAGCCTGTTCCAATTGGAAATTCTCACTTTGCATACCATCTGGCAGTTGAGAGGGTACACTTATGAATTAAAAAGTAATGAATACAGATGACACTGAGATGTTAAAAATTTGATTTCTACTAATTTAATTAAAGTAGTATTTTTTTAATTTATATTTTTTATACCGGGCTGTATGCTACTCTGTAGCGTTACAGGGTATCATATCTATCTATCAACTAACAGTGGTTATCTCCCAGTATTCGCCAAGGAGTAAGAGAAAATTATGAAAAAACCTCACTCTAAAAGGACCCGGGAAGTAGGTCCCAGACCTTATTATCGACAGCCGGGAAATTATTATATTATTATCCGTCTGAGTTTGGAAGAGGCTGAGAATTTTTGCTTTTTCAATTAAATAGGCCAAAAAAATCCACTAATCCATTGATATTTTTGATTTAATACATAAAAAATAAACACCAATTGTTGTAAAGAATCTAGAAAGAACTATAATCTAATCATATGATCATATGAATCATATGATTAGATTATAATTCTTTTTAGATTCTTTACAACAATTTTATGATGACAGACTGATTAGTGTGAATTCCAACCAGCAAATTCACCTGATTTGACGCCATTAGATTTTTTCTTTTTGGATATTTAAAAAACCAAATATTCCGTCATACTTGAAATGCTGCAAAATGTGTTCGAATATACGAAAAAACATGCAAACCTGTGTCTCCAAAATGATGGTGGACATTTTGAATATGCGCTGTAAAATTGGTTTTCTTTTAATATGTATTTAATAAATTGAACTGTCCTGAATTTAGGCTGATTTTCGATCCTCACCATTGGAATCTCGCGCTTATAATTGAAGATATACAGTAAGATTTTTTTACACTGTTTAGCACTAGAAATGCACTAGTATTTATACACCTTAATATTACAGAAGGAGCACTTGCTAGATCTCCTCTGCATCCTCTACAATGGACATACAAGAGGGCCAAATCTGACGAAGCTGCCCTGCATAGTTTAGTAGGAGGAATCGAAAGGAGCCTACATCATAAGGAAGTTGCCCTTGCAGTGCTTTCAGACATAGAAGGTGCCTTTGTAATACATCAACGTCTTCGATTAACCGCTTCTTAATGGATCGGAACATTAGCTACACGACCAGCAGCTGGGTTGACTGCATGCTAAACGTTAGATAAACGCATCTCCTTGAGGACTACTAAAGAATGCCCTCAAGGGGGAATATTGACACCACTGCTGTGGAGCTTAGTCGTGAATGAAATCCTTTATAGACAACGCGTGTCTGGCTCTATAAAACAACAGTGTGGGACTCTCCGACGTCGCATGCCCACTAAAAAACAAACTGCCGTCGAGCTTTCGAGAACTTGCACCGTCCCCTCCTCCGAGACCATTTATCATATTACTTCAGGCGCGATTGGAACGAAAGTTGTTCGAGCCTGTTCCTCTTTCATTCTTTTCGTCTCCCCTCCAGTCTCTGGTTGATCTCCTTCCTCTGCATAATGCACCTTAATCAACTGTCCACTGCTCACCAGGCTTGCTCGCTCCTTAACATGCTGTTACGTTATGTGGTATCACAGATCCTATGATCTTTTTAGCGATTTGTTTCTCTGATGTCCAAATCAGGCACTCGAAAAAGGTGTGCTCCACTGTGTCAGTCTCGCCGCCATAGCGGCACTCCAACGTTGGACTTAGTTTGAACCTGTGTAGGTATGTTTGGAAGAAGCCGTGCCCTGTTAAAAATTGTGCCATGCGGTATCCAATATGTCTATGGTTACTGCACACCCCGGGTAAGATGTTATTTATCAGCTTCTTGGTCCGCGCAACTCGTCCGTTAACTCTACTCCATACTCTCTACCAATGATCCATCATGCTGATTATCTGTTACTGTATATCCTCTGTTGCAACAAAAAAACTATCGGTGGGATTACACCACCAGCAATGCCTCGGATGACATCGTTCTGGGCGCCCTCACGGTGTTGATGGCGATTTTTCGCTGTACACTCAGCAGCTTCTGTCGGTGCACCTCCTTTCGCATGGCTTACTCCATATGGATGCCTCGTGAAGCAACACTGACTGAGCCGTTGTGCAAAGTAGCCTCCTGCTACATTCGTTGAGATCCCCCAACTATGGGCATCAGGCGACACAGAGATCCATGAATTCTATGTGCTTTTTCCACTGTCCGGGACATGTGTTCCGTCTATTTAAGATTCCCCTGTAACTGGACACTAAGATAACGCAGACTTTCGCAGCTCTGTATTACCGCGTCCTTGGCTCTAATAGTAATACGCTTCGACTTTCTGCCGCCAACAAATAGAACTGCTTCCGTTTTGTGTGTAGCTATCTTAAAATGTTTCGCTTCCAGCGTCTTCACTACACTTTCCAGCATCTGCTCGGCCATCATTTGAAGCATTTCCGCATTCTTGCTATCACAAGCACGTCCGCATATCCCACTAAATGTACTCCCAATGGGACTGGCAATTCGAGTACATCGTCGTAATAGACGTTCCACAATATTGAAACCAGGACGGAGCCCTGTGGTACACCACATGTAATTTCCGACTCGCTTCGCTCTCCAATAGTCAGCATTTTCCCCTCAAGATAGCTTGCACCATGTTGTATGAGTATGGTGACAGTGACTTCTTCTTTAGCTCTCTTATGACACCTTCCAACGGGGCGGAATTAAAAGCGTTTTCAATTCCGCGTTTCATAGTTGCCCCGAGCTATACGGTCCTTTATATGCTTTCTGCGCGAGTTCCTTAAGCCTCCTCAAAGCTGTAAATCTTCCTTCTCTGAACCCATGCTGTTAAAACCTCCTTTGTCCTAAATTTCTTTCAGCAGTCTCAAAAGCAGCAGTTGTTCTAATAGCTTCCCCAATATTGTGTGTGATGGTGTCGCTCGTGACTAGACGTGTTCCACTGTGGTCCGCATAAAAAGTTAAATATATACTTAAAAATGGCTGAATATAATTAAGAAATAAAGTAGGAGTGAGTAACGTTGATGAGGATATGGTTTATCAAAAATCTTTAGAGAAATTGCTCCTCTCCGACTCGTTTATTTAGAAAATGTGTGAGAAGATTGGGGCTTTGCTATGCCAATGCTTCAAAACGAAAACCAAGTAATAGTCGCAAGGGTCGATCAACTCGAAACTCAACTGAAAGAAGCCAATGAAAAATTGGATGCTATAGAACAACACTCAAGACTAAATAATATCCGACTATATGGACTTCCTGAACAGCAAGGCGAGGTATTAACCAGGTTATCACCACATTTTTTCACGATAAATTAAACATTACAATTCAGCCGTACGACATCGATGCATCACACCGCTTAAAGGTAAAGAAAATGTATTCGACCAATTATAGTCGTTTCACAAATCGTACTATCAAGAACAAAATTTACAAAAACAAAAAAAAAAACTGAAAGGATCAAGTATTGTTATAAAAGAAGACCTTACGCAACACAGAGTAGCTCTGTAAAGGAGACAACAAAGTATGCCTCTCCAAAATCTACCTGGACGAGCGGCGGAAAAATACTCTGCAAGTACGCAAGAATATTCATATAATTCGGTGTATTGATGATATTAGAAGAATATTCGGACCGCCAGTGACAAACGTGAGTGAACCTACCACTTAAAGTATTCGCTTGCCTAAATTGTTAAACGGGGAATACAGACTTGTTTAAACAAAAAGGTGTTTTCCTTTTTTTCGTTATTATATTTTCTATTGCTTGTATTTACATTTCTGCAGTAAATCGCTTTAAATAACATAGAATATTTTTACGTTCACGCTTTGATTTGCTTGTCTTATTTACTTTTAGTATAGTAGTAATTTCTAACATGTACTTTTTGGTTGTATATTTTTATTAGCTTACTCTTAATGAATCTCACTAATATAAAAATAGCGCACGTTAACATTAGATCCCTGATACCAAAAATTAACGAATTAAAGTCATTTATGTATGAAAATAGCGTAGACATAATGGCACTTTCTGAAACTTGGTTGAATGAATCGGCATGTGATGAAATAGTTCAACTCCAAGACTATAACTTTTTCCGAAATGATAGAGCGGGTCGGGGTGGTGGTGTGGGTGTTTATGTTCGAACGGACCTCAACTGTACTGTGATTGATACCTCCAACAGTATTGAACAAATATGGTTGTCTATTAATGTAGGCTTTAAAAAAATTAGCGTCTGTGCAGTATACAATCCACCTAATTCTGATTACAAACAATTTTTAGATTGCTTGGAGGATTCTTTCATCTCTTGTGGTCTTATTACCGATGAAATATATTGCTGCGGTGATTTTAACATTAATCTTTTTAAATCGGATGACCCCTCAGTACACTATTTTAATTCCTTCTTGAATACTATTGGTGCCCGTCAGATTATTACTGAGCCAACAAGAACTACCAAAACCACTCGTTCCCTGATAGACTTTCTTTTAATCACAGATGACTTATGTTGCACAGATAGTGGTGTTATTAACAGCTATATATCTGACCACGATTTTATTTTTTGTTGCATTAATATTAGTAAACTGAAAAGAGACCCAATCTTACGTACTTACCGTGATTTTAAAAATATTAACATGCATGAATTCACCCTTAGATCTTCAAAAACTTAACTTTGAACATATGTTTTACTTGCAAAACATTGATGATAAAATAGCTTTTTTTAACTTTAATATCTTGCAGATTTTCAACAAGCATGCTCCGCTTATAACTCGTAAATTTACAAAAAAATACATCCCCTGGCTCACAGATAATTTAAAGTTATTGATGAGGTTGCGTGATAAGGCAAAAAATAAATATAGGAGAACGGGAAACTCAAATGACTGAATTTATTATAAAGCTTAAGAAATCTAACTAACCGAACATTCAATCTCGAAAAGAGAGCATATTTTGATTTTATATACCGGTCATCAGATAGTACAACGCTGTGGAAGCAACTTAATCGCTTGAATGTTTGCCCTAGTAAGAAAAAATACGACATACCCACACACCTCGCTGATGCCGACAAAATTAACGATTACTTTATTAATAGCATACCTTCTTCTAATACCTCTTCTCTACTTATCCCAGATATACTATCTAGTGCATTCGATACGTTTCTCCTTTCTTTGGTAACACGGACACAATTTGTGTATCATAAATAAAATCAAATCCAGAGCAGTTGGTTACGATGGTGTTGATATTTGCATGATACGAATGTGTTCCCCTTATGTTGTGCCGTTCGTCACTCATATTGTTAACTCATGTATACTACAAAATACATTCCCCACCTGTTGGAAGCGAGCTCTAGTCAGTCCTTTGCCCAAAAAAACAAGGTTGTTGATTATAAAGACCTCAGGCCTATAAGTGTGTTGCCTGCCTTATCTAAAATTTTAGAACGAGTAATGGAACAGCAATTAAAAAGATATGTTTTAGATTTCAAACTACTGCCGGATGTCCAATCTGGTTTCCGTCCTGGACACAGTTGCACCACGGCCTTACTATGTGTAACAGATGATATCTTTCGAGCCACTGATGAAGGACTTATAACTGTTCTTGTACTGCTTGACTATTCCAAAGCATTCGACACCGTGGATCACACATTGCTATTAAACGTTTGAAGGACAAGGGTTTAGTCGCTCTTCGATTCTTTGATAGCAGATTTCCTTTCAGATAGATGCCAATGTGTAAAATTAAATAACAAAATATCTCAACATTTATCGTTATCCCAAGGTGTCCCACAGGGGTCAATCTTGAGTCCCATCTTGTTCTCTTTATACACTTCTTCCTTCGTGCAATGCCTTAACTACTCTAAAATTCACTTTTACGCAGATGATGTGCAATTATATTTTTCTTTTAAAGCATCGGAATGGAATGAAGCTATAAAAAAAATAAATAAAGATCTATCTACTATTCAGTCCATATCTTCCATATATTCTCTAAATAATAATCCTTCCAAGTCGCAGGTTCTAATCTTTGGTAATAAAGATGTTGTCAACTTACTGAGTGGAGTGTTGGATGTAAATATCAACGGCACAAAAATTCCCATTGTTAACAGTGCTAGAAGTTTGGGATTAACACTTGATAACTCATTCCGTTTTCGTGAACACATATCTAATTACATTGCGTCATCATATTCAAAACTAAAGAAACTATATCCCTTCCGCGCGATTCTGAACAGGAATATCAAACGATTACTCTGCGATACGTATGTCCTCTCACGTTTTATGTATTGCGCCGAAGTATATGATGCTTGTTTGGATGTTGTTACAAGTCATCGTATCCAAAAGATACAAAATGAGATATATTCACGGTATTAGAAAATATGAACATATTTCACATAAATTAGTAGAAACTGGATGGCTTAATATGAAAAATAGAAGAATATTATAAACGTTAACTCTATATCATAAAATTCTTACCTACAAATGTCCGCCATACTTATATAACAAAATACGTTTTAGAACGGATGTGCACAATCTAACTACGAGGTTCCGGGGCCTTATATCCCCGCCACCACATAGACTCGCTCTGTTTGAAAGATCTTTTTCATTCGGAATATATAAAAAATATAATGACCTTCCTTCTGATTTGAAGATGTGCACAGTGGTCCAATTTAAATCAAAATTAAAATCCATGCTTTGTCTAGCTCGGTGATCTCGTTAATATGCGCTACACCGCTACTTTACATTTAGTTAAACGTTTACATTTAGAATTAGTTACTGCAGTTTCTCCTTCTCTCTTTTTATTTTTTTTTTTCTCTATACAGCTTTGTTGAATTTTATATAGTTATATATTCTAATTATATAATAAATATGTTTTTCTTTATTGGCTTACATGCACACACAATTTAGTATTTTAAGTTTTAGTATATAGGCATTTATGTCACATTTTATTTTTGTTCAATTCATCAGGGTTAGGTAAGAGCAGTTCACATATTCATTATGTAACTGAGCGTCGCCCTGGGATTGTGCTTTCATTTCTTGTGTTTTGTTGCTTACATTTTAGAATACTCCAATTTTTATATATTATGCACAATAAATCACTATTATTATTATTATTATTATTATTATTATTATTATTATTATATTAAGTATGCATAATGGCCGGTAAGAATTGTTCTTTTGCCCTGATTTCTTACTTTTGCGGATCAACACCAGTCTGCCCTTTTTCCATATTTCTGGGAACCTCCCCGCCAACAGAAGTCCATTCATAACGTCCAGGCATTCACCTGCATACTCCCGCACTACTGCTACAACAATCTCAAGTGGGAGATCGTCTGCTCCCGGGGCCTTTTTTAGTTTAATCTTGCCCACCGCTTAGATTATCTGTCTTATTTGTTGCTTTCTTCTCTCTTCAGTGGTGTATTTGGAAGAGCGTTTTGGCGATACTCACTTGTTCGCCATCGCCCATACTACTAGCAGAGTATTGAACTTCTGGCGCACAATTTGGTATCCCTTACCCCAGATGTCTGCGTCAACTTCTTCTATGAGATTTTTCCAAGCATCACGTTTAGCCTTTTGGATGGCCTTTTTTCGCAAGTTTCTACTCTCTGCATAATCTCCATGCTATGCTGCCTATGCGTGCATCCGCACCTTTGTTGCCCTTCACTAGGGTTTTCTTGTTTCTTAGCATTTTGTTTCCTTATCTCTGTACTTCTTCACACACCAGTACACTGTTTCCTAGACGTCGGTCTTTTCTTACGCAAGGTATTATTACTGCACGGTCATGATGCTGGTTAAATATCATCTGCAGTCATAGGTTGATGAGCTTTTTGGCGTTACAGCTTACCGTTTGCTACAATTTGCTGCTAACTCTTCATCCTCCGTTTCTGCTCGATTGTTGCTCTGTTCTAGCTTTTGAAAGTCACGTTCGAAAAGAATTTGTTGATGGTAGCTCAAGCTCTCCTCTTCTAGCACTTGCAATTTCGTGATGTGTCCAGCTATTCCGTATGTGCTAAAGGTTACGTTGATGTTCGATTGACTTTCCCCTAATGAAGGTTGGGGCATCTCCACGGCTGTACACCACCAAGTCTCCTCAGCAATCCATTCACCCAGCGGCTCTCCTCTCTTGCTCTTCCCTGCTAGATGCCCAAATTGGGATTTGCGTTAAGTCTCCTCCTCCACTATAAATTTTCTTTTCGAATGATGTTTCATACTATAGAAATCCTGGAAGGTGGTCAGGTTCAATTTCAATGTAAATTTATATTGCCAACCGTCATTTTCAATTAATCACTTTGTACTTTCATAGAAGTGTGTAAATACTGTTTGCAGTAAGAGGCTACAATTTATAAATAATTCGATGAGTTGCTCATGGTAGACTTAAGTTAGAACAGAAATACGTCATCTAACACACTTGCCCAGCGCACTGACGTGGATGCATCTATAGATGTGTAAACAAAACTCCTTGACGTTGTATGCATTAATGGCTGTTTATTTTCACGAGAAATGTGCATTCAGCACTAATAGAGTTCATGCCAGAGGAAATCCATTTTTAATAATATTTTTCCACCGCGCCGGCCAGGCGCAACCTGAACAACAAACAAGTCTGGTTTCTAGGAATACGCTTTTAGAAATATATTCGTCCTGTGTGATGGTGGTAAACAGAAGGTGGATCTAGCGTTTGCATATTATTAAGCTCCGGTGCTTACGTCGACTTGGGAATTAGGTTTCGAGGGAGAGATTATGTGTTTGCGCACCGCGTTCGAAACGATAAAGTATCCAGAGGGCGGTTTCGGCAATTAAATCCAAATCTACGATGGCGTTTGATATTAAAAACTTAATTGTACCTTTTTGTTATATCTATTGTACCGCGCGAGCTTGCCCAAAATTAATTATTTTGCAATAGATTCATCAAATATGTTTTTTGGGAGAGTTGTACAGAAAGTGACAATTATGAATTATAAAAAATCATCATTGAGAAAGTTGAAATACTTTCGACTCTTTCTAAGTAGCTTCTGTTTCTAGATCTAATAGTTTCAAAATTTATAAAAAAAAATTTCAGAAATATGAACGAAAACAACGGCCTGTTATGGAGCTATTTATTTTTATTCGAAATTTCTCAAAAAAGTTTTCCTGATAATTTGGTGATAATATAATAATAATAATTCGAAATGCACAAGTTATAAACTGCGAACTAGATGGTTATTCCTGTTTTAATAAGAGAGTAACCTAGAAAGCGAGTATTTAAAGTTTTTATAGCTTACTTTGTGTAGATATAAACTGTATGGAATAATAAAATATGAAAAACCTTACATATTCAGACATTAAAGGTAACGAAATTTGAAAAAAATCGATGACATATGGAGATTAACTAGCATGTAGAGGTCATTGCAGTGCACATTATAATACACTAAAAGGTGATAGCTCTGTTTTTTTCTACTCTCTGTCGCACGCCATAGGCGTCGCCCTATCTAGAGCGTGTAAATCGGACGTGAAAAGTCCCAGGCTAGGCTTAGAAACGACGCGATTAAAAGGGAAATAATAGATGGGCGAAAGGTAGCGGGGGTGTCTACTGCATAGGCGTATCGTTATTAATAATTAAAAGTAGGAAAAGAGGAGAAAATTCGCACAAAAATTAGATCGTAGTAGGCGGTGGGAAACGAACGCCCTTGCAGACCGAGAAATGTCATCGAAGCGGATTTCGATGGATTTCGAACGTCAAAGTTAGGCTATTTCGTACGATCGCTGCTACGCTATGGTGGCACTTGAAAGTGGGCTCGACGTCGAAAACAGTTCTTACATGTTTCCTCTTACGGTTCGAACCCTAAAATAAGGTCGAAACGCGATATTTTTCTCAAAATGAGTCGATTTATAGTGGTGTGTTTTTCACTACAAGATTATAACGACGGTACAAATAATCGTCACATAGGAGCATAGATGGCGCCACATATATCATTATTATTATTATATTAAAATCGATTTCGACCGTAGGGTCGTTTTGTTAATGCGAAAGGTAAGTTTAGAAAATCCGGACGGGGTTACGGAACATATTTTAAAAGCGTTAAGGTGTTTTCACGATTCAATTTATAGAAAAACCACGAAAACACTTCGTTACGATTGTAGAAATAACACGAGCGCTACTAGATGGCGACAAGATAGATAAAATAAATTTCAACTTACAATTAAAATTGGTAGTTGTGAATAATTTGGATTTATTTAATATTCGGGAAACATTTTAAAATATAAACAAATTCTGATTTCATTGCGTTCGTACTAAATTCTTATACAATGGAACACATGTACATGCACGTAAACATACAAAAATTGTAAAGATATCACAGTAAAATCTATAGATGGCGATGTCTATTTTAGAAACATATTATCATTTTATTGAAGATACATATTTTACGTTCTACTACTTTAGGGAATTCAAAAACGCAATAAATATAAATAAATATATATCTATTAATTGTATTTGCATCGAATTCTTACACAACGGAACGCAATGTACATGCGCAATATGTGACACAGGTTGTTCAATCAATAGTGAAATTAGTATAATATTTTAAGTTCTAAGACGGCGTCAGACGGCGTTGACTATTATGACAAAGCGAATAGCGTCTATTTTAGTCACGCTACAGCGTTCTACCTAATAACATCGTTATTATTAGTGGTTAACTAAATAATACATTACAATTTGTAGGAAAATATCATTTTGATATATGTAAGTGTGTTTGTTCAATTCAATTAAATGATATATTCATGTGTTTCTATTTCGCAATGTGATGTTTAAATTAGAATAATGCCGAGGAGAGGAAAATCGAAATTAACCTCCAAAAAGGGTCGTCGTACAGATGGAAGAGTTAGTTCTAGGCAAACAACACCATCCGCAAATAGAGCAGCCATACCAGGTAAATAAATACTTTTTTTAGTTAAATTTAAAATTTCGATATTTTCTCGATAAGTTAATATACAAAAACTCTAAAGCAAAATATATTATAGAGAAATTTAGATGTAGTAGGGTGTACGTTACTATTTATATAAATAAAAATTATATGTTTGTCTATATTATTCGATTCAAGTGCTATATAATATACTGTAGGTGAAATCTCAATACGATCATTCGATATCGCACAAAATATATACAAAAAGAGGACAATATAAATAGAGCAATAACGAAAAGAACAGCATCAAGTACCATATCCATACCATGTCACCTTAAAAGAACTATACACTGCATTCTATAGCGTAATCTTTTTATCTTATCGGTTGATCATATATGCACCTGACATCCATTATACGTAATCATATGTCCATACTATATTACTCTACCATATATAATGGTTATAAAAAATACATTTACGATTTGTAATACTATATATCAACATTATTTACAATATTTGAAAAAGATTGATGAAATAATAATTAACAAAAAAATGTCAACCTATCAGTTATGTATTCTATCCTACTGTATAGCATTTGTATGTCATCGAATAACCAAATTTCTATTTCAAATGCAATATATAAAGTAATATAAAGTAATAGCATTGCATCCTGTAGTTTATAAAACATATATACTCTAATTGTCAAAACTTAAATACTATATCTATTGTCAACTCCATCCGTGGAACCTGTATATTTGTTTACATTATTATATCAGCATTATTTGCAATTAGATATTACAAAAAGCAGCCAGCCATTTAGTTTGAGTATTTATGCTTTACGCTTTGTGATTCTCTGGAAATTTAATGGTTATTACAATTTAATAGATGAGTTATATACAGGTATCCCACATAAGTGGTTCATTAAAAGTTCGTGATGTTCTACTATTTACTTATATTTGAGATTTTGGCACTATTATCTGTTCGATTGCAACTATAATGTGAAATACTTCAACCAAAATATCACTTCCGGTTGACCGGAAATGGGCGCAACTTTGTTATTTATAATAGAANAAAAGAGAGAGATCTTATTGTTGAATGCATGAAATCTACAGCGTTTCGAAGTATTTACACTAACGCGTGAGAATTACTGTATCTATCGCTTTTATTAACTAGTGTATTATTAAAAATAAAACATAATTAGTGACATAAAAATGCGGTGAGGAGTCGAAAATGTTAGGTATAACAAAAATTGTCAGCAAATAACAGCGGGCAATTTATTTTTTAAAATCTTTGAATTATGTGGAATGCCATGGGGCATGAACTTAAAAGATATTTTTTGACTATGATATGACTGTCCAAAGACCAGAAGACTTGGTGCGTTTTGATTACAGTTCTGAGTGTTTATGATTTTAGGGTAAAAAGACTTTCCTATTATACTTCACTTCCATTTTAAGAATTTTACGTGTGAGAAAAATGAGAATATCAGACAGTATAGTCGGGGATTTTTAGACGCCACACGATTGTTTTGGGTCTACTATTTTGCGAAATATATGAATCAAAACAGATGGCGGCGATTAAACGGGAAGAACGAGTATTCAAAAAAAATGGCATTTTGCAGACAATGGATATTTGTGTGCAGCTTTTTGTAGTGCTGAATTCGATTCTTACAGAGAGTTTCTAGAAAAAATAATGGAGGATTCAATATTGAAGAGAAAATTTTGAAATATCAGGTAATATTGACATTACAGACGTTCGTAGCAAGCGTTTTTTTTTTGAAGGTCGCTAAATTGATTCTGATATTAGTTTTTGGCAAAATAAATGGCGGATGCGGCAATAGTTGGGGTAGAGACTTTTGAGATTTATAAAAGAAAAACGCAATCTTTTTTAAGATATGAAAGGGTTGAGACTTGATGCAATTTTACTTGGGCCACTATTCTGCGAATATCGAATGCAAATATAATGTAGGCGCGACGTCAAAATGGGAGGCATTGTAAAAACGAATAGACATTAGTTGCAACAGAGCATTTGTGGGTGTTTTGGATCGTTTGCATTTTTGATAGGGCTGATAATATTTTGTTGGAGAAAATAAAGTGGCGGAATAAAGTGGGGAAGAAAAGTTGAAAATATTAGGTGAAAGATCAGCCAACTATTTTTTTAAAAGCTGTAGACCATTATGGGATGTTATATGAAAGGGAAAAGGGAATGGGAAGTTGGAATGGGAATGGGGAATGTAGCGCGAGGTACGTGGGAAAGGGAAGGTTGAGGAAGAGGGAATGAATTGGGAAAGGGAATGGAAATGGGGTAATAGGGAAAGGGAATTGGGAAAAGGATAGGGTGTGGAAAGGGAATGGGAAGACGGAATGAGAAAGCGGAAAGTGGGAAGTGGGAAGAGTGAGAAGGAGGGTAAATGGGGAAATATGAGTGCCGGAAGGGATAGAAGTAGGGAGATGGAAAAGGGAGTAGGGAAAAAGTCGGGAATGTGGGTAAGAAGGGAATGGGATAAGCGAAATGGACAGGGAAGGAAAGGGAAGTGGAAAGGGAATAGGAGGAACCGGGAAGATGGGGAAGTGGGAAATGGAAAGCGGAATTGGGAGAGTAGTGGAATGGGAGAGGGAATAGATGGGGAAAGGGAATGGGAATTGGCAGGAGAAGGGAATATCATGGAGAAAGGGGAAATGGGAAACGGGAAACGGGAAAGGAATGGAACAGGGAATGGAATGGGAATTGGGGACAAGGGAACGAGAGAACGGGAATGGAAAATGGGAACGGAGGAACATCGGGAAAGGGAACGGGAGTAAGGCGATCGGAGGGGAGGGGGGGGGTGGACGTTGAGGAAGGAATGGGAAGTTGGAATGTGGGGAACGGAATGGGAAAGGGAAATGGGAAAGGAGGGAATTGGGAAAGGGATGGAGGAGAGAGCGAAGTGGGGAAACGGAATGGGCTGAAAGGGAAATGGGAAATGGGGAATAAGGGAAAGGGGGAAAGGAAAGTAGATAGGATGTGAAGAAGCAGGGGAAGGCCGGAAATAGGCGAAAGGGAAAGGGAGAGCAGGGACAAGGGGAATTAGAGAGATCGACGATAGGAAGGAGAATGAGGAAAAGAAGGAATAGGAAAAAGAAAGGGAAAGGGAATAGGGAAAGGGAATGAAAGGGAAGGGAAAGGGATGAAAGGAAAGGGATGGAAAGGAATGGAATGGAATGGGAAATGGGAATGGGAAAGGAATGGGAAAGGGAATGGGAAGGGGATGGGAAAGGGAAGGGGAAGGAAGGGAATGGAAAGGGAATGGGGAAAGGAAGGGAAAGGAATGGCGAAAGGGAAAGGGGAAGGGAAAGGGAATGGGAAAGGGAATGGTAAAGGGAATGGGAAAGGGAATGGATGGGAATGGGAAAGGAATGCGGAAAGGGAATGGAAAGGAATGGCGAATGGGAAAGGAATGGCCAAAGAATGGAAAGGGAATGGAAAAGGAATGGAAAGGAATGCGAATCGGAAAGGAATGGGAAAGGGAAGGGAAAGGGAATGGAAAGGGAATGGGAATGGGAAAGGGAATGGGAAAGGGAATATTATATAATTAGCCCGAAGTAAAGATAATCTCATATTCTCGGTGTCTTCAAGAATCACGTGTATATAATACGTACAACAAAAACTTTTTCTACAAAAGTGTGCAAATTCAATCTGCATAACCTTAAAAATATTTTCAACTATACAGGGTTAGTTCCAAAAGTAAGAACAAAAGTAAAACTTACTTAAACGTACTGCACATTAGAAAAGATGATTTCAAGTGAAATGGACCGAACTTCAAAAAACCACCTTCCTCAAGTACCACTTCCTCTACTCCTAGATGCGCAGCATCTATTATATTTACACTAAAAGGTGCTCCTGACATTCCTTCCGACAGGAGCGCCTATATCCATAGCGTCGCCCTATCTATAGCGTGTAAACGGCGTGAAAAAGGTCCCACGGCTAAGCTTTAGAAACGGACACGATTTAAAGGAATAATGATGGGCGAAAGGGTAGCGGGTGTCTACTGCATAGGCTATCGATTATAATTAATTAAAGTAGGAAAAGGAGGAGAAAATCGCCCAAAAATTAGAGGCGAGTAGGCGCGGGAACGAAACGCCGCTGCAGACACAACTTTTACGAAACACGGTAAAGAAGGAATCTTTCTATTACAGTATTACTGCCATATTTCAGGTTTCTGTAATAATATGCAGTTTACTGAATTTCTTATACAATGGAACACCATGTACATGCCGTAAACATACAAAAATTGTTAAAATATAAAGTAAAATCTATAGATGGCGATGTCTATTTTAGAAACATATTATCATTTTATTGAAGATTAAACATATTTCACGTTCTACTACTTTAGAGTAATTTCAAAACGCAATAAATATTAAATAAATTTACATCTATTAATTGTATTTGCATCGATTCTTACACAACCGGGAACGCATGCAAACAATGACCGCAATATGTGACACAGGTTGTTCAATCATAGTGAAATTAGTATAATATTTACAGTTCCTAAGACGGCGCAGACGGCGTTACTATTATGACAAAGCGGAATAGCGTCTATTTTAGTCACGCTACAGCGTTCTACCTAATAACATCGTTATTATTAGGGTTAACTAATAATACTTACAATTTGTAAGGAAAATATCATTTTGATAATGTAAGTGTTTGGTTCGAAATTCAATTAAATGATATATTCATGTGTGTTTTCTATTCGCAATGTGATGTTTAAATTAGAATAATGCCGAGGAGAGGAAAATCGAAATTAACTCAAAAAGGGTCGTGGGCGCTACAGATGGAAGGTTTATTCTAGGCAAACAACACCATCCGCAAATAGAGCAGCCATACCAGTAAACTAAATACTTTTTTTAGTTAAATTTAAAATTTCGATATTTTCTCATAAGTTAATATACAAAAACTCAAAGCAAAATATATTATAGAGAAATTTAGATGTAGTAGGGTACGGTTACTATTTATATAAATAAAAATATTATGTTTGTCTATATTATTCGATGCAAGTGCTATATAATATTACTGTAGGTGAAATCTCAATACGAGCATTCGATATCGCACCAAAATATATAACAAAAAAGGACAATATAAAAGACAATAACGAAAAAGAACAGCCATCAAGTACCATTATCCATACCATGTCACCTTAAAGAACCATCACTGCCATTCATAGCGTAATCTTTTTATCTTATCGGTTGATTCATATATGCACCTGACATCCATTATACGAATCATATGTTCAATACTATATATTCTACCATATTAATGGTAGATAAAAAATACATATTACGATTTGTAAATATATATATCAACATTATTTACAATATTTTTGAAAAAGATTGATTGAAATAATATTCAAAATTCAACCATCAGTTATGTATTCTATCCTACCTTGTATAGCATTGTATGTCAGGCGAATAACCCAAATTCTATTGTCAAATGCAATATATTAAAGTAATATAATAATAGCATTGCATCCTGTGTTTATAAAACATATATACTTCTAATGTGTCAAAACTTAAATAGATATTCTATTGGTCAACTCCATCCGTGGAACCTGTATATTTGTTTACTTATTATATCAGCCATTATTTGCAATTAAATATTACAAAAAAGCAGCATTTAGTTGAGTATTTATGGCTTTACGCTTTGTGATTCTCTGGGAAATTTAATGGTATACAATTTGAATAGTTTGATTATATACAGGTATCCCACATAAGGTTTCATTAAAAGTTCATGATTTGTCTACTATTTACTTTTTATATGAGATTTTGGCACCCCATTAATCTGTTCGATTGCACACTATAAATGTTGAAATACTTCAACCAATATCACTTCCGGTGACCGGAAATGGGGGCGTCAACTTTGTTTATTTTAAATAGAATGATATAATGTCTTACATGTTTATGATTCTACGGCCATAAATACGTCAATCTTATAGCTGTTTCCTATAGTACATGTTGCCGTTTTTTCGAGTAATTTAAGATTTTCTTTTTTTTTGTAATAATCATTGCTCATCCAGAAATAATATCTCGGTTTTAATACTGCAAGTAGGGACTCCAAATTGCTATGTTGATGAATTGTAGATGTACTCTAAGAATCGTAGCACACTTTCGCATTCTAATATACGGAGTATTCAAAATGAGAAACAAAAGTGACATATTTTTCGAATGCAGAAAACTCAATTTTTATTAATTCGAAAGTCGGAACGCAGCCTAAATCGCCACGTTACGATTACGATAGCGCTGCATTTAAAGTACATATGTTAAAATTGTTTGCTTTGTATCTCGATTCCATTGTACGATCAACTTAAAAAAATATGACATAGAGAAAATAAGCCATTAGGAAACGTAAGGAGAGATACATCTTCTTTATAATCTATCAGCGATTGCCGTGCCAGATTCTAGAATTTGAATACATCTTAATCGCAGAATCTGCAAGTAAATTCTGCGAATATATAAATCTCTAGCGAAAAGGATGTGGACGGCGGTTGTCGCATATAATATCAAGGGAATTAGCTTTCGAAAGTATTGTCGGCATATATGTATACTTTTCTTTTGTTGTTTATGGGCCATCGAGTTATTCCCGCGTGTTTAAATGACATTATTTACAAATACTTAAAATGTATTCGTGTATAATTTTTGAAGAAATAAATTTACTACAGCCATTTACCTTTATTACAATATAGGTTTACTTTTGTAAGATTTTTTTAATGTTGATATAAAATTTAATTTTAGGACCAACAAATATTTAAACGTGATTAACACGTAAGTGAATTTAACGTTGCACAAACGCGTTAAAAAAATAAGAAAGCGAAGAGTCGGTGCGATACGAATAAGTGGTTTAACCTGCGCGCGCAGCGAAGAGGATAGAGCATTCATAAATGAATGTCAATATCGCAAAATTATTATGAAATGAATATTAAAGGAGTCAAAGGCAAGTACAGCTTCACGTAAATAAAATAAAAACCAAAACACACATATTGGACTCAATGGATTAATATTCGTTTTATAATGAAATTAAAACATATTTTTATGTTAAAGCGAAGCTTACACACGGAATATTGCTTTTATTTATATCTAAATGCCTATTAACTTTCTCATAGCACATATTAATCTTATTTTTAATGCATTGAAATCTACAGCGTCTATCGATTTATTACACTACGCGTGGAGCAGAATGTATGTATCTATCGGCTTTATTAATTAGTGTATAGTAAAATAAAAACATAAATTAGTGCATTTAAGAATGCGGTAAGTCGAGAAAACGTTCTATAGTGTCACAATAAACAGCGGGAAATTCAATTTTTAAAACGTGGATTATTGGAATCAATAGGCATAACGTTAAAAAATATTTTTGACTATATAGACTTCCAAACCGAAAGACTTGGTCTTGATTACAGTTCTATTTTTGATTTTAGGAAAAAATACTTTCTATATATATTATTCATCTTTAGTTTTTATTTTACGAGAAAAAATAAAATATCAGACATAATATCGGGGATTTTTAACGCGATTTTTTGGGTCACTATTGCGGAATATAGAATCAAAAACAAGATGGCGCGACTAAAATGGAGGATATTATTAAAAAAATGACATTGCAACGACATTTGTGGGAGTTTGGATCGTTGCATTTGATGGCTGATAATATTTTTGGAAAAATAAAATGGCGAATTAAAGGTGGGAGAAAAATTGAAATATAGGGAAAATCGCCAAACTATTTTTTTAAAGCTGTAAACGTATGGATGTTATAAATGGGAAAGGGAATGGGAAAGGGAATGGAAAGGGAAATGGAAAGGAATGGCGGAAAAGGGAAATGGAAAAAGGGAAAATTTTTTGGAAAGGAAATGGGGGAAAGGGAAAGAAAAATGGGAAAGGAATGGGAAAGGGAATGGGAAAGGGAATGGGAAGGAATGGGAAAGAGGAATGGGAAAGGGAATGGGAAAGGGAATGGGAAAGGGAATGCGGAAAGGGAATGGAAAGGGAATGAAAGAAGGGGAAAGGGAATGGGAAGGGAATGGGGAAAGAATGGAAAGGAATGGGAAAGGGCATGGAAAGGGAATGAAAGGGAATGGCGAAAGGACAATGGCGAAAGGGAATGGGAAAGGGAATGGGAAAGGAAATGGGAAAAGGGATGGGAAAGGGAATGGGAAAGGGAATGGGGAAAGGAATGGGAAAGGGAATTGAAAGGAAGGGGAAAGGAATGGGAAAAGGGAATGGGAAAGGGGAATTGGGGAAAGGAATGGGACAAGGGAATGGAAAGGAATGGAAAGGAATGGGAAAGGGAATGGGAAAAGGGAATGGGAAAGGAATGGGAAAGGCATTGGGAAAGGGAATGGGAAAGGGAATGGGAAAGGGAATGGAAAGGGAATGGGGAAAGGGAATGCGGAAAGGGAATGGAAGGGAATGGGCAAAGAATGGGAAAGCAATTGGAAAAGGGAATGGGAAAGGGAATCTAAGAAATAAAAATTCAAAGGGAAAGCGGAATGGGGAAAGGGAATGGAAAGGGAATGGGAAAAGAATGGGAAAGGAAATGGAAACGCGGAAGGAAAGGGATGGGAAAGGGAATGGGAAAAGGAAATGGGAAAGGGAATGGAAAGGAATGGGAAAGGAATGGGAAAGGGAATGGGAAAGGGAATGGGAATGGGAAAGGGGAATTGGGAAAGGGAATGGGAAAGGGAATGGGAAAGGGAATGGAAAGAGAATGGAAAGGGAATGGGAAAGGAAATGGAAGGAATTGGTGAAAGGAATGAAAGGGAATGGGAAAGGGAAAAGGAATAGGAAAGTAAGAAAGGGAATAAGGAACAGGGAAGAGAGAATAATAGGGAAACGGGAATAGCTAAAGGCGGAATAGAGATACGGAAAGGGACAAGCAAATGAGAAAAAGGAATAGGGAAAAAATACTATTTCTATTCTATCATTACTAAATTGATGTTTACCGTATGTGAAATACCTGCCTTTGACATCGAGTCAGCCAATGACCAAAAAAATCTATATAATAAGAAGACAATTATAGATAGAGGAATAAGCACTGAATATATATAGCTTATTAAAACAAAATGTATCAGCGTGGTTCCTCGCTTTTTTTGTGCTTTATCTAAACAAACGCCTTATATAACTTTTTGTCGAGCAACGTAAATTAATGTAAATGTCAAATGTAGGAATTTACGTGGCTATAATATGAACTCGCGAAGGAATAAATAAAAACTAATAAATATAAAAATCGCTCAAATTGGAATTTAGTTATTATTATGAGAGTGGAGCATTTTATTAAACGCCAGAAATTATATAATTAGCCCTAAGTAAAGATAATCTCATATCGGTGTCTTCAAGAATCACGTGTATATAATACGTTACAACAAAAACTTTTTGCAAAAGTGCTGCGAATTCAATGCTGCATAACCTAAAAATATTTTCAACTATACAGGGGTTTCCAAAAAGTAAGAACAAAAGTAAAACTACTTAAAAAACGACGCACATTATAAAAGGATGATTTCAAGTTTGAATGGAACCGCACTTCAAAAAACCACCTTCCTCAAGTACCACCTTCCTCTTACTCCTAGATGCGCAGCATCTAGTTATAATACACTAAAAGGTTGCTCCTGACATTCCTTCTCGAACAGAGCGCTTCCATAGGCGTCGCCCTATCTATAGCGTGTAAACCGGGCGTGAAAAATCCCACGCTAATGCTTTAGAAAACGGACCACGATTAAAAGGAAATAATAGAATGGGCGAAAGGGTAGCGGGGGTGTCTTACTGCATTAGGCGTATTCGTTTATTAATAATTAAAAGTAGGAAAAGAGGAGAAAAATTCACCCAAAATTAGATCTAGTAGGCGTCGGGAAACAACGCCGCTGCAGACACAAAAAACTTTTACGAAACACGTTAAAGAAGAAATCTTTCATATTACAGTTTACTGCATATTTTACAGGTTCTGTAATAATAGCAGTTGTACTGATTTCTTATTACAATGAAACACCATGTACATGCGCGTAAACATAGCAAAAATGTAAAGATATAAGTAAAATCATAGATGCGATGATCTATTTTAGAAACATATTATCATTTTATTGAATAAAATATTTCACCGTTCTACTACTTTAGGAATCAAAAACCGCAAAATAAAATTATAAATAAATTACATTATTAATTGTAATTTGCATCGAATTCTTACACAACGAAAACGCATGTACATGCGCAATATGTTGACACAGGTTGTTCAATCCAATAGTGAAATTAGTAATATTTAAGTCCTAAGAAACGGCTCAGACGGCGCTTGACATATTATGGACAAACGAATAGCGTCTCATTTTAGTCACGCTACAGCGTTCTACCTGAATAACATCGTTATTATTAGTGGCTTAACTAAATAATACATACAATTGTAGGAAAATATCATTTTGATATATGTAGTGTGTTTGTTCATTCAATTAAATGACGATATTCATGTGTGTTCTATTTCGCAATGTGATGTTTAAATTAGAATAATGCGAGGAGAGGAAAATGAAATTAACTCCAAAAAGGGTCGTCGTACGATGAAGAGTTGTTCAGGCAACAACACCATCCGCAATAGAGCAGACCAACCAGGTAAATAAATACTTTTTAGTTAAATTTAAAATTTCGATATTTTCTCGATAGTAATTCAAAAACTCTAAAGCAAAATATATTATAGAGAAATTAATGTAGTAAGGGTGTACAGTTACATATTTATATAAATAAAAATTTATGTTTGTCTATATTATTCGACTGCAATCTATATAATATACTGTAGGTGAAATCTCAATGATCAATTCGAATATCGCACAAAATATATACAAAGAGGACATATAAATAGAGCAATAACGAAAAGAACAGCATCAATACATATCCATACCATATACTTAAAAGAACCATACACTGCATTCTATAGCGTAATCTTTTTATCTTATCGGTGATCATATATGCACCTTGAACATCCATATAGCGTAATCATATGTTCATACTTATATATTTACCATATATAAGGGTAGATAAAAATCATATTACGATTGTAATACTTAATATCAAACATTATTTCACAAATTTGAAAAGATTAATGAAATAAAATTAACGAAAAAAAATGTCAACTTCAGTATTAATCTATCCTACGTATAGCATTTGTATGTCATCGAATAACCAAATTTCTATTTCAAATGCCAATAAATAAAGTATATAAGTAAATAGCATTGCACCTGTAGTTTATAAACTATATACTCTAATTGTCAAAACTTAAAATACTATTATCTATTGTCACTCCATCCGTGGAACCTGGATATTTGTTTACATATAGATCAAGCATTATTTGCAATTAAATATTCCAAAAAGCAGCCATTTAGTTTGAGTATTTATGCTTTACGCTTTGTGATCTCTGAAATTTAATGGTATTCAATTTAATAGATGAGTTATATACAGGGTAGCCCACATAATGGTCATTAAAGTTCATGATGTTCTATCTATCTACTTATATATTGAGATTTTGGCAACATTAATCTGTCCACGATGCAACTCATAATGTGAAATACTTCAACAAAAATATACTTCCGGTTGACCGGAATGAGCGTCAACTCTTTATTGTAAAAAATAGAATGATATAATTTTCTTTAACATTTTTAGATTCTACGACCATAAATACCGTCAATCTTTAGGCTGTTCCTAATAGCTACATGTGGCCGTTTGAGTAATTTAAGATTTTCTTTTTTTTTTTTGTAATAATCATTGCCTCATTCAGAAATTAAATATCGGTTAATACTGCAAAGTAGGGACTCCCAAATTTGCTCTGTTATGAATGAGATGTAATCTAAGAAAGTGTACGCACACTTCGCATTCTAATAAATACAGAGTATTCAAAAACTGAGAAACAAAGTGACATATTTTCGAATGCAGAAACTCAATTTTGTATTTTATTCGAATCGAACGCACCTAAAAATCGCCACTTACGGATTACATAGCGATGCACGTTAAAGTAACATATGTTAAAAATTGTTTGCTTTGTAATCTGATTCCATTTGGACGATCAACTTAAAAAAAATAGGACATAGAGAAAATAAGCCATTAGAAAAACGTAAGGAGAGATACATTTCTTATAATCTATCAGCGATTGCACGTCGCGCAGCATTCTAAGAATTTTAATACAATTAATCCGCAGAATCTGCGAAAGTAAAATTCTGCGAATACTATAAATCTAGACCGAAAGGATTGGCGGCGTGATTTGCGCATATAATACAAGGGGATTTGCTTTCCGAAAGTATGTCGGCACATATGTATATTTCTTTTGTCTGTTTATGTTGAGCCATCGAGTATTCCAGCGTGTTTAAATGACATAATTTACAAAATACTATAAAATGTATTCGTGGAATAATTATTTGAAGAATAAAATTTACTACAGCCATTACTTTGATACAAATATAGGTTACTTTTGTAAGATTTTTTTTAATGTTGATGTATAAAATAATTTTTAGGACCAAACATACTGAACACGTGATTACTGGAAGTGAAACGTAAGTAGGAAATTTCCGTTGCACAAACGCGTAAAAATATAAGATAAAGCGAAGAGTCGGTGCGAATACGAATGAAGTGGTTTAACTGCGCCGCGCAGCGAAGAGGTAGAGCATTCATAAAATGAATTGGCAATTCGCAAAATATAATGAAATGAATATTAAAGGAGTCAAAAGCAAGTAACAAGTTCAGTAAATAAAATAAAAACCAAAACACACATATTGGCTCAATGGAATTAATACGTTTATAGAAATGAAAAAAAACATATTTTAGTAAAGCGAAGCTACACACGGAATATTTGCTTTTATTTATTATCGTCAAATGCCTATTAACTTTCTCAGACACATAAATATATTTATTTTTAATGCATGAAATCTACAGCGGCTTCGATTTATTACACTACGCGTGGAGAATGTAAGTATCTATCGCTTATTAATAATAGTGTATATTAAAATAAAAAACATAAATTAGTGCAATAAAAATGCGGTAAGTTCAAAATGTTACCAAAATATTGTCACAATAACGAGGGAAATTAAATTATTAAAACTTGGAATTATTGGAATTCATGGGCATAACTAAAAAATATTTTTGACTATATAGACTGTCCAACCGAAGACTTGGTCTTTGATTACAGTTCTATTTTTGATTTTAGAGGAAAAAGACTTTCTATATATTACATGCCATTTTTAAATTTACGTAGAAAAATAAAATATCAGACATAATATCGGGGATTTTTACGCGATTTTTGGGTCACTAGTTTGCGAATATAGAATCAAAAACAAGATGGCGCGATTAAAACGGAAGAAGAGTATTAAAAAATAGGCATTTAGACAACAGATATTTGTGTTCAAAGCCTTTTGTAGTGCTGAATTCGATTCTTACAAGAGTGTTTTAGAAAAATAAAATGGAGATTCAATATTGAAGAGAAAATTTTGAAATATAGGGGACATTTGCAACAGACGTTCGTATGCAAGCGTTTTTAAGGTCGCTAATTTGATTCTGATATTAGTTTTGGCAAAATAAAATGGCGGACGCAATATGGGGCAGAGACTTTTGAAATATAAAAGAAAAAAACGCACCGCATTTTCTTTTGAAAGGCTTCAGACTTATGCAATTTTTTGGGCCACTAATTTGGAATATAGAATCAATCAACATGATAGCGCGAACTAAATGGAGGAATATTATTAAAAAAATGGACATTTTGCAACAGACCATTTGTGGGTGTATTGATCGTTGCATTTGAATGCTGATAATATTGTTTGGAAAATAAAATGGCGAGAAAGTGGGAAGAAAATTGAAATATAGGGAAAATCGCCAACTATTTTTTTAAACTGTAACTTATGGGAAAGGGATAATGGGAAAGGGAATGAGAAAGGAATGGAAAAGGGAGGGAAGGGAATGGAAAAGGGAATGGGAAAGGGAATGGGAAAAGGGAATGGGAAAGGAAATGGAAAGGGAATGGGAAAAGGGAAGGGAAAGGGAAATGGGAAGGGAATGGGAAAGGAATGGAAAGGAATGGGAAAGGGAATGGGAAAGAATGGGAAGGGATGGGAAAGGGAATGGGAAAGGAAATGGGAAAGGAATGGGAAAGGGAATGGGAAAGGGAATGGGAAAGGAATGGGAAAGGGAATGAGGAAAGGGAATGGGAAAGGGAATAGGAAAGGGAATGGGAAAGAAATGGGAAAGGGAATGGGAAAGGGAATGGAAAGGAAGGAAGGAAATGGAAAGAATGGGAAGGAATGGGAAAGGGAAATGGAAAGGGATGGGAAGGAAATGGAAAGGGAATGGGAAAGGGAAGAGGAAAGGGAATGGGAAAGGGAATGGGAAAGGAAGGGAAAGGAAGGAAGGAATGGGAAGGGAATGGGAAAGGGAAAGGGAAAGGGATGGAAAGGGAATGGGAAAGGGAATGGGAAAAGGGAAGGGAAAGGGAATGGAACAAGGAAGGGAAAGAGGAGATGGGAAAGGGAATGGGAAGGGAAATGGAAAGGGAATGGGAAAGGAAATGGAAAGAGGAATGGGAAAGGGAAGGAAAGGGAATGGGAAAGGGAACGGGAAAGGGATGGGAACGGAAGGGAAGGAATAGAAGGGGAAAGGAAGGGAATGGGAAAGGGAATGGGGAAGGAATGGGAAGGGAAAGTGGAGAAAGGAAAGGAAGAGGGAAGGGAAAGAGGGAAGGAAAGGGAAGGGAAGGGAAAGGAAATGGGAAGGGAAGGGAATGGAAAGGGAAAGGGAACGGGAAAGGGAAGGGAATGGCCAAAGGGAAAGCGGGAAAGGGAAGGGGAAAGGGAATGGGAAAGGAATGGGAAAGGAAATGGGAAGGGAATCGGGAAAGGGAACGGGAAAGGATGGAAAAGGAATGGGAAGGAAATGGAAAGAGAATGGAAAGGGAAGGGAAAGGGAATGGGAGGGAATGGGAAAGGGAAAGGAAACGGGAACGGGCAAACGGGAATGGGAAAAGGAGAATGGAAAGGGAACTGGGGGAAGGGAAAGGGAATGGAAAGGAAGGGAAAGGGAATAGGAAAGGGAATGGGAAGGGAAGGGAAAGGGAAGGGAAGGGAAAAGGATAGGAAAATAAGGAAAGGGAATAGGACAGGGAAGAGAGAATAGGAAACGGGAATAGATAAAGGGAATAGAGTCGGAAAAAGGACAACGAAATGAGAAAAAGGGAATAGGAAAATACTAATTTCTATTCTATCTATTACTAAATTGATGTTTACCGTATGTGAAATACCTGCCTACATCGAGTCAGCCAATTAAACAAAAAAAATCTATATAATAAGAAGACAATATAGATAGAGAATAAACACTGAAATATATATAGCTTATAAAAACAAAATGTATCAGCTGTGTTTTTCCTCGCTTTTTTTGTGCTTAATCTAACAAACGTCTAATATACTTTTTGTCGAGCAACGTAAATTAATGAAGTTGTCAATATTAATGGAATTACGTTGGCTATAAATATGATATCGCGAAGGATAAATAAAAACTAATAAATAAAAAATCGTCAAATTGGAAAGTCTAGTTATTATTATGAGAGTGGATCATTTTATTTAAACGCAGAATATTTATATAATTAGCCCTAAGTAAAGAAATCTCATATTCGGTGTCTTCAAAATCCGTGTATATAATACGTACAACAAAAACTTTTCTACAAAGTTTGTGCAGGAATTCATGCTGCATAACCTAAAAAATATTTTCAACTATACAGGGTGTTCCAAAAGTAAGAAACAAAGTTAAACTACTTAAAACGTACTGCACATTATAAAAGATGATTTTCAAGTGAATGGACCGACTTCAAAAACCACCCTTCCTCAAGTACACCTTCCTCTACTCCTAGATGCGCAGCATCTAGTTAACATACACTAAAAAGTGGCTCCTGACATTCCTTCCGACGAGGGAGCGCTATTCCATAGGCGTCGCCCTAATCTATGCGTGTAAATCGGGCGTGAAAAGTCCCACGGGCTAAGCCTTTAGAAACGGACACGATTAAAAGGGAAATAATAGATGGGACGAAAAGGTAGCGGGGTGGTCTACTGCATAGGCGTATCGTTATTAATAATTAAAAGTAGGAAAAGAGGAGAAAATTCGCCAAAAATTAGATCGTAGTAGGCGTCGGGAAACGAACGCCGCTGCAGCACCAACTTTTACGAAACACGGTAAAGAAGAAATCTTTCATATTACAGTTTACTGCATATTTTACAGGTTTCTGTAATAATATGCAGTTGTACTGATTTCTTTATACAATGGAACACATGTACATGCGCGTAAACATACAAAATGTAAAGATATAAGTAAAATCTATAGATGGCGATGTCTATTTTAGAAAACATATTACATTTTATTGAAGATAACATATTTCACGTTCTACTACTTTAGGGAATTCAAAAAACAATAAAATAAAAATAAATTACATCCATTAATTGTATTGCATCGAATTCTTACACAACGGAACGCATGTCAATGCGCAATATGTGACACAGGTTGTTCAAATCAATAGTGAAATTAGTATAATATTTAAGTTCCTAAGACAGGCGTCAGACGGCGTTGACTATTATGACAAAGCGAATAGCGTCTATTTTAGTCACGCCTACACAGCGTTCTACCTAATAACATCGTTATTATTAGTGGTTAACTAAATAATGCATTACAATTTGTAGGAAAATATCATTTTGATATATGTAAGTGTGTTTGTTCAATTCAATTAAATGATATATTCATGTGTGTTTCTATTTCGCAATGTGATGTTTAAATTAGAATAATGCCGAGGAGAGGAAAATCGAAATTAACCTCCAAAAAGGGTCGTCGTACAGATGGAAGAGTTAGTTCTAGGCAAACAACACCATCCGCAAATAGAGCAGTCATACCAGGTAAATAAATACTTTTTTTAGTTAAATTTAAAATTTCGATATTTTCTCGATAAGTTAATATACAAAAACTCTAAAGCAAAATATATTATAGAGAAATTAGATGTAGTAGGGTGTACGTTACATATTTTATAAAATAAAATTATATGTTTGTCTATATTATTCGATTCAGTGCATAAATAATATACTGTAGGTGAAATCTCAATACGATCATTCGATATCGCACAAAAATAATATACAAAAAGAGGACAATATAAATAGAGCAATAACGAAAAGAACAGCATCAAGTACCATATCCATACCATGTCACCTTAAAAGAACCATACACTGCATTCTATAGCGTAATCTTTTTATCTTATCCGTTGATCATATATGCACCTGACATCCATATAGTAATCATATGTTCAATACTATATTATTCACCATATATAAGGTAGATAAAAAATACATATTACGATTTGTAATACTATAATATCAACATTATTTACAATATTTTGAAAAAGATTGAGAAATAATAATAAACAAAAAATGTCAACCTATCAGTTATGTATTCTATCCTACTGTATAGCATTTGTGTCATCGAATAACCAATTTTCTATTTCAAATGCAATATATATAAAGTAATATAAGTAATAGCATTGCAATCCTGTAGTTTATAAACATATATACTCTAATTGTCAAAACTTAAATACTATATCTATTGTCAACTCCATCCGTGGAACCTGTATATTTGTTTACATTATTATATCAGCATTATTTGCAATTAGATATTACAAAAAGCACCAGCCATTTAGTTTGAGTATTTATGCTTTACGCTTTGTGATTCTCTGGAAATTTAATGGTTATTACAATTTAATACATGAGTTATATACAGGGTATCCCACATAAGTGGTTCATTAAAAGTTCGTGATGTTCTACTATTTACTTATATTTGAGATTTTGGCACCATTATCTGTTCGATTGCAACTATAAATGTGAAATACTTCAACCAAAATATCACTTCCGGTTGACCGGAAATGGGCGTCAACTTTTAAATAGAATGATATAATTTTTTATTCATTTTTGGATTCTGCCGCCATAAATACATCAATCTTTATCAGCTATTCCTATAGCTACATGTTGCCGTTTTCGAGTAATTTAAGATTTTCTTTTTTTTTAGTAATAATCATTGCCTCATTCTGAAATTAATATCTCGGTTAATACTGCAAGTACGGACTCCAAATTTGCTATGTTATGAATGTAGATATAACTCTAAGAAATAGTACGCACACTTCGCATTCTAATATACAGAGTGTTCAAAACTGAGAAACAAAGTGACATATTTTCCAATACAAAAAACTCAATTTTATTAAATAGAACACCCTGTATTTTAATTCGAAATCGGGACGCAGCCTAAATCGCCCCGTTACGGATTACGATGGCGCTGCATTTAAAGTACATATGTTAAAATTTTTTGCTTTGTATCTGATTCCATTGTACGATCAACTTAAAAAAAAATATGACATAGAGAAAATAAGCCCTTAGGAAACGTAAGGAGAGATACATCTCCTTTATAATCTATCAGCGATTGCACGTGCGCAGATTCTAAGAATTTTAATACATTAATCCGCAGAATCTGCGAAGTAAAATTCTGCGAATATATAAATCTCTAGCCGAAAGGATTGGCGGCGTGTTTGTCGCATATAATATCAAGGGGATTAGCTCTCGAAAGTATTGTCGGCATATATGTATACTTTTCTTTTGTTGTTATTTTGGCCATCGATTATTCCCCCGTGTTTAAATGACAAATACTCAAAATGTATTCCTGTATAATTATTTGAAGAAATAAATTTACTAGAGCCATTACTTTGATTACAAATATAGGTTTAGTTTTGTAAGAATTTTTTTAATGTTGCTGTATAAAATAATTTTAGGACCAAACAAATATTAAACGTGATCTGACGTGATTAAACGTAAGTGGAATTTTCCGTTGCACAAACGCGTAAAAATATAAGATAATCGAAGAGTCGGTGCGATACGAATGAAAGTGGTTTAACTGCGCGCGCAGCGAAGAGGTAGAGCATTCATAAATGAATTGTCAATTCGCAAAATTATTATGAAATGAATATTAAAGGAGTCAAAGCAAGTAACAGTTCAGTAAATAAAATAAAAAAACACACATATTGGGTCAATGGATTAATATTCGTTTTTATAATGAAATTACAACATATTTTTATGTTAAAGCCAAGCTACACACGGAATATTTGCGTTTTATTTATACGTCAAATGCCTATTAACTTCTCATAGCACATATTTATCTTATTTTTTATGCATGAAATCTACAGCGTCTTCGGATTTATTTACACTACGCTGAGAATGTATGTATCTATCGCTTTTATTATAGTGTATATTAAAATAAAACCATAATTAGTGCATAAGAATGCGGTAAGTCGAAAACGTTACAAAATATTGTCACAATAACGAGCGGGAAATTCAATTTTTAAAACTTGGAATTATTGGAATTCAATAGGGGCATAACTTAAAAATATTTTTGACTATATAGACTGTCCAACCGTAGACTTGGTGTTTGATTACAGTTCTATTTTGATTTTTAGAAAAAGACTTTTCTATATATTATTTCCATTTTTAAATTTTACGTAGAAAAATAAAATATCAGATATAATTCGGGGATTTTTACGCGATTTTTTTGGGTCACTATTTGCGAATATAGAATCAAAAACAAGATGGCGCGATTAAAACGGGAAGAAGAGTGATTAAAAAAAATGGCATTTTGCAACAATATTTGTGGGTGTTTGATCGTTGCATTTGATGCTGATAATATTTTTTGGAAACATAAAATGGCGAATAAAAGTGGAAGAAAATTCAAATACGGGCAAATCGGCCCAACTATTTTGCTTAGCTGTTATAAATGGAAAGGGATGGGAAAGGAATGGGAAAGGTGGGAATGGAAAGGGAATGGGAAGGGAGGGAAAGGGAATGGGAATGGTGAAGGGAATGGGAATGGGAAGGAATGGGAAGGGAATGGGAAAGGGAAGGGATGGAATCGGAACGGGAATGGGAACGGAAGAACGGGCATGGGAACGGGAATGGGAAAGGGAATGGAAAGGGAATGGGAAAGGAATGGGAAGGGAATGGAAAGGGAAGGGATGGAAAGGGAATGGGAAAGGGAATGGGAAGGGAATGGGAAGGGAATGGAAAGGGAATGGGGAGAAGGAATGGGAATGGGAAAGGGAATGGGAAAGGAATGCGAAAGGAATGCGAAAGGGAATGGAGAATGGAATGGGAATGGGAAGGGGAAAGGGAATGGAAAGATGGGAAAGGGATGGAAAGGGAATGGGAATGGGAAGGAATGGGAATGGGAAAGGAATGGGAATGGGAATGGGAAAGGAGAAAGGAATGGGAAGGGAATGGGAAGGGAATGGGAAGGGAATGGGAAAGGGAATGGGAAAGGAATGGGAAAGGGAATGGGAAAGGGAATGGGAAAAGGAATGGGAAAGGGGAAGGGAAGGGAATGGGAAAGGGAATGGGAAAGGGAATGGAAAGGGAGGGGAATGGAATGGAAGAGGGAATGGGAAAGGGAATGGAAAGGGAATGGAAAGGGAATGGGAAGGAAAGGGAAGGAATGGAAGGGAATGGGAATGGGAATGGGAAAGGAATGGAATGGGAAGGAATGGGAAAGGGAATGGAATGGGAAAGGGAATAGGGAAAGGGAAAGGGATGGGAAAGGGAATGGGAAAGGGAATGGGAAGGAATGGAATGGGAAAGGGAATGGGAAAGGGAATGGAAAGGGAATGGGAAAGGAATGGAGGGAAAGGGATGGAATGGGAAGGGAATGGGAAAGGAATGGGAAAGGGAAATGGGAATGGGAGGGGAATGGGAAAGGGAATGGGAATGGGAAGGGAATGGAAGGAAAGGGAATGGAAAGGAATGGCAATGGGAATGGGAATGGAAAGGAATGGAAAGGGAATGGGAAGGGAAGGGAATGGAAGGAATGGGAATGGGAATGGGAAAGGGAATGGGAAAGGGAATGGGAAGGAATGGGAAAGGGAATGGGATAGGAATGGGAATGGGAAGGGAATGGGAAAGGGAATATTTTATAATTAGCCCTAAGTAAAGATAATCTCATATTCGGTGTCTTCAAGAATCACGTGTATATAATACGTACAACAAAACTTTTCTACAAAAGTTGTGCAGAATTCAATGCTGCATAACCTAAAAATATCTTTTCAACTTATACAGGGTGTTCCAAAAGTAAGAACAAAAAGTAAACTACTTAAAACGTACTGCACATTATAAAAGATGATTTTCAAGTGAATGGACCGACTTCAAAAAAACCACCTTCCTCAAGTACCACCTTCCTCTACTCCTAGATGCGCAGCATCTAGTTAATAAATAATAAAAAGGCGACAGGTGTGTCTTTTCTACTCTCTGTCGCACAACCATAGCGCTCGCCCTATCTATAGCGTGTAAATTTGGCGTGAAAAAGTCGGCGGGAATAGGCGCCGAGGGGTAAAATGGATTAAAAGGGAAATAATAGATGGGCGAAAGGGTAGCGGGTGTATCTACTGCATAGGCGTATCGAGCATTATATTTAAAATAGGTCATCGGCGAGAAAATTCGCGCGGAAATTTAGATCGTAGTAGGCTGTGAGAAGCGAACGTCACTGCGCCGACCCGCTTCCAGAAATGTCAAGATTTGCCGATTTCGTGTCTGTCACAATTTGGGTATTTGTGCGATCGTTGCAAACGATGGTGCCGCTCTGGGAGTGGGGTTTATGTCGGAAAGATATTCTTACATGTTTCCTCTTACAGTTCGACCCTAAATAAGGTCGAAACGCGATATTTTCTCAAAATCAGTCGATTATATGCTGTGTTTTTCACTACAAGATTATAACGATCGTACAAATAATCGTACACATAGGAGCATAGATGCGCCACATATATCATTCATTATTTTATATTAAAATCAGATTTCGACCGTAGGGTCGTTTTGTTAATGCGAAAGGTAAGTTTAGAAAATCCGGACGGGGTTACGGAAACATATTTTAAAAGCGTTAATGGTTTTCACGATTCAATTTTCTAGAAAAACCACGAAAAACACTTCGTTACGATGTAAGAAATAAACACGAGCGCTACTAGATGGCGACAAGGATAGATAAAATAAATTTCAACTTAAAACGGGCTTTTTCAAAGCCAAGCTGCATTTGAATTACATTAATTTGGTAGTTGTGAATAATTTTTATTTTAATATTTATATATTTAATATTCGGAAACATTTTAAAATATAAACTGTTAGAATG
The DNA here is from genome assembly GCA_004143645.1 of Protaetia brevitarsis. NCBI lineage: Eukaryota > Metazoa > Arthropoda > Insecta > Coleoptera > Scarabaeidae > Protaetia > Protaetia brevitarsis. The sequence goes on along the minus strand of RXPK01000225.1, from coordinate 2,786,491 downwards.
TTATGTTATTTTTTACTGTTGTATTATGCGCTCCCCAAACGGCACGTTGTATTATGTTTCTCAGTCGTCAGACACAGTCCACTATACACGTCATTACGAACACATCGTTTTATTTTGAGTGGCTGATTAAAACATCAGTTTCAATCATTTTCTTTCAATAAAACCACACAACATTTGGTCCAAACGAGTCGGATTCGCACGCTTAGTACATCAGAACCATCAGTACGAAGATCGAAAGCATTTAAAAACATCGAAAACATCCACACGCCACACGGGGTAGAACGGAAATAACCGCACATCGCCATCTTTGACAAAAAACACTGTGGGACTTTCCATTAACGTTACATGTAAGTCCTTTTTCCTTTCAGATTGATATTATACCCATTTAAAAAGTACAATGTCGATAGAAACATTAATAAAAAAGCGTGGTGCTATGAAAGCGCAAATAACATTGTTTGAAAAGTATTTAACGGATTTTCTAATAAAATTACGCAAACAGACAAAAATTCCCCGTAGTAACAGAACTGAAAATACGTCTTTCTCGATTTGAAAATTTATTTCAACAATTTGACGAAATACAGCGCGAGATTCGAAGTATTGCACAGCGATAGTGAATTACAAGTTACAGAACGCGAACAATTTGAGAATATTTTATAAATTACTGACCAATGCTAAAATTAAAGTAAATTCGTATGAAGAAACCGTTGACGCAGGTGCTAAACAGATGCTGAATCTATTCATGTATCAGAAGTTAGTGTATTAAATACATAATAAATTGCCACAATTATTTTGCCTAATTTTAATTGGAAAAATTATGAGAATTGGTTAGAGTTTTAGCGATACTTTCGAATCTTTAAATACATAACAACGACAATATTAATGTATGCCAAAAATTTCATTTATTTGCGAGCCTGTCAGTATAATAATAATAAATATAAAAATCGTCAAATTGGAATTGTAGTTATTATTATGAGAGTGGATATTTTATTTAACGCAAATATTTATATAATTAGCCTTAAGTAAAGAAATCTCATATTGGTGTCTACTATCACTACATCCCTTCGACATAGGGAAAATAAGCCATTGGAAACGCAAGGAAAGACCACATATCTCCCTTTAATCTACCAGCGATTTGCGCGTGTGCAGATTCTAAAGAAATTTTAATACTACATTATTTTGCGGAAACCAAGTTAAAATTCTGCGAAATGTTTAATCTCTGACCGAAAGGCTTGCGCGGTACGTTTGCGCATAACAACAAGGGATTAGTTGTCGCTAGCGACGTTCAGGATACAAATATACTTTCGTTTTGTAGTTTATAAAAAAACTTCAAGTGTATTCGTTATATAATTATTTAAGAAATAGATTTACTGAAGCCATTACTTTGATTGCAAAGAGTATTAAGGTTTAGTTTTATAAAAAAAAATAATGTAGATCTATTAAAATAATTTATCAAACATAAATGCCCACTGGCAATTTATATTAGCAAACCTGTTAAAAAAAACTACACTTTCAAAATTGTTACCTACCTTAAATAGTTATTCTCTTCTTAATGTTTATTTTCGTGCTTTTATGACGACACAAATCGAATTACAGTTTTTAGAATTTTAGATTTGTAGATTAGATTTTTGATTTTCAAACTTCCTTAATAATAATATGAGAATACGAACAAGAAAATCATTATTAAGTATAGTTGTGATATGTTTTTGGTAACACTATTTATACTTCAAAAGTGTTTGGTTTAATATTTTGTAAATATAAAAATATATAATTATATGGGCAAAGAAATAGTTCCGCTGGGTTTCTATAGATGTCCCAGCTGGCTGATTTAGACAAGTGTACGATTAACAAATATTAAACGTTGATCTGAATCGTATTAAACGTAAGTGAATTTTCCGTTGGCACAAACACGTAAAAATATAAATAACGAAGAGTCGGTACGATACGAATGAACGTGGTTTAAACTGCGCGCGCAGCGAAGAGGTAAGAGCATTCATAAATGAATTGTCAATTCGCAAAACTATTATGAAATGAATATTAAAGGAGTCAAAGCAATGAAACAGTTCAGTAAAATAAAATAAAAACCAAACATACTTGGCTCAATGATTACTATTCGTTTTATAATGAAATTAAAACATATTTTTATGTTAAGCGAACTACTACCACGGAAATTTCTTGTTATTTTATCGTCATGCCTATTAACGTCTATACACAATTATATCTATTTTGAATGCAGAATCTACAGCGTCTTCGATATTACATTACGTTGGGAATTATGTATCTATCGCTTTTTATGGTATATTAAATAAAAACATAATTAGGCATAAAGCGGGTAATCAAAAGTTATAATTGTCACGATAACAGCGGGAAATTCAATTTTTAAACGATTATTGATAATCGGGCTACTTACAATTTTTACTATAATATGTCAACCGAAGTCTTGGTCTTTATTACTTCTATTTTGATTTAGGGAAAGGTTTTCTATTATTATTTCATTTTTAAATTTACGTAGAAATAAAATCAGACATAATATCGGGGATTTTAGGCGTTTTTTGGTCACTATTGCGAATATAGCTATCCAACAAGATGCGCGATTAAAGTGAGAAGGTATTAAAAAAATTGCTTTTCAACAGATATTGTGTTAAAGCTTTTTAGTGCGATTCGGTTTCTACAAGAGTTTTTAGAAAAATAAAATGGAGGATTCAATATTGAGAGAAATTTTGAAATGTAGGAGACATTTTGCAAAGACTTTGTATGCCTCGTTTTTGAGGTCAAATTTATTTATTATTTTGACAATAAAATGGCTGGCGCAAATGGGGCAGATGACTTTTGAATATAAAAGAAACGCAATTTTTTTTTGATGCTTGAGATTATGCGACTTTTTTGGGCCATATTTGCGATATAGATCAAACTGATGGTTCGACTAAAATGAGGAATTTATTAAAAAAATTATTTTGCAACAGACATTTGTGCGGATCGTTGCTTTTGATGCTGATAATATTTTTTGGAAAAATAAAATGCGAATAGAGGGAGGAAATTCATATATGGGGCAAATCGCCACTATTTTTTGCTGTGACTTATGGATGTTATAAATGGGAAGGAATGGGGAAAGGGATGGAAAGGGATATGGGAAAGAGGAATGAAAGAGAATGGGAAAGAATGGAAGGCATGGAAAGGAATGGAAAGGGATGGAAGGAAGGAAAGGAATGGAAAGGAATGGGAAAGGGATGGGTAGGGAATGGGAAGGGGAATGGGGAGGAAAGGAATGGGAAAGGGAATGGAAAGGAATGGGAAGGATGGGACAGGATGGGAAGGAATGGAATGGGAATGGAAGGAATGGAAGGGAATGGGAAAGGAATGGGAAAGGGAATGGGAGGAATGGAAAGGGAATGGAAAGGGAATGGAAGGGAATGGGAAAGAATGGAAAGAAACGGAATGGGAAAGGAATGGGAAAGGATGGAAGGGAATGGGAAAGGGAATGGGAAAGGAATGGGAAAGGGATGGGAAAGGGAATGGGAAGGGAATGGGAAAAGGAATGGAAAGGGAATGGGAAAGGGAATGGAAAGGAATGGAAAGGGAATGGGAAGGGAATGGGAAAGGGAATTGGGAAGGATGAAAGGGAATGGAAAGGAAGGGAAAGGAATGGAAAGGGAATTGGAAAGGAATGGGAAAGGATAAGGGAATGGGAAAGGGAATGGGAAAGGAATGGAAAGGAATGGGAAAGGGAATGAAGGAATGGGAAATGGAAGGGAAAGGGAATGGGAAAGGAATGAAAGGAATGAAAGGGATGGGAAAAGGGATGGAAAGGAATGGGGAAAGGGAATGGGAAAGAAATGGGAAAGGAATGGAAAGGGAATTGGGAAGGGTAATGGGAAAGGAATGGGAAAGGGAATGGAATGGGAAAGGGAATTGGGAAGGGAATGGATGGGAAAGGAATGGAAGGAATGGGGAAAGGGAATGGCGAAAGGGGAAAGGGAATGGGAAAGGGAATGGGAAAGGGAATGGGAAAGGTAATGGGAATGGGAAATGGAGATGAGAACGGAAATTGGGAATGGAAAGGAATGAAAGGAAATGGGAAACGAAGGGAAAAGGAATGGAAAGGGATAGGAAGAAATAGAAAGGGGAAGAAGAATAATTGAACAGGGAAGGGATAGGAAAGGAAAGAGGAACAGGAAAGGGAATAGAGAATAAGAATAGGGAACGAGAATGGGAAAAGAGAATAGGGAAAAAGAATAGGAAGGAATGGGGAAAGAAAATGGGAAAAAGGAATGCGAAAGGGAATGGAAAGTAGGAAAAATAGGAAGGAATGAGGGAAATTGAATAAGACAGCGGAATTGGAAAGGGGAAAGGGATTAAGGGAAAGGATAGGGAAAGGTAGGGAAAGGGACTAGGAAAGGGAAAGGAAATAGAAAATAAGAAAGGAATAGGGACAGGGAAAGAGAATTGATAGGAAAACGGAAGATAAGGAATAGAGATGCGGAAAGACAAAAAAGGGACAACGAAATGAGAAAAAGGAATAGGAAAATACTATTTTCTATTCTGTCTTACTAGATTGATTGTTTACCGTATGTGAATACCTGCCTACATCGAGTCAGCCAATGACAAAAAAATCCTATTAATAAGCAGACCAATATAATAGAGGAATAAGCCACTGAATAATATAGCTTATAAAACAAAATGTATCAGCTGTGTTTTCCTCGCTTTTTTTGTGTTATAACAAACGTTTAATAACTTTTTGTCGAGCAACGTAAATTTATGAGTTGTCAAATTATGGAATTACGTGGCTATAAATGATCTCGCGAAGGATAAATATAAACTAATAAATATAAATCGTCAAAATGGATTTGTGTTATGGTTTATGAGAGTGGATCATTATTTAACGCAGATTATTTATTAATTAGCCCTAAGTAAGAAACTCATATTCGGTGTGTCTTCAAGAATCACGTGTATATAATACGTTACAACGAAAACTTTTCACAAAGGTTGTGCAGAATTCAATGCTGCATACTAAAAATATTTCAACTATACAGGGTGTTCCAAAAGTAAGAACAAAAGTAACACTTAAAACGTACTGACATTATAAGATGATTTTCAGTGATGACCGACTTCAAAAATACCACCTTCCTCAAGTACACCTCCTCTACCTGAGCGCAGCATCTAGTAATAATAATAAAAGGCGACAGGTGTCTTTTTTACTCTCTGTCGCACACCATAGCGTCCCGTATCTATAGCGTTTTTTGCGTGAAAAAGTCGCGGGAATAGGCCCGAGGGGGAAATGATTAAAAGAAATAATAGATGGCGAAAGTAGCGGGGGTGTCTACTGCATAGGGTATCTTATTAATAATTAAGAGAAAAGAGGAGAAAATCGCACAAAAATTAGATCGTAGTAGGCGGTGGGAAACGAACGCCTTTTGCAGACCGAGAAATGGATCAACGGTTTCGATGGGTTTGAACGTCAAAGTTGGGCTATTTCGTTACGCTCGCTGCTACGCGTATTGTGGCACTTGAAAGTGGCTGACGTGGAAAACATTCTTACATGTTTCCTCTACGGTTCGAACCCCTAAATAAGTCGAACGCGATATTTTTTCAAAATGAGTCTATTTATAGTGGTGTGTTTTTCACTACAAGATTATAGGCGACGTACAGATAATGTCACATAGGAGCATAGATGGCCCAATATATCATTATTATTATTATATTAAAACGATTTCGACCGTAGGTCGTTTGTTAATTGCGACAGGTAAGTTTAGGAAAATCCGACGGGGTTACGGAACATATTTTAAAAGCTTAAGGTGTTTTCGCGATTCAATTTATGAAAAACCACGAAAACACTCGTTACGATTGTAGAAATTAAACACGAGCGCTACTAGATGGCACACGATAGATAAAATAAATTTCAACTAAAACGGGTTTCAAAGCCAAGCGCATTTGAATTACATTAATTGTAGTGTGAATAATTTGATTTAATATTTATTATATTGGAAACATTTTAAAATATAAACTGTTAGAATGTTATGTTTTTTTTTACTTTGTATTAGCGCATGCCCAAACGGCACTTGTTTATGTTTCTCAGTCGTCAACACAGTCCACTAATACACTCATACGAAAACATCGTTTATTTGATGCTATTAAAATCAGTTTCAATCATTTTTTCAATAAAACACACAACATTTTGTCCAAACGAGTGATTCGCACGTAGTACTCAGAACCATCAGTACGAAATCGAAGCATTAAAAACATCGAGAACATCACACGCCACACGGGTAGAACGATACACACATCGCCATCTTTGACAAAAACACGTGTACTTCCATTAACGTTACATGTAAGTCCTTTTTCCTTTCGAATGATATATAGCAATTTAAAACGTACAAGTCGATAGAAACATTAATTAAAAGCTGTGCATGAAAGCGCAAATAACATTTTTGAAAAGTATTTATGTATTTTCTATAAAATACGCAACAGACAAAATTCCGTTGTAACAGAACTTAATACTTTTTCTGATTTGAAAATTTATTACAACAATTTGACGAAATAAGCGGAATCGAAGTCTTGCACAGCATAGCGATTACAAGTTATATGAACGTCTATCTATTGAGTATATTTTTTATTAATTAGACCAACGCTAAAATTAAGTAAATTTGGTATGAAGGAAACGTTTACGCATCTAACAATGTGAATCTATTCATGTATCAAAGTTAGTGTATTATAATAACATAAAATTGCCACAAATTATTTTGCCTATTTTAATGGAAATTATGGATTTGGTTAGAGTTCCGGACTATTAATGTATCCAAATTCATTTTTTGCGAGCGTCAGTATAATAATAATTATATATATATCTTCCATAATTGTAGTTATTATGAGAGGTCATTTATTTAAACGCAGGATATTTATTAATAGCCTCATGAATATCTCATATTCGTCTACATCACTCATCCCTACGACATAGGGAAAATAAGCCATTGGGAACGCAGGAAAGACACATATCTCCTTTAATCTACCAGCGATTGGCGTGTGCAGATTCTAAGAATTAATACTCTTTATTTGGGAAACCAAGGAATTCTGCGAATTTTAATGTCTGACCGAAAGGCTTGCGCGGTACGTTTGGGCGCATAACAACAAGGGATAGTGTCGCTACGACTGTCAGGATACAAATATACTTTCTTTTTAGTTTTATAAAAACTTCAAGTGTATTCGATAAATTATTTGAAGAAATAAATTACTGAACCATACTTAGCTAAAGTATTAGTTAGTTTTATAAAAAAAATTTAGTAGATCTATAAAATAATGTTATCAAACATAATATGCCTCACTGGCATTTATATTAGCAAACTGTTTAAAAAAACATTACACTTTTCAAGAATTGTTACCTACCTTTAAAAAGTTATTCTTTCTTAATGTTTATTTTCATTGCTTTTTATGACGACACAAATCGAATTACAGTTTTTAGAATTTTTGTGAAAATATGTAGATCAATTTTTATTTCAAAACGTTCCTTAATAATAATATTGAAAATACGAACAAGAAACATCTATTAATTATATGTGAAATTGTTTTGGTAAAACTATTATTATATTACAAAAATATTAGTTTAATTATTTTTTAAATATAAACAATATATATATATACGGGCAAGAATATGTTCCGCTGCGTACTATAGATTTCCCAGCTAGGCTGATTTTAGAAAAGTGTACGACCAAAACAATATTAAACTGAGCTGACGTGATTAACGTAAGGGAATTTTCCGTTGCACAAACGCGTAAAAATATATAAGATAACCGAAGAGTCGGTGCGATACGAATGAAATGGTTTAACTGCGCGCGCAGCGAAGAGGTTAGAGCATTCATAAATGAATTGTCAATTCGCAAAATTATTATGAAATGAATATTAAAGGAGTCAAAGCAAGTAACAGTTCAGTAAATTAAAATAAAAACCAAAACACACATATGCTCAATGGATTAATATTCGTTTTATAATAAATTAAAACATATTTTTTTATGTTAAAGCGAAGCAACACACGGAATATTTGCTTTATTATTATTCGTCAAATGCCTATTAACTTTCGCATAGCACATATTATATCTATTTTTGAATGCATGAAATCTACAGCGTTTTCGATTTATTACACTACGCGTGGAGAATGTATGTATCTATCGCTTTTATTAATAGTGTATATTAAAATAAAAACATAATAGTGCATAAAAATGCGGTAAGTCGAAAATGTTATAAAATATTGTCACAATAACAGCGGGAAATTCAATTTTTAAAACTTAATTATTGGAATTCGATGGGCATAACTTAAAAATATTTTTGACTATATAGACTGTCCAACCGAAGACTTGGTCTTGATTACAGGTTCTATTTTTGATTTTAGGAAAAAACTTTCTAATATAATATTCCATTTTTAAATTTTACGTAGAAAAATAAAATAGCAGACATAATATCGGGGATTTTACGCGATTTTTGGGTCACTATTTGCGAATATAGAATCAAAAACAAGATGGGCGCGATTAAAATGGAAGAAGAGTATTAAAAAAATGGCATTTTGCAACAGATATTTTGTTCCAAACCCTTTGTAGTTGCTGAATTCGTTCTTACAAGAGTTTTTAGAAAAATAAAATGGAGATTCATATTAAGAGAAAATTTGAAATGTAGGAACATTTTGCAACAACATTCGTATGGCAAGCGTTTTGAGGTCGCTTAATTTGATTCTGATATTAGTTTTGGCAAAATAAAATGGCGGACGCAATATGGGCAGAGACTTTGAAATATAAAAGAAAACGCCAATTTTTTTTTGAAGCTTGAGACTTATGCAATTTTTGGGCCACTATTTGCGAATATAGAATCAAATACATGATAGCGCGACTAAAATGGAGGAATATTATTAAAAAAATGACATTTTTGCAACCAGACATTTGTGGTGTTTGGATCGTTGATTTGATGCTGATAATATTTTTTGGAAAAAATAAAATGGGCGAATAGAGTGGGAAAGAAAATTGAAAATATAGGGAAAAATCGCCAACTTATTTTTTTAAAGCTGTAACTTATGGAATGGGAAAGGGAATGGGAAAGGGAATGGGAAGGGAATGGGAAGGGAATGGAAAGGGAATGGAAAGGGAATGGGAAAGGGAATCGGAAAGGGAATGGGAAAGGGAATGGGAAAGGAATGGAAGGGAATGGGAAAGGGAATGGGAAAGGGAATGGGAAAGGCATGGGAAAGGATGAAGAATGGGAAAGGGAATGGGAAAGGGAATGGAAAGGAATTGGAAAGGGAATGGGAAAGGGAATGGGAAAGGAATGGAAATGGAAATGGGAAATTGGAAAGGGAATGGGAAAGGAATGGGAAAGGAATGGAAAGGAATGGGAAGGGAATGGGAAAGGGAATGGGAAGGGAATGGGAAAGGGAATGGGAAAGGGAATGGGAAGGGAATGGAAAAGGGAATGGAAAGGGAATGGGAAAGGGAATGGGAAAGGGAATGGGAAGGGAATGGGAAAGGAATGGGAAAGGGAATGGGAAAGGGAATGGGAAAGGGAAGGGAATGGAAAGGGAATGGAAAGGAAAGGGAATGGAAAGGGAAGGAAAGGAATGGAAAGGGAATGGGAAAGGAATGGGAAAGGAATGGAGGAAAGGAATGGAAAGGGAATGGAAAGGGAATGGGAAGGGAATGGAAAGGGAATGGAAGGGAATGGAAAAGGAAATGGGAATGGGAAGGGAATGGGAAAGGGAATGGGAAAGGGATGGGAAGGGAATGGGAAAGGGAATGGGAAAGGGATGGGAAAGGGAATGGGAAAGGGAATGGGAAAGGGAATGGGAAAGGGAATGGGAAGGAATGGGAAAGGGAATGGGAAAGGGAATGGGAAAGGGAATGGGAAAGGGAATGGAAAGGAATGGAAGGGAATGGAAAGGGAATGGGAAAGGAATGGGAAAGGAATGGAAAGGAAATGGGAATGGAATGGAAAGGAATGGGGAAAGGAATGGGAAAGGAATGGGAAAGGAATGGGAAAGGGAATGGAATGGGAAAGGGAATGGGAAAGGAATGAAAGGGAAAGGGAATGGGAAAGGAATGGGAAAGGAATGGAAAGGAATGGGAAAAAATTTTCAACTATACAGGGTGTTCCAAAGTAATAGAACAAAAGTAAACTACTAAAACGTACTGCACATTATGATTTTCAAGTGAATGGACCGACTTCAAAAAACCACCTTCGTCAAGTACCACCTTCCTCTACTCCATGATGCGCAGCATCTAGTTAATAATAATAAAAGGCGACAGGTGTGTCCTTTTCTACTCTCTTGTCGCACACCATAGGCGTCGCCCTATCTATAGGTGTAAATTTGGCGTGAAAAAGTCGGCGGAATAGGCGCCGAGGGGAAAATGGATTAAAAGGAAATAATAGATGGGCGAAAGGGTAGCGGGGTATCTACTGCATAGGCGTATCGAGATTATAGTAAAAGTAGGAAAAGACGAGAAAATTCGCGGGAAATTAGATCGTAGTAGGCGGTGAGAAGCGAACGTCACTGCGCCGGCCGCGCTCCCAGAAATGTCAGATTTTGCCGATTTCGGTTGTCACACAATTGGGGTTTGTGCGATCGTTACAACCGAGGTGCCGCTCTGGGAGTGGGTTATGTCGAAAGATTTTCTTACATGTTTCCTCTTACGGTGTCGAACCCTAAAATGAGTCGAAACGCGATATTTTTCTCAATTCATCGATTTATAGTGGTGTGTTTTCACTACAAGATTATAACGACGGTACAAATAATCGTCACATAGGAGCATAGATGGCGCCACATATATCATTTATTATTATTATATTAAAATCGATTCGACCGTAGGTCGTTTTGTTAATGCGAAAAGGTAAGTTTAGAAAATCCGGACGGGTTACGGAACATATTTTTAAAAGCGTTAAGTGTTTTCACGATTCAATTTTATAGAAAAAACCACGAAAAACACTTCGTTACGATTGTAGAAATAAACACGAGCGCTACTAGATGGCGACAAGATAGATAAAATAAAATTTCAACTTAAAACGGGCTTTTCAAAGCCAAGCTGCATTTGAATTAACATTAATTGGTAGTTGTGAATAATTTGTATTTTAATATTTATCATATTTAATATTCGGAAACATTTTAAAATATAACTTTAGAATGTTACGTTATTTTTTTACTGTTTGTATTATGCGCATGCCCAAACGGCACGTTGTATTATGTTTCTCAGTCGTCAGACACAGTCCACTAATACACATCATTACGAACACGTCGTTTTATTTTGAGTGCTATATAAAACACCAGTTTCAATCATTTCTTCAATAAAACACACAACATTTTGGCCAAACGAGTCGGATTCGCAGTGTTGGTACATCAGAACCATCAGTACGAAGATCGAAAGCATTAAAAACATCGAAAAAACATCCACAGCGCCACACGGGAGAACGAATACGCACATCGCCATCTTTGACAAAAAACACGTGTGACTTCATTAACTTACATGTAAGTCCTTTTTTCTTCAGAATTGATATATACACATTTTAAAACGTACAATGTCGATAGAGACATTAATAAAAAAAGCGTGGTGCTATGAAAGCGCAAATAACATTGTTTTGAAAAGTATTTAACGGATTTTTCTAATAAATTACGCAAACAGACCAAATTCCCGTAGTAACAGAACTGAAATACGTCTTTTCTCGATTTGAAAATTTTTACAACAATTGACGAAATACAGCGCGAATGTCGAAGTATTGCACAGCGATAGTGAATACAAGTTACAGAAACGCGAACAATTTGAGAATAATTTTATAAATATACTGACCAATGCTAAAATAAAGTAAATTCGTATGAAGAAAGAACCCGTTGACCAGGTGCTAACAATGCTGAATCTATTTCATGTATCAGAAGTTAGTGTATTAAATAACATAAAATTGCCACAAATTATTTTGCTAATTTTAATGAAATTATGAGAATTGGTTAGAGTTTAGCGATACTTTCGAATCTTTAATACATAACAACGACACAATATTAATGATGTCCAAAAATTTCATTATTTGCGAGCGTCAGTATAATAATAATAAATATAAAAAATCGTCAAATTGGAATTGTAGGTTATTATTATGAGAGTGGATCATTTTATTTAAACGCAAAATATTTATATAATTAGCTCTAAGTAAAATAATCTCATATTCGGTGTCTACTATCACTTACATCCCTATCGACATAGGGAAAATTAGCCATTGGGGAAACGCAAGGAAAGACCACATATCTCCTTTAATCTACCCAGCGATTGCGCGTGTGCAGATTCTAAAGAATTTTAATACTACATTATTTGGCGGAAACCAAGTAAAATTCTGCGAATGTTTAATCTCTGACCGAAAGGCTTGCGCTGTACTTTGGCGCATAACAACAAGGGATTAGTTGTCGCTACGACTGTCAGGATACAAATATACTTTCGTTTGTAGTTTATAAAAAACTTCAGTGTATTCGTATATAATTATTTTAAGAAATAGATTTACTGAAGCCATTACTTATGATTGCAAGAGAGTATTTTAAGGTTTAGTTTTATAAAAAAAAAATTAATGTAGATCTATAAAATAATTTATCAAACATAAATGCCCACTGGCAATTTATATTAGCAAACTGTTAAAAAACATACACTTTCAAAATTGTTACCTACCTTAAATAGTTATTCTTTCTTAATGTTTTATTTTCGTGCTTTTTATAGACGACACAAATCGAATTACAGTTTTTAGAATTTTAGATTTGTAGATCAGATTTTGATTTCAAAACTTCCTTAATAATAATATTGAAAATACGAACAAGAAAACATCTATTAAGTATATGTGAAATTGTTTTGGTAAAAACTATTATTACAAAAGTGTTTGGTTTAATTATTTTGAATATAAAAATATATTAATATATATGGGCAAAGAATAGTTCCGCTGGCGTACTATAGATGTCCCAGCTAGGCTGATTTTAGAAAAGTGTACGACAAACAAATATTAAACGTGATCTACGTGATTAAACGTAAGTGGAATTTTCCGTTGCACAAACACGTAAAAATATAAGATAACCGAAGAGTCGGTACGATACGAATGAAAGTGGTTTAACTGCGCGCGCAGCGAAGAGGTAGAGCATTCATAAATGAATTGTCAATTCGCAAAACTATTATGAAATGAATATTAAAGGAGTCAAAGCAAGTAACAGTTCAGTAAATAAAAATAAAAACCAAAACACACATATTGGCTCAATGGATAATATTCGTTTTATAATGAAATTAAACATATTTTTATGTTAAAGCGAAGCTAACACACGGAATATTTGCTTTTATTTTTGTTCAAATGCTATTAACTGTCTCATAGCACATATTATATCTTATTTGAATGCATGAAATCTACAGCGTCTTCGATTTATTACACTACGCGTGGAGAATGTATGTATCTATCGCTTTTATTAATAGTGTATATTAAATAAAAACATAATTAGTGCATAAAAATGCGGTAAGTCGAAAATGTTATAAAATATGTCACAATAACAGCGGGAAATTCAATTTTCAAAACTTGGAATTATGGGAATTCAATAGGGCATAACTTAAAAATATTTTTGACTATATAGACTGTCACAACCGAGACTTGGTCTTTGATTACAGTTCTATTTTGATTTTAGGAAAAAGACTTTCTATATAATATTCCATTTTTAAATTTTACGTAGAAAAATAAAATAGCAGACATAATATCGGGATTTTTAGGCGATTTTTTGGTCACTAATTTGCGAAATAGAATCAAAAACAAGATGGCGCCGATTAAAATGAAGAAGAGTATTAAAAAAAATGGCATTTGCAACAGATATTTGTGTTCAAAGCCTTTTTAGTTGCTTGAATTCGGTTCTTACAAGAGTTTTTAGAAAAATAAAATGGAGGATTCAATATTGAAGAGAAAATTTTGAAATGTAGGAGACATTTTGCAACAGACATTCGTATGCAAGCGTTTTTGAGGTCGCTAAATTTGATTCTGATATTAGTTTTTGGCAAAATAAAATGGCGGGCGCAATATGGGGCAGAGACTTTTGAAATATAAAAGAAACGCAAATTTTTTTTTGAATGCTTGAGACTTATGCAATTTTTGGGCCACTATTTGCGAATATAGAATCAAATACATGATAGCGCGACTAAAATGGAGGAATATTATTAAAAAATGACATTTTGCAACAGACATTTGTGGGTGTTTGGATCGTTGCATTTGATGCTGATAATATTTTTGGAAAAATAAAATGGCGAATAGAGTGGAAGAAAATTGAAATATAGGGAAAATCGCCAACATTTTTTAAAGCTGTATAACTATGGGATGTTATAAAAGGAATGGGAAAGGGAATGGGAGAGGAATGGGAAAGGGATGGGAAAGGGAATGGGAAAGGGAAGGGAATGGAAGGAATGGGAAAGGAATGGAAAGGGAATGGGAAAGGGAATGGGAAAGGAATGGGAAAGGGAATGGAAAGGGAATGGGAAAGGGAATGGGAAAGGGAATGGAAGGGAATGGAAAGGAAAGGGAATGGGAAAGGGAATGGGAAAGGGAATGGGAAGGGAATGGGAAAGGAATGGGAAAGGGAATGGAAAGGGAATGGGAAAGGGAATAGGGAAAGGGAAGGGAAAGGGATGGGAAAGGGAATGGGAAAGGGAATGGGAAAGGGAAGGGAATGGGAAAGGGAATGGGAAAGGGAATGGGAAAGGGAATGGGAAAGGGAATGGAGAGGGAATGGGAAAGGAATGGGAAAGGGAATGGGAAAGGAATGGAAGGGAATGGGAAAGGGAATGGGAAAGGGAATGGGAAAGGGAATGGGAAAGGGAATGGGAAAGGGAATGGAAAGGGAATGGGAAAGGAAGGAATGGGAAAGGGAATGGAAAGGGAATGGAGAATGGGAAAGGGAATGGAAAGGAATGGGAAAGGGAATGGGAAAGGAATGGAAAGGAATGGGAAAGGAATGGGAAAGGGAATGGGAAAGGGAATGGGAAGAGGAATGGAAAGGGAATGGAAAGGGAATGGAAAGGAATGGGAAAGGGAATGGGAAAGGGAATGGGAATAGGGAATGGGAACTGGAAAGGGATCGGGAAAGGGAATGGAATGGGAAAGGGAATGGAAAGGGAATGGGAAAGGGAATGGGAAAGGGAAAGGAATGGAAAGGGAATGGGAAAGGGAATGGGAAAGGGAATGGAATGGGAAAGGAATGGGAAAGGAATGGGAATGGGAAGGAATGGGAAAGGAAATGGAAACGGAATGGGAAAGGGAATGGGAAAGGGAATAGGAATGCTTAATAGGAAAAGGGAAGGAAATAGATAATTGGAACAAGGGAGGGAATAGGAAAGAAGATGGCAGGGAAAGGGATAGAGAATGAGAATAGGGAACGAGAATGGGAAAGAGAATAGGGAAAAAGAATAGGAAAGGGAATGGGGAAAGAAAATGGAAAAGGAATGGCGAAAGGGAATAGGGAATAAGTAGAAAAATAGGGGAGGGAATGGGAAATGAATAAGGAAAGGAATTGGAAAGGGGAAAGGATTAAGGAAAGGGAATAGGAAAGGGAGTAGGAAAGGGACTAGGGAAAGGAAAAGGATAGGAAAATAAGGAAAGGAATAGGAACAGGGAAGAGAGGATGATAGGAAACGGAATAGATAAAGGAATAGAGATGCGAAAGGGACAACGAAATGAGAAAAAGGGAATAGGGAAAAATACTATTTCTATTCTATCTATTACTAAATTGATGTTTACCGTATGTGAAATACCTGCCTACATCGAGTCAGCAATGACAAAAAAATCTATATATAAGCAGGACAATATAGATAGAGGAATAAGCACTGAAATAATATAGCTTATTAAAACAAAATGTATCAGCTGTGTTTTCCTCGCTTTTTTTGTCTTTATCTAACAAACGTCTAATATAACTTTTTGTCGAGCAACGTAAATTAATGAGTTGTTCAATATATGGAATTTACGTTGGCTATAAATATGATCTCGCGAAGATAATAAAAACTAATAAATATAAAAATCGTCAAATTGAATTAGTATATTATGAGATGATCATTTGATTTAAACGCAGAATATTTATATAATTAGCCCTAAGTAAAGATAATCTCATATTCGGTGTCTTCAAGAATCACGTGTATATAATACGTACAACAAAAACTTTTCTACAAAGGTTGTGCAGAATTCAATGCTGCATAACCTAAAAATATTTTCAACTATACAGGGTGTTCCAAAAGTAAGAACAAAAGTAAACTACTTAAAACGTACTGCACATTATAAAAGATGATTTTTCAAGTGAATGACCGACTTCAAAAAACCACCTTCCTCAAGTACCACCTTCCTCTACTCCTAGATGCGCAGCATCTAGTATATCTAATAAAAGCCGAGTTTTTATGTGCGTTATTTATCGATGGAAGTGGTCTAAATGGCAAAACGGAACGAGTGCTGTAAGGTGGGACATTAAAGTTAACACAAGAAAGTATTTCTTCGCAAAAAATCTGTAGTTACAAATCTTGAACAGAAATAATATATCTCTGCCAGTACGGCATGATTACGTAGAAAGCATTTTAAATTCGAGCTTTCTTTCATAGTTCATAGCAGGCATGTTAAAAATTTAACGATTTTTTTTCTGAACAGATTCTATAGCATTGACATAAACATTGTATTGGGGATACCACACGACAGTCGCATATGAAGGAATACTATGGACATGGGCGTAATAAAAGGTAGTAAATGTTGATAATTTGACCTAAATTAAAATTACTTTTTCCATGGAGTGTTATTGGACTTTTTTCATTGTATTTTAATACTCAACGTAAATCATTACCTAATGATGGCGTATCGCCGAAACATGTGGTGCAATAGATTTTTAAATAAAACTTTTGAATGGGAAGGACCATTATTATCATTTCTATATTCTTCAAATCCAAACACCATGCATAAAGGATTACTTCAATTAACATAAAAAAAAAATAATGAGAAAATCGGATTTTCCATATAACCGCCATTTTGTCTAACGCACATTTGCAGTCAGATGTATTGACATTCAACAGAATTAACTACATTATGCGCAGAATGAAGTGGTGCTTCATCAACTTGTTTACCATACTTACCCTCTTATATCAAAAGGTACATCACCCAACAACTCTCTATAAATTCATTGTCAAGAAAGTGTAGTTAATGCTCCTGCTAACCATAAAAAAGTATGGCCCTAAAAGTTTGTTTCGAATGATACCTCCCCATATGTTAACAAACCACTGCTCCTATTGATGTACTGTCCTGATAGCATACGAATTAACTGTGTCATACTAATGAAAAATATGGCGTTTAACGTGATAATTCTTCTGGAAGGCAGCTTCATCTCAAAATAATATATTTAATAAGAATCTTACTTCTCCTAGCTGTTTTTCTAGCTCCTATTAACAAAACATCAACGACTGAAATCACATTGATCTATTTAAATCATACTACAAGTGAAGAATAGTGAAAGAGATTGATGACAGTAGTCAATCTAAAAACTACATCTTGCGTCAATCGATTTATTTTGTTTTAGGATATTGCATTGCCCCAATTGTTATCTCTCTCGATGCTAGGAGAATCACGTATTCTATCGCGAGATCCATCCAACAATTATTTATGAATGTTTGCCCTCGATGTTAGCTTTTTCTCAAAACCGCGCAGCAGGCGATTGTCACGAGCAAATCGAGATAAAGAAATGTCAAGTGAAGTCGTTAGGAGAAAATCGACGTTCTCCAAGAAGGGTCGTATTTATTTGATCGACCCACCCTTCAATCTAATAAAATATAATATACAGGTGTCCCACTTAGAGTAAGGATGCGTGGCATATTGAAAACCAAATGGTAAAAAAGAATCTAATAAAAATATTTTCAAATAGAGTTTAGTTACTATAGAGTCAAAACTAACAAACAAAGTCACCCAACTGGTCACTTACGGTTTTGATAAAATATTGCAGGATTGCAGGCAGCAGTGAAAAATAATCGATATTTTCTTAGCTACTAATATTTGCTTGTAGAGGGAATCACAGACAGCGCCGGATTGGCCGGTCGGGATAATCGGGAATATCCCGAGAGGCCGCGGCTTTTAGAGGCCGCTATGTAGTTATCACATACTTAAGTAAAGCAAAAATCTCACATTTATAAATCCAGACCTTCCAGACTTTTAAGAATATTCATTTCAACAACTCCATTATTTATATTTTCACACAAAAGGAATGAATATGGTGCAGGTCTATAAAATGGCGAAAGGAACTATAATCATTCTTCGAAAGCAATTTCGATGATATATTAAAAGCAGGAAAATGTTTCATTGTATGGGCAAACGAAATATTTCAAATTAGAAATCCTATTAGAAAAGGTAATGCCAAACAAAAGAGTTTTCAGAAAGAAGAAAATTTCTGGAGAAAGTGCAAGCGACGAGTCACTTTAGATAAGAGTGATCAGAATAAATGTACATACATAACGTTATATTTTTTAAGACCACATAAAGTTTGGAAAATAGATTTGCACGCCTTTTTGGTGACATAAGTTATTTAGATCCCTCAAATTGTTGCAACGTATAAAATATCCGCGACCGTGCCCTGAAAACTATATGTTTACAACTTCAAAAAACATATACCGATTTAAAATTGTAGACGTATTACAAGCTGAACTACAAGATTTTGCACAGAAATGGAACAAAATAAGAGATTTTAAAGCTTCTTTTCTTGACCATGTATATATATTTTAATTTCTTCTTTCTTCTTTTTCTTGGTTAGGTAGCAAATATGGAAATGAATATAAATAACAACGTTTCGCTTTAATTTAAAGCTATACATATAAAATAATATAAAGTATAAATAGTGTAAATTATAAAAATTTTGTGTTAATAAATGACAAATTGTTTTTTTTCTTGGACTTTGAATACATCATTATCTTTAATTTAAAGATGGCGGTTTAATATAGTGTATCTTGATTATTTGTTGTTAGTAGAATATGAAAAAATTAATTTTGTAATCAATCGATCTTCAAAAATATTGTGTAAATTTGAATTATTTCAAATATATTCGTGTTTTTAAATTTTGCTCTTTGTTTTAAATTGTTATATGTTAAATCAAAGGTATGATTCTGAGTTATTTCATGTTTTTTTTTAAGCTGTAACATTTTTATTATATTTATGTCCTTTTATTCTATTTTCCAAATATTGCATGGTTTCACCAATATATACACCATTACAATTTTGACAGTCCATTTTATAAACTATGTGTGTGATGTTTTATTTTCTCAATTTTTGATTTTAATTTTGTATAGATTTGGATTTTAGTTTGTTGGTGTTTTGATAAGCAACCAATTTATTATTATTTTGTGGCGGTATAATGATAAATTAAGAAAAAACAGGATGAAGCCAATCGAACTGAAATTTTCCCGGGCTGCTAAGCCTTGCCAATGATTCCCTGATCACACACCCATAAAGCAACACATTTTTAACGATATCTTTGGAACTAGAAGAGATATCGAACTAAATTAAAGCGGAAAATGTTCCTTTTGAAAATTTGGATATTTTGGTTTAATAAGAAGATCTATGGTGGTGGTAAAATAAAAACAAATTTTAACCCCCTGACCAAGGTCCGTATACATAAGGTTACCTCGTAAGTTGCAGGTGAGGCCCGGGGAAAGGATAGGGTGGATACACGATGACGCCGTGATGACGCGCCTCGCCATCATTCTCGTGTTTGTTTACGTTAAAAGGTTAGTACTGGGGTATTCTGTTATAATAAAAATAACTTGAAAGTATATTGCAAGACACGTTCTTGTTGACAAAACATTAATTGAAACATTTTCTAATTTAAGATTTTTTTTTAAAAAATAAATATTTAAACTTAAAACAAACAAAAAAATCACTAAAAAGAGAGAAGTTAAATCTGAAGGACGCAAATTTGCCAAGAAAAAAAGAAAAAAAAAAAAACATTACATAAATCTGTATTTCTAAATTTTGAATTTTCTTAGTTTTTAAATTAATGTTATTTTGTTAACTTAATTTACTTATGTTTATGATTATATAATAATATTTTTTTTTTATTGGGAAGAATAAATATTTAGTTATATAACATATAATCGTTATCTTTTTACCATTTTACTTTACGTTTTCTAATGTATTCTAATGTCTCTATGTGTGTAGTTCTAAGTTTTGTATTATATTTATATAATATTTTTTACTTGATTTACTTGTGTTTACTATTACATAATAGTAGAAATTCGTTTTTTTATTATAAAAAATAAATATGTGGTTTTGGAATACAAATCGCCATTTATTTTTACATATATACACCAATTTATTTGTTAAAAACAGCATACATGATGACGCGTTCGCCCTCTTTCTCTTGATTGGCTGAAAAGTTACGAGGCAACCTTGTATATACGGACCTTGCCCCCTGACCATGTAAATGAAAAAATCATATATTCCTGTTCTAAGCAGGTATTGTAACTTCAGAATATAAAACCAACGCTGTTACATATTGGGAAAGTGGGAAGAAAAGACGAATTGCATTGAACATTATCCAGCAAAAATTTCGGAAAGTTTCGTCTATGCAGCAATCTTACGGGCAAAGAGGTAAATGGTGAAGTAATATTGTTTCTTGTATTATTCCATAGTATTATTAGTTTATTATTGCGCCGAGAAAAGTTGCTAAATTTTTCAATTCGTATATAATGAATTTGTAAATAGTATTGATTCAGGTGCTACTATTCATGGTTTGGATTCAGCGATAGGCATTAAACGCTAACACAGACATTGGTTTAAACATTTTAAAACATCACAACATGGAATTTGGAGTTTTAAGAGAGCTTGCAAAATAGTTTAAATTTATTTATTTTTAACTGTTACACCATGCTACGAAAGGGACGGCGAATCTGAGCTTAAATGAACAGGTCGAGAGGAGACCACCTCAGCAAAAAGCTAGAACCTAAGGTGATGAACTAGGCCGATGAGATGGGTAGTTGGATAGAAGACCAGTCTCCACAAATCTAATCCCCAATGAGGGTAAAATGAAGACGGTCGAGGGTAGCAAGAAAAAAACTCGGGAGAACTCTGAATCGCCACCGCAGACCTCAGAGAGATCCAAGAGTATCTATAGCGAGGCAGCGTCAGGACTACGGATGGCAGGAATTGAGTAATGTCATCCGGAAAAAACCCTGAATCAAGAACAAGCGAATCTGATCCAGGAAAAAGAAAAACATAAGCTTACTGGGATAAATTAACCAGGCAAATTCATGGAAGAACTTTTATTAAGGGACCATCAAAGAAGAAGACTGAAAAACTACTGCAGCTTAGTAGGAATTGTCTTCGCATCTGAACAGGTCTCCTAACAAGACACTGTACAATGAAAAGACACTACAGAAAATTGGGATTAACACTGGAGATACCAACTGCAGACTGAGTAATAGAATGATAGAAGACGCTCACGACATTCTGTATGGCTCTGGACGCAAAAAGCATTTGGCAAGCCAAAAATGAACTCAGGATATTACTTCGATCAGCCAGCTAGAAACCTGTACAGATTTATCCAGGATACTAGAATACTGGAATGGCTGATATAATTGGGTAAGAGAAATGGGGGACCAAATACAAAAAGCTAAGAGCCTGCAGTGTTTCTGAAGATTTTAGGTCAGACGACTCCTACAACAACAACAAAATTTCGCCTACTTCAAACAAGTATATTTGAGAACGATAAGGATCAAGTAGACAGCCTAGAAGAATGAGGAATTTATAAAACATAAAGCAAATTATAAAGTGTATAATGCAAAATTAGTTTAGAATCTAAACAACAATGTACAATTAAATTGTTATGAAAGTGGGGAAACTTATATAAACAAACACCTTCTAAAAATGCAAAATCTTAAACCTCTTGTAGTTTATTGCAAAGAGATAGATTAGGCACTATAGCCGTAATCACTGTAGGATGTTATTTTTAGGTATAAATAAAGGGTAGCTTTAGTGTAGTTATTTAATTCAGTGTTACTACTAATGATGATAGCTTCGCTATCGAAACATGCGTCCAGTATAGTGGAATTTATGGTGAAATGTTTCGAAGTATGTAGGATTTCCTTAAAAATGGCATGGACATTAGTGACTGAATGTTTCCTTGAAGTTTGTCGTGCTATAGCTATAAAGCAATCACATTTAAAACTCCTACTTATTTCCAAAAATGAGTTTTATGTACTTCGCTCTGCCGAAGAAATGCAGTACTTGAAACACTTAAGGAATCCTAGTTTAATACAAAACATTTAAAGTTAGTTTAAGAAACAACCTTTTTTCCAGATTATTACTAGGGGAGGGTGGGGCAAGATGGGGCCACGAGGCATGATTGGAACATCATCTTATCTACAAAACGGCAATCAGCATCTGTCAAATAATAGCAGTCCCAATATTAACAAGTGCTACTTTATGTTTGTTGTAGGAAACTTTACTAGTCGTAATAACAAAGTTATTACTGTTTGTGCGTGAACTTTCCAATTTTCCAGAATTTCTTTATTAGTTTGAGGGTGAGTTTAACGGCCAGTATCGGAAGCATAAGTAAATTATTTACAACTACACTTTTTTGTGCTTATTAATTGACATGTATTGCATGTATTTTCTATAGTGCGTTATTTCTTTATTTCAAATAATTAATATGTTATTATAACATAACCAGAAAATGTCCCAAAGAGGCAAGATGGGGCTATTGGTACGGGGCAACATGGGGACCTCACTATCTCACTCTTCAGTCTGGTCCGTTATGCCTGAATATGCCATTATGCTTTCTCGAAGACATAATGCCTATTTCTCATGTTAGCAATAAAGTACAGGTTCAACCAAAGCGTAACAAGTGAAAGACAACAATGCTTACATGCACTATGTATAAAAATCTGCTACAAGAAAATAGAAGTCTGGAGAATCCCTAAGGCAACTAGAAGTAAAAAAAGTTATTACTGTTTGTGCGTGAACTTTCCAATTTTCCAGAATTTCTTTATTAGTTTGAGGGTGAGTTTAACGGCCAGTATCGGAAGCATAAGTAAATTATTTACAACTACACTTTTTTGTGCTTATTAATTGACATGTATTGCATGTATTTTCTATAGTGCGTTATTTCTTTATTTCAAATAATTAATATGTTATTATAACATAACCAGAAAATGTCCCAAAGAGGCAAGATGGGGCTATTGGTACGGGGAGACATGGGACCTCACTATCCTCACTCTTCAGTCTGGTCCGTTATGCCTGAATATGCCATTATGCTTTCTCGAAGACATAATGCCTATTTCTCATGTTAGCAATAAAGTACAGGTTCAACCAAAGCGTAACAAGTGAAAGACAACAATGCTTACATGCACTATGTATAAAAATCTGCTACAAGAAAATAGAAGTCTGGAGAATCCCTAAGGCAACTAGAAGTAGTTTCGCTTTCAAGAGTTTAAGCTTGGTTCCTGCATGTTTTTAAGAATATTTTAAGAATCTATTTTTTTACCTATTACCTAGATTTATGGTACGACCCACTCTCACCTGGAACCCCATCTTGCCCCCATGGTGGGGCAAGATGGTGTATTTACACATTTCTTTTCAAAATTTTCTCACAACATCAAAAGTACCCATCGAAAAATTGTAAATTCATCCATCAGCAGATATATGTTTAAAGATTACAACAAGCGTATTTAGAACCTTGTATATCAATTTGCAATCCTGATGCAGTGTTATAAAGCTTAATGTTCCCATCTTGCCCCACCTTCTCCTATTTAGGAAAAGAAGTAAATATTAATACCATACGCGAAATTAGAAAGTGAATAAACTTTATTTACATACATTAATAAGAACCAAAGAAATATTGTATCCGGCGCTTCCACCAAATTTACACCTTTAAGTTTGCATCTTAGTAAGAGCTATATCCTATTTATTATCAGAATAATAGTAACTGTCTAATTGTAAAAATTAGTTAACTGATGATGATTCATCAAACAGCAAACCGGGAACGCCTTCGAATCCCATCCCCTATTGCTTCATTCAAAATAATGCACTGCAGTGGCGCAATTTATCTGTCTAAACTTCATCATCACCGCGTTCCTCTTTTCCAAAACAAAACATTTCGGCCGAGTCATAAACGTCGAATAAGTAAGTTATTAGTTTTCAAACACGGTACCTAGCTTCCATGGGGAAACAACAGATGACAACAACAGTTCCACTAAATGGAAAAATTATGAATATATTCCCCGGCTTTCCGTAATTACAGCGCTAAATCGTGTGTGTTCAACGATTAGCTAAAGGGGCGAGATTTGTAATTAAACTCGCAACGCTAAATATAGATTAGGATTCAAAGGTTAGCTTGTTATCGATTATTGTATTGCTGTCAGTTCATCTAACTGGAAATCGCAAAGTTTAATTCGGTTTTGATAGCAAGTGCGTCAAACCATTCTTTGAATCTTTTTTCACATGTTCCGATTCAACTACATATTTAATCCTAACTAACCAACAAACATACCAAAAGCTAGGGAACAAGAACACTGCGCACCCTAAATCCCATGACCTATCAACCGTACATAATTCCTTTTTAAAACGGTGGCAAAAGCTGTGGATAATTATATCGGAACAGATATCTTGGAGCTGGTGTCTTTGCACCCCTATCAACGCGCCTATCAAACGGGCAAGATGGCGTCAATCGGTGGGATTCAATGTTAATTCTACTAAGACTACCTTAGTAGCATTCAGTAGGAATAAAAAATCCAATCTCAAAACATAGATCGGGGAACGGAAGTAAATACTTCAGCCTTATTCTAGACATAAACAAACACGAACTTGAAGTAACCAACTAGGCAAAAAAAACCTGATCGTGTGCAGAAATTTTACAAGAAAAAATTGGGGCAACTTAAAAATATTATTTTGGATATATACAGCGATAGTGAGAACGATCATCATTTACGCATTAGTAGCTTGGAGCAAAAGAACTAATCTAGCCACCGCGAGAATTAACCTCTTGAAAGTGCAAAGATCAGCACACGTATGCATAACTAGGGCTATGAGAACCAGCCCAACAGCAGCTATTGAGGTAGTATTGTATCTCACCCTGGCCACTGGAACATATCGTACGACAGTATCCTAAGTATAGTAATGCCTGTGGACACATATTTGATTAGCTATGCCGATAACACCATGACAATTGTGGTCGCGAGGGATTTCGAAGTTGCGCAGGGGCGGATAAACCAAACTATTATTAGAGTCAGCCCCTGGATGCACTATTATGGACTGCAACTGGCGATGCGAAAGATCGTCTTTCTGATGAAACGACGGATTCCCCTAGAGATCCCCACGAGGTTTAACACCGAAGAAATAGTTGCGTCTAAGGCCATGAAGCACCTGGAGGTTTACCTAAATACCCAGAATGACATTTTAGAACCACATCTGAAAAAAAAAACATAAAGGCTCTCATATCACACTACCACGCTTTCATTACATAACGCTATCTCAGAAGATAAAAGATTCAGAAGATAAAGATCCAGAAGAATGAAGAGGAGTTGGGCTCACCTTGACCTGAGCGGTTCCCAGATATAAGTGGCGGGACCGATGCCACATTTTAAAGCATTCACGGCGGAGAGACTTGATATCCGCCTAGTTGAGAGGACGAGAGGGTTTAGAGCCTTAGGGCTAACCCTGAAGGAGAATGAAGACCCAAGCAGAGCCACATCTGCTCTGCCACCAATAAAGAAATCCAGATGGTGGCGTTTCTCAGTCGCCTTATTATGACCATAGTCGGTAGACCCTCCGCAAATAAGCTGCGACTTTTACTAGCATCCATCCTTCTCTAGCAATGCAAAATTTGGGCGGACCCGCTAAAAAAGGAATACCGCCAAAAAAATTGATCTACTTGCCAAAGAAAGCAAATAGGAGAAACAGCGAACCGAGAAGAGAGATACAGTATCCTTCAACTACAGCAAGATACATAGGAAACAGACAATACAGGCAGGTGGGCAGCCAAATTCTGGGTATGGTTACTTTTACAAATTACTTGTATAAATGGGGAAGATGAACAGTGCCCAATGTTCGAAACAGGACTTCGATAAAGACGGTACCCACCACACTTTTGTTAAGTAATTGAGGTGGAAAGTAGAAAGAGACGCCACTGAGGGTGAACTGAGAGAGCAGACGTCCAAGAAATAGTGGGAGCAGAAAAGTCTGACAGAAGATTTCCTCATATATGCAAGAAGTTGAGATAACTAAGTAAGAAGAGGTAAATGGAGGAATGTGTTCAATGATGCCGATGGACCTTTGTCCGAAAGGAGGGATTTTAGTAGGTGACAGTCCCACACAAGGAGTGAGTGTGCCTCATGTCTCATGTTTGGTGATGCATAGCTGCATCCCCCATCAAAAGGAAACCTGACGATCATGGGTCCAACGTTGCCAAAACTAGCCAGGGTTAAATTATATTTTACTTACATAAACCGCTTCAAATTTTAAACTGTTCGTGTTTAAGCACAGACTTTTGGAAAGTGCGTTTCTGTTAGATATGCCTATTACCAATTTGTCCGCCTTAAGTAAGTAAAAAATCTAGATGATGACAGCATACATTAGTAGATTTGACAATACAGCGTCATTATTAATTCCAGACTAAATGCAGTTACAAAAGCACCTCAATAGGATATTTTTACATTGATTGTAGTAGATATAAGTCAATATTACATATATTAAAATATAATATCAGCAAGATACAGAGGCTTGCGGATTTAGGAAAAACGGAAGCTATGGCGACTACTCCTACAGCAACAATGGAATACCTCCTAGACCTTCCTCGTCTATATTTAGTGATAATAAGCGAGGCAAGAATGGGAAGAATATTGTCCATAATGTGGAAGGCAACCTTTTAGGCATAAGATCAGACCACATCATTTCGACATATCTTTTTAACAGAAACTTAGAGATCGGATTAGGTGGAATCAATCCAACTACAAGACAGATTCGGAAAATTGATCTGGTTTACAGACGTTTCAAAAATCAAAAACGTGACTGAAGCTGGAATCCACAGCAGGGTGAGAAATACAATGATCACCCTTCCACTAGGAAAGTATGCCACAGTTTTTCAAGCAAATGCATAGGCAATATTGCATTGTGGAACTGAAATCAATCAGAAGGCTTATGAAAATAAGCGGATCTATATTGCTGCAGATAACCAAACGATCAAGACTAGTTTGGAAATGTTTTCGAAAACTAAATAACCTTACAGACCGCAATAAAGTCACTTTGCTTTGGCTAATAACACAGCATGAAAATAGATAAGAAGTTGTGTCAAGAGAAACAAAAAGAACACTGGAATAATACAACCACACAAACTCATGGTAAGACCTTTATTAAGACACAATCGAAGAAGAAGGCTGAAGAAGTACTGCAGCTTAGTAGGAATCATTTTCGTATCGTAACAGGTCTCCTAACAGGACACTGAACTCTGAAAGGGCTCGTACAGAAAATTGGGATTAATACTGAAGATACCAACTCCGGACTGTATAATGAGAGGACAGAGAACGCTTATATCACATTCTGCGTGAATGCCAGGCTTTGGGCGCAAAAAGACAAGTAATTTTTGGCAAACCAAAAATGAACTCAGATAATTACTTCAATAAACCACTCAGAGACCTGTACAAATTAATGCAGAGTACTAAAACAGCATTTACTTGAATATTTGGAATTCTTACTCCCTTTGGGAGAATATTACCACTACTACACCTAAAAAACATTCAAATATTAGAGAAGATACTCCAGATATTAGTGTAAAGAGAACAGATCATTATAAAGATTAAATACTCTGCTTTGATGGGTACCACCCAATATCGCGCAAACGTATTATCAAATCACTGTTAGTTTGATATCCAATATGCGCTTTGTTAATTTTTCAACGTGCATTGTCTATTCACATAAGTACACACATTTGTAACAATTACTTATTTAACAAATTAATGTATCTCTGCTATTAACTGTAATAATTAGGGGAAATTTTTTCCCAAGAAAAAATTTTCTCCTTAGCTTAATTGGTAAAGCGGTCGTCCGGTAAACAGTAGGATGTAGGTTCGAATCCTGCGTGAAGAGAAAAGTTTTTCTTGTGAAAAAAATTATCCTAACCATTACAGTTAATAGCAGAAATACATTAATTTGTTAATTTCTCACTGTAAAAAACTTGCAATCCTTGCAATTACTTTTGTTTTCATAATTTCATTTTGATATGTGTAAATGCCACGTAAATGTGCCATGTTGGAATATTTTAGAATAAGCTTTTTAATTCATTTACAAAGAAAGCTTTAAGTAAACAATTTCACATTTAATATATCAAGATAAGAAATATACGAAGATATGAACAGACTTTATATAAATAAAAGGAGTAGCTACTTTCCATGCAAATACTGTATATTGTGATTAGGTCAATTTGTAATAATGCTTCAGTTAAGAATTGCTTTTAATTGACACTTATGCTCTAGCATTTCTAATAGTAGGTATGTATCATGGTAAAAGGATAATAGGTATGCTCGTAACAAGGTGCGCATAGCGTGGCTGGCCCAAGTGACGTCACGTCTGTCATTTATTTGTTGTGATTTATGATTGTGGTTACGTTAAGGTAAGGCGCACACGACCGACAGTCGGTGATCGGCTAGTTTGCAGGTGGATAAGCACACACGACCGATAGTTTAGTTGACGATAATTTAACGCACACACGTCCGACACTTTGTCGGTTGATGTTTATGTGCCACAATGGACCATCAACTACCAAATCTGATTATGTTTTTAAGATACCACCGTAAAAAACGACAAAACAGAAGATTTTGGGTCCATCCAATTGTGAGCCAGCGGTTATTGACGGCACAATTTCATACATTGTATCCAGATTTATGTGAACACCCTGACAATTTTTTTAATTATCATCAAGTCTATAAATTAAAACAAGAGAATATTTTGCTAATTACTTTACATCCCCGCAAGGTTAAATCCATTGGCAATATGATAAAGTATAATTATCTGCACTATTAAATAAAAAATATCTTAATCTTACCTGCAATTCCAAACTATTCCAATTATTTATTATTTCGATACATATATACTTCTTCCCATAATTTCTTTTTAATATTTCGATCATGATATTCGGCACTGGAAGTATCATACAAAGCAAGACGCTTTTGTACCGCAACAATTAAGTTCTCTGTATCAATATTCATGATTATCAGGTTATTAATTAGATTTTTTTAATTACAACGTAAGGCCGGTTTTACATTATATGAATTGGTATGAAATTTTGATATAAATTTGCCAGTAAATATTTAAAGAGTATCATACACAAAAATTGTTTGTAAATTTCGTCCGAAGTTTTGTACTAATTATTTAGAACTGTTCTATTTTCTCATTAATTTGACAAACGAAATGTGCGCGCGCAGTGTTTGAATTGTATTTAGCAAAACACATTAACAGGTTAAATTGTTAATTGAATCTTCATAACTTTACTAACCCCGACAAAAACAAAATTGACTGATTATTTAACATAACATTTTCTTAAACATAAAAGTTTTATAGTCTATAAAAAAAATAGGTACATATAAAAAATTGCATTTTATTTCTAGAATAGCTTTGGAATTAAATGTGTTTTATAATTATGAATTAGTTTTTCTGTCATTCAATCATTTCAGTTAGGGAATTAAAATAACTTCTATATCATTCCCTAAATTGTCTGCAAAATTTGCCATCTATTCTAATCTATTGCCACTTAGTTATTGCACTTTTCTTAAGGTTGTAACATCATATCCGGATTTATCCAGGTCCGTCAAAACTACATAGAGAATGAGAGATGTTTAGCCATTCGCTTATTGACAGAGAAGTCCAAATAAAAAAAAAATTGACAAAGAATCGTCAGCCCTTAATTCGGAATTTAATAAATTTAGAATGCCTCTTCCTTCATTTTGCCTACTTACTCAATTTTTACACCCTATTTTACGAGACTAGCTATCATAGTTGCATTCAAAGAAGGTAGACACAATAGCAACATTCTATACATTTTTCACTTTAAATATCAAACAGGCATATTCATTAATTTCGAAATATTTGATGCCAAGTTACGGATATCATTTTTTTTATGTATGACATGCTAGTAAATTTTATCTCTAATTTAAAATAAAATTTAATACAAAATTCCATACTAAATTCAGTATAATGTAAAACGAGCCTAACGTATGAATTTGAGTGCTTGCGCAGAAAGCACATGTAACCGATCGAATTGTCGGTCATCTGCGCAAGACTATAGCAACATATATGACTCATTTTCCCGGCCGACAGTCGACTCGGTAAAAAAATAGATCTGGTTGCATCTTTTTTGTTGGACCGACAATATAGTTGGTCGTGTGTTCGTATCTATTACGTAGCATAATGTACATTGCAACCGACGTAATTGTGGTATACCGATTGTCGGTCGTGTGCGCCTTACCTAACTGTCGGTTTTGTGAGCAGATTGTGAGGTTTATATATTTATAATGTACATATTTTTATTTATAAAAGGCATTTCTTAATTTTTTTTTTTCATTTGGCATTTTGTGGTAATCAACAATTATTTTGTTAACTACGTACTAATTGATTTATATCCAACAAAGTAATCACTCAATTATATTACTTCTATTTTAAACTTGTTTTACTTATTTTCCACAAAAAAAACACACATATTTCCTTTCTAATTATTTATGCACGACTTTATTGACTGCTTGCACTATCGCTGAATATCATGAATTGCACGACTTTATTGAAGAGATTGCAGTGGGCCCAAGTGACGTCATGTACGATGCGCGCAAGAGCATACCTATTATCCTTTTACCATGGTATGTATTAAAAATAAACTGTCAAATTTTAAATGTCAATTAAAGTTAATCCTCTATTAAAATGTTCTTCAAAAATAAATTATAAATGCTGTAGAATATATTTATTATGTATTAGACAAAAAACGGTTTGAATCCTATAACATATAAAAAGATCACAATCTAGAATATACACCTTACCTTTAAGTACACGAAGACGTATCTAAAAATTAATATAAAAGCGAGCAGGTACTTTAAAACACGACAGCTATGACAAAGAAGCAAGCGTTAATAGCGCGTTCGTAATTGCGACGTAAGAACTAAGAGCGATAGGTGATGCACTAATTAAGCAAGGGCAGCGTTAAAAGTAGAGAAAATTAAAAAGCAAAACGTACATAGGAGACCGTAAAGAAAGAGGAAGATTCGCAAAACGCACTCACCAACGTTTGTGCAGCCGCTTGGTGCTGTAAACAACGAAGCAACATTTAGTAACATAAACACAACAGTAACATAAACTTTAGCTCACAAAAAAAGATGCAAGTATGGAGTTATAAAGATGGATAAGCGTTATTTATATACTATACACACATACATATATATGCACATATATGCAATATCCACAAATAATTTGCATTTACTTACAATAGAATCGCCAAATAAAAGTTACGTTGGTAATAATTTATTATTGCAACACTTTAATTTATTGCGTTGTACTCCCGTATAACCCTGTAATAATAAATCAAAAATGTCATTTTCCTAATGTACGGAAGTGACGATAATGAAAATATTACCTATGAAACATAATCGCCTACGAAATTATTACCATTTACATCTAACCTATATTTGTCATAGCTTTCATATTTCAGGCGTGTCAAATTGGAAGTTCCTAAAAGCTATTCCTCGTGATTTATTAAGGGATTTCGAAAGAAGTGACATTTACAGGTTTTTCATTGAAAACTTTACCAATAACAAATATAAATACAATTTTATGAAGCGTACTTGAAACCGTTATCAGAAAGAAAATATAAACCATGGGCTAGTTCTTCATTTTATAAATTTCATTATCAGTACAAACATATGTCGAAATAGAAACATATTTGAACATTGTCTTGACTAACTCTGTTCTTATAATAATTGTAGATACAGGCCATTTAATCTTTATTTAACTTAGTGCTTTATTACAAGATGGTGCACTTAGTTTCTACTTTCTTTGCCTAAATATTTGTCTTTGTCTATTCAATTACAAAAACCGAACATATCAAAGAAGCAGTGTACTAGTCGTTAGGAATACATACTGCTGTGGTTTATACAACCCATTTATCACTGAGATGTATTTTAAGTTGCATATTATGGCTGTTTTGTTTTCCTTGTTTGAACAGCTGATTTTTTCAATTTACCGAGAATTTTCACAATTTTGTATTGTTTTGAATGATTTTAGTTAAAGAGTTTATTGTATGATTTTTATTATGTAGTGTTAAGTTTTTTTAATTAATCCAGTCATTCATATGTCTATTGTTCGCTTGTGCTGATTTAATGCGTATTCTATTTAATATTGTCGTTATAATGTTATACGTCTGCGTTGTACGAATTTTGAGAGAGGGAGTTTTGTAAGTAAACAATTGTAGGATTTTGTTAAGGACTTCCTTGTTCGACTATTGACGTGAGTAGACGTATTTTTAAATCATTGTCGCCATTTTGTTCATTTTGTATTTTCTTCTTTAATTTTAGTCAATCAAAGAATTTTAATGTAAAATTGTTAATATATTAAAGTGTGTACTTTGTAGATATAGGATCAATTATTATTTTTTGTTTAGGAAGATTTATTTTAGTTTTTCTCTCATTTATATTTTTGGTAGAGTGAATTTTTCTGTTAATCTATTTTGCTGTATCATTTTTAATTTTTCTATCACCTCGTTTGGGTGAATAGAAGCATTGTTCTTTCATTTAGCTTTTTCATTTTTTGTAAATTGCATTTGTCCACGCTTAGATTATTTTAATTTGTGAAACCACATGGATAGAAATTCAAAAGTTGTGTATATTGGATAATCTTCCTGGACAAATGGAACCTTTTTTTGCTTTGCACAGGAAATACTATTGTCCTATTTTAAATTAGAGTCAAGTGCAGTTTTTATTTTAGGCCAGAACCTTCAGTTCTGGGTTTTTTTCTGCACAATTGTAATTTAACCCGTATTCTAGCTTTGGCCGAACGAAGACATAGTACAATGTTTTTATGGTATTCGCATTCGTAAATCCTCTGCAAGATCTAATAATAAAGTTAAGTGATTTTGAAGCTGAAGCACAGATGGTAGAAATGTGATGCGAAAACTGTGAGCGCTGATCGAAGAGGACACCCAAATCCTTAATTTCAGTCTGCCGTCGAATGGTGATATTATCCAAGTGATAGTTAAAGATTAATGGATTGTTTAAAAGAGTGTAGGATACTACAGCACACTTATTAATACTAATCTTTATCATATTCTCGCCGCATAATGTGCAGATTTCTTTGCAGAGATTCACAATCCTTTGCCGACGTTATTTTTGTAAAGATCTTTAAATCGTCCGCATAAGCCAAAACACGACAGTCTAACTCAGCCAGCAAATCATTAATGTAAACATTAAATAACAATGGTTCCAAGTTCGAGCCTTGTGGTACTCCAGAGTAGGCGGTAAAAATCCTGGATTCATAACCGTTATAGCAAACTTAACAGGAACGATTGGCAATGTAGGAAGCTATTAAGTCGGTGATTCCGGTTGAAAAACCAATGCAAGCAAGTTTAGTTATCAATATACGATGATGGATGGTATCAAAAGCCTTGGCGAAGTCGGTATACAAGACATCAACTTGTACTTGTGAATCTATACAGCTGCTTATATATTGCGTAACTTCTGCAAGATTAGTAATAGTCGATCTTCCATCCATAAATCCATGTTGTTGTGGAGATATATACAATCGAATGCAGTTGTATAATCTACTTCAGAGATGTTCAAAAATTTTAGAGCAGCTGGATAAAATTGCAACAGGCCTGTAATTCTGGAAATCACATCTACTACCTTTCTTAAATATAAGATTAATCCTACTAATTTTCCAAATATCTGGAAACGTGCATGTGCGAAGAGCAATGTTAAAAATCGAGCACACAAAATAGTGGCACAATCGCGAATTAAAAAAATAGGCAGACAATCATGACCCGAAGTGTAATCTCCCTTAATGCGTTTAATAGCTACGAGCACTTCATCACAGTAAACGCTCTAATTGAAAATAATTTGTGTTCGAAGGAAGGTCCAACGTAGTGGTAAGCACTAGTGGGTGGTACACTTCAGCGAAATTTTTGGCAAACATATCCACTATATCTTGGGCATCAGTAAATTTCCTATCAACTAGTTTCATACAACCAGGGATTCCGGTTTTTTGGGCAAAAAATTTCCAAAAGGTTTTTGGATCAGTAGAAATCATATTTTCCATGCGAGTTCTATATAAATCATACACAACTACAATTGTGGTTAACTGTACTACAATTGTTGGTTTTTGACAACAATTTTTTCCGTGTAGGCCTATTGGCCTATTTGGGCATCTAATACGCGGACATTTGACGATATATGAGGCATCCATAAAATGTCTATGACGTCTAATGGATATTCTGGATATGTATAAAGGATATCTAATGGATATATGGTAGACATTTTGTGCTATGTGGGTTATAATTTAAACATATAACGATATCATACAGTCTAAAGTCTAAACGAATTAAAGGTATTTCGGAAAAATGAATGAATAATTGAAAATGAAAATTAAGACAACAATGTTAATATTTCTTCTATTAACGTAGTCATTCTTCTTTTAAATTTGACACATTTGCGTTTGTTGAGACTTTCACTAAGCGCACTCTGATGCTTGCGCAGAAAATTGGGATTAAATAACTTTTTCAGTTAGTTTTGAAAAATGTTAAATTTCCAATTATCTCAGCAATTCTTCACTCAATAGTTTTTTTTTTCGTAAATTCATTTAAATCAACACAAAGAAAAACACTAAATCTTTGCTCATTTAACCGAATTCGTAGCTTTAATAATAACAAAGATAGGAATAGTGCGTCAAAATCCTTGACCAGGCTGCATATGATCTATTATAATTCTACCGATTACTAATCTATTTATTTTAAGAATACACCTTATATTCAACTAAAAACATCGTTTAACAAGTTTAGCTAATGGCTAAAAGAATTGTTGTGTTTTGTGCACCAGATTACTTAATAATTCAAGCGGAAATTTTCGTCCCGTTAGTTGATTCGGAGTTGCTTTGAAATTTCAGTCTCCGGTTATTCGAAGGCAACGTACGCAGCCAACGTATTTAACGCTCAACGGTATTTAATTTTCCGGTTGACCGAACGAACTGTTAGCCAACTATTATTCAGGTGGCGAGAGCGCAAATACCTATTTTCCGGCCGACGGGAACGCCTACAGCAACTCGTCGGCAAGCTCACTAATACTCGTTCGCGCTTAAGCAGAATAACCTATTAGCTGAAGTCTGCAGTTCGGTACATTTTTAATGGATTTTCATTATACGTTAACGACGGAACGTTCGACCGGCCAGTTTCCCGGCAGCGAGCAGTTGTTTTCGACAGGAAAGTAAACTAGAATGCGTTGGAACGGGTAAATACGCAGATGAAGGTCGAAACGTTTGCCCACCTAATTGGCGAGTCGGTATTTTGCGCGTTTGGATCGAGATGAATGTCGACGTTTGCGAAATGAACTTGTTTTGGAATAGTGACGGCTTAATTTTAAAATGTTAACTCTTCCTCTAAATATTTGTAACTATGTTGATCCACACTCCGCATTAACTAATTAGCCTCGCAAAAAAATACAATATACGCAATATTTACGCATTGTTGGTTTAAAAAGTCGCAGTAGTATTACAAAAAAAAGGGGACAAAGATATATTAAAATTTATTCAACATCCATAATATTTTCTAATTTATTACTATAACATTCTTGACAAATCGTAACTATATATTCACGGCAAATTAATTTATCACAGGAACTGTAGTATGGTTTTGTTTTTTTTGTCCTTTCGGCTTAGACAACTTGCTTTAGCTGATGGTTTTCCACTCTCTTAGGGGGAACCTATTATTAGCTTTATCCTGGTTTTCATATGATTGGGTAACGAAACTATTGTTGATCGATAATGAAGATGTCTATGTATCAATTCTTTTGCTATTTTTTTTTTTAAAGGACCTTCGAAAACGTGCTCCTGTTTATTGTGCTCATTCATTCATTCATTCAATAAATTAGGGTGGGCACCTAAAGTCACTTGAGCTAGGTGCTCATTGTACCATCCCTATTAAGTCTCTTATTTCCACTCGAGCAGCATGGTCTTCTCTATAAAGCCCAGTATCTTGCCCAGTGGGAACTTGAGAACCTTCGAGGGCTCCAATAGATCTATCCCGAAGTATTTCTGCTTGAGTACCTTCAATTCCTCACATGTGCGGATTACACGTAAACTTGTTTCCTCCTGTAATTCGCATCTTCTGCACCACAATTCGCTTACTCGACCTGTGTTGTGTAGATGCTTTTTCAGGGGACAGTGTCCAGTTGCTAGCCCAATAATGGTGTTAGTTCCTTTCTTGCTGCGCCTGAGTAGATTATCAGAGAATCTCTCATCCCCATCCCCTATATACCTAGCGCTTTGGTATGGAGTTGACCTTCAGTCGACCTCCATTTCTTTGTACTTTCTTTATCTAACCAGGTCCAGATCTCCCTTCTTGCGGAATCCTTAGTAATCACACATATGGGCTTTGGATCCATGAAATGTCTTTTAGAGTCCTTCTTAGCTAGTTCGTCGACTGTTACAGTGCCCTTTATATCCTCATGTCTCGGCACCCAAATCAGAGACACCGTGTAGTCTCGCGCCAGTGCAGTGAGGGATTGTTTGCAGTTTCTAACTAATTTTCACCTAGTTACGGAGTTCGAGACTGCCTTGATGACAGCCTGGCTGTCAGTCATTATATTAATTTTCCTCCTCATTTCTTGCAATCATTTCTGTACAGGCCGCAAGGGCGAATACATCTGCCTGGAAGACCGTTATATGCTTCCCCAGGCTTAGGAATATCCTTTGGTTAGGACTGGCTCCGCAAATACCGGCTCCTGTGCCCTGGCTGGATTTGGATCCGCCCGTGAACCTGTTATCGATAGCAGTGATCTTACTACATGCCTGGTCTCTCTTCGGTATGGAGATTTTCACCTTTTCAGCGAAGATAATTTCGGGTGCCATGCTGTCCGCGGGCATTTGCAGCGACGCCTCATCCAGCATCGTGCCCGTAGTATAAGTGTGCCCTTCCACCCTGCTGTTGTATAATGTAGGCATTTATGCCCGCGATGTTCAGAAATCCAAAAACTATTGTTAGTGGCCAGCTCGACGCTCTTCTGGATATTGAATATGTAAGACATAATTCATCCACTGTATCTACTCCACCTTTTGTTGTATTATAGAACAATAGTATTTCGGGCTTCTTTTCTACAGAATCATCGTAATAAAGTTGGGTTCTGTTTTTTGCATTTACAAAATGTCGTTGGTATCTCCCGCTTGTTTTTCCTAAGAGTGCCAACACAAGTTAGTCGATGGTTTTTATCGGATCACTCATTAGTTTTATGCTCATGAACCAACTGTCCATTGTCACATTCCTTCCAGTTTTCCTAATCGGTTTTATAAGACGGCAGACTGCAGAATATGGATCATTCGGTAAATTATATTCTCCTTGAGGCTGTTTTCTGCCATATATTTCAAAATCATTTGTGTAATAAGTACGGCTATCGCTTAGAAGAAAAATCGTGATTCCATACCTTGTGTTCACTTTTGATTGTATGCCTAAATGAGCTCATCCTCTGAATGCTTCCAGCTTTCAAACTTTTTTTCGAAATATTTTTCGATATCTGCCTTATTGGAGCTAATTTGGCGGTTTGTCTTCTGATATTGGTATATCATCAAACCATAAGCTAGTCAAACAAAAATAGAAAACATGTTCGAGACATACAAGCTGGAAAGATATCAACACCAGAACCACCTTTTGCCCAAAGCTTTTTAGTATTCAAACGTCCCGATTTCAAATCGCCTGCATAGTACAGCAAACCAAAGAGTGCCTTTATTTCTATTATGTTCGTAGAAGCAGCATCCCTCTCTCGAGTAAACTTTTCTCTGATAGAATCTATATATGTATATATTAGTGTATTTGACAATTAAATTTGTCGTATCATCCAAAATCATACAACCCCAAGCTTCGATCAGACTAGATGCAGTTTTCGTTTTTCGTTTTTTTCCCAGGAAAATGAGACACTAGATTGTTGAACCACTGTTTCGAAAGAAGAATAGTTTGTTTGAGAGGCATATAGGATTTGATGATATTTGATTTATGTTTAAAAAAGATACAGTCAATGTAAAAACGCTCGGGTGTTTTGTACCCTTACGGGTTAAGAAAACCTAAGAAAAATTGAGATATACAAAATGAAATAATAATAATGTAAATATATTTGCAATTACACCATTACAGACTTTCCCAAAATATTATCGTTTACATGAATAATATGCAGGTAAATCAAAAATATTAATATATAACAAACAAAACATACTTACAAATAAATAAACCTACCAAAAGAATAGTAAGGGCTACACGAAATATGCGGCGGCAACACACGTTATGACGTTGAAATTGTATTTTCTCAAATTCAGTTTTCACATCCAAAAAAGTGATCTGCTCTAAACATTTTACAGCAGTTTTTAATCCATATAAAAGCAAATTCGTTAAATACCTATACGTATTACAAAATTATCGTAAAGATGGCGCTTCTGGCAAATACCATTATAAAATATTAATCTAGTATATATACCGCGAAACTACTAATGAAAGCCGAGATTATTAAAAAGTAATTGGTAACATAGTAAATAAAAATCGTGAGTATTAGTGGCCCGAAATTATCTTTAATTTCAGTAAATCATTTTTATTTTTATTTTTCCCTGACTTTTCGACCACTTCGGTCTTTTTCAAAGGTTAACTCTTATTCTATAGTTAACTTAAGCGGTCCACATTTTTCAATTAACCACTTGATTTAAATTTCGTCATACATAATTATTTAGTAATCAGTTGGACTTTTTTAAAAAGATTATTAAAACAACATATAGGACTGACCCAATACATTTTAAAAACACGGTTGTTAACAAACTGTCAATGTCAATAACAGCAAATGAAAAATTCATAATATTAGTTAAATTGAATAAATAAACATATAGCATTAGAGAAATAATGATTTTGTCATTTATTGAATAAAAAAAAATTTTTATAAACAATTTTAATGCCACCTTCTGCAATTTATGTTTTAACCTATATTTTATAAGTTGAAAGAGCTTTAAGATAAAACGAAACGTTGTTGTATTTTTTCTAAAGACAAAACTATCAAAAAAAAGATATGTATTGTAAAACTCAACGTATAAGCTCTTTATTAATAATAATACACAACACTTTACAAATACTATTTATTATTCGACCTTATTATACTGTGGTTCTTCACCAACTAACTTTTACCCTTGAACCTATATGTCTCTAGTTTGTTTACATTAGGGAAAGGCACTCAGACACATCCCGTACGTAGCCCTCTTTCTTTGTCGCATGAGATGTTGTCATCTAATAGTATGTAAAAGTTTGTTCCTTGAGAAAGTAAATCAAACATTCAAGATGATCATTACTAACATTTTTCATATATGTCTGTCATATTATAAATACTTTTATTTTTTAATTATGCAATGATATTTATTTTTACAAAATTTCTTTTAGTTTTCCAAAATAGAAAAATATTTAACGAAAATACCTACATATATATTGCATTCTAATTATACAAAAAAAAATATCAGTGTTGGGAAGCTATCGACAACTCTAATCGTTGGTAAAACGGAAAAAAAATAAAAACTGGAAAGATCACAGGAAACAATTAAAGTCTCACTTTTATCAACTTTTAATTATTACAGGCGTGCGTGTTTTAATTAAATGTTGACGAAAGTTTAGTAATATTAGTGGTGATAATATCAAACTATTACGTTATTGTGATAAGGAATACAAATTGGATTTATACTAGAGGCATATGAAATAGAGAAGCAAAGTGGGACAATAATTTAGTGTAGTTGAATGAACAATTATATTATTTTTTTTTTTAATATTCTTCTCCTGGTCTTTAGGTCATAAATATTGAAAACATGAATGAGTACAACAACGTTTCGCTTTATTTCATAAATTAAAAATTATATACATGGCAAGAAATGAAGCTTTAAGATTATATTATAATGTTATACCAATATTTTCAGTGTATTTGATCTAAACCCCATGTTTATTTTTTTTATCAAAAGTCACTGAACTAAGAATTAAATCTTATACATTTTTAAGAAATAGTGAAGTAATTCATTTGATGTTATTTTAGGTGCTATTCATAATATTAAATAAATTAAATAATATCTCAAAAAATGATTGAATTTAGGAAGCTAATCACAAAAGTGACATTTAAAAAGAAGAACAACTCGTATACCACAAGTGCTAATGACCCTAAAGCTGTCTTTTTTAATAGGTGCTAATTGACCTGTAACTTACAACCATAGCATAAGCCAAACTACTACAGACATAAGATGTGCCATTGTACTATAGTCTTCAACTGTATTTTTATAATCTACGGCGTTAGAAGCTGGCGTATGGCGTTTGCTATCAGCTAACTCGACGCTTATTTCATAAACTACCGTTTTGTAAGTAATATTGGGCTGATTCATAGAAATTTAAAATTACTGGTACAAACTTCATGTTATATATATGTTGAATCTACTCTATTTCAATACAGTACAGGTCAAATTTTAGCATCCTTCCAAAACTTATTTAAAAATAAGGCTACGCCCGCATTGATTAAACCTATACTGTAACATAGACGAGACAGAGATAGGCAAAAGAGATCTACTGAATAAATACTGAAAAGAAGACTGTCAAAATGATAGTAGGTCTGCTGACTAGTCATTGTAGACTAAATAGGCATATATACAACACAGGCCTGTAAATGACGCAATCTGAAGATTCTGCCAAGAGGAGGAAGAAACACCAGTTTATGTGCTGTGCCAATGTGAAGGCCTGGCGAGGACAAGGTTTCTAGTAGTGGGCCTGGAAAACCTCACAGCTAGCAGCTACACAAAGAAGCCGCCCTCAAGGATGATAAACCTAATTAAAATGGCAAAATTATAGAGCGCCTTCTAGG
The DNA here is from genome assembly GCA_004143645.1 of Protaetia brevitarsis. Classification (NCBI taxonomy): domain Eukaryota; kingdom Metazoa; phylum Arthropoda; class Insecta; order Coleoptera; family Scarabaeidae; genus Protaetia; species Protaetia brevitarsis. The sequence goes on along the minus strand of RXPK01000225.1, from coordinate 2,745,398 downwards.
AAAAAGGGGATCACAATAGATCTGAAGAGGTCACGGTGAAACAGGTTCATAGGCCAACCCAATCCTAATCTAATCTAATCTAATACCTACTCTAACATATAATCACTTTGCAAGAATCTAAAAAAAAAACTAAAAAGATTTCAATGGCATATCACGCGCTTGATTTATCACTATCAAATCTCCAATAGGTAATTATATTAACTGGTTTTCGTTAAATTCTAATTGTATTCCCGGAAAATCTGTGAGAACAAAATAAATTAAATGCGCGAGGCACCTCCACCAAAATTTTACTTGCCATTATCTCATTTTGTGTATTGCACAAACCTCAAACGTTAAACTGAATTACCCCTACGCAGCTTTATAATTAAGCCAACACCAATTAGTACGCCGCCTGTTTTCTCGGTAGGTTTCAGATAATTCACGGTTCTTATAGAAATCAATAACTTTCGTAGTCTCATTCATATTAAGTCAATAAACATTTGTATTAATAGATATTGCATGCTAAATCGCGTGTTAAGCTTGCTTCTAGACCCGATACAGATATTAATAGAAAAGTGATTATCCATGCCGAATAGCAAAATGAAATTTTACATGGTGGTTATCGAGGGTTAATGGAAGCAGGGTACTATATAATCCATCCATTATTACTCTTTATGAAATATATTGTACAACAAAATTGCCAATTTGAGGGGATTATTTATTGTTGGCTGAATCTGTTAGGTATATTGAAAGCAGCTATAAAATCGGTATACTGGCCCAGTTTAGTAGTAAGTCAACTTAAGATATATATAGAAAAACCGGACAGAAGTGGTGGTAGCGTAATGGCATCACCGTACAAGATTAATTAGAAATATGGAAACAACGACCTTAAGCCGTATATGGAAATGATAATAACTTCCTAAAACGAACATTTAGAAAAAAATCCAAAAACACATAACCTTTATTTTTTCATTTAGTTTAAAGATTAAAAAAAGAAAAATTGAATTTATAATATACAAGTGGTGTTCTTTTAATCCCCTAATCAGCTCGTAGGTACGCCACTGTTCTTTTTTCAACCTAAAATGTACGCCTGCTAACAGGGAACAGTTTGATCTTAACCCGATCTCGATATCTGCTCTCGTTTCTGAAATACTGCAAAAAAAAAAACGTGTTTTTTCGGGGAAACTTTGAGCCCTCATTACACCCAACACAACCAAATATGGGACGCTAACAAAAATACGTGTCAAACATTTTTCAGTGATCTATATTCCTATCAAATTTTATCTACATCGGAGAGACCAACTTGAGGGCCTTTCCTTGTAAGTAATGTTACATGTTGATATTATTATCGTTAGCACACTTCTTTTTGCTCCAAATAAACTTAAAGTCTTATTGTGTTTTTTGACCTTGATAAAGGTGATTATGTCACCATCGGTTTTTGATGTATATAGGGTGGTTAACAAAAGCTTTTTGCTGAAACATATTTTGCCGCTTTCTTCAGAAATTACTTTTTAAATTTTTAGTTTAGATCATGTAACATAAATTCAAAAAACTTAAATTGAACACCCTGTATACTTTTGTAGTTTCAGATTTTCCTCCATAAATTGATTAAATCGATTTATCACAGTTACTATCTATTATGATTACCTGGTCAGTTATGAGTAAAATTTATTTCTGAGAAATTTGATAGAAATATGTCATAAATTGACAATAATAGTTATTTGTATCACTAGGCCAGAAACTGCAGTACTTGTGGGCTTCGGCTACCGCCTCGGCTCACAAACCGTGCTCATACTCGCAAAAGAGTTTCTGGGCGTGTGATACACAATGTTTTTTAATAGAAAAGAAATTTTGACACTATAGGGAGTTGACAGTACAAGTTGGCACACATGTTATATACCTTAGTATTTTGACGTTTCCGAGAATAAATCTTTTTTCTATAAATTTCTTTCTAGTTTAATATCTATTTATCAATAATAAGTGCAAAAGACACCAATTCATCTTAGCATGATTGAACAGTAGCTTAATGACAATTTATTTCACGTCTGTCATGTGGAATCTAGTATGGCCAACCTTTAGTGACATTTTTGCTTGTCTAGGCAGGAAAACGGTAGTTTTCCTGCGGCTTTGAGGTACTAGAAAATGAGTGTTTCTGGATGGAAGCGCAAAAACAGATATTAACACTATTCAATAACGGTTAATAAATAAACAATAGTAACTATCTCTATTATAATGAACTGTCGATTTTGACGTTGACACATGGTACAGGGTTATATGTTGATATGATGCAGGAACGTATAGGTTATTAGATTACCTTCTTTTTATCTATTTTGATACTGTTAGCATCTGCTTGTTACCAATTCACTACATATTTTTATTAAATATCTAGGCAATACATTCAGTGTAGTGATTATAAAATATGTACTAACATCATTACTTATAGGTAATCATAGTATATAATAAGTGTGATTCCAAGCGATTTCAAATCAATTTAACCTGTTTATCTGGAAAATGGAATCTAAAACAACAAAAATGTACAAAGTGTTCAATACATTTTTTTAATTTATACCACATGACCCACAAACAAAAGCTTAAGAAATAATCAAAACATACTTTATTATGCAGAGTTTCTGATAATTTCTATTCCGCAAAATAAATTTATATGCAACAATTCTTTCCCGAGATATTTCGTGTCCAAACTATAATGGGACACTTGTATATATTTCCTTTGAGGTTTCTGTATACTACATCTAACCTTTTTACTTTCTGGCAACTATTTCTTCTTTGTCTCTACTAATCATGATAAAAGCGTTTGCCGAAGATTCACTTTAGGTCGATAACTTTCATTGTGTCGCGGCTGTGTAGAATTGAAAATGCTTTTTTCTTCTTTAATTGTTTTTTTTTTTTTTTTTTTGAAATTACGCCTATCCGAATATTTTTTATTAAATGGAAAGTTGCAAATGTTATCCTATATCCTACAGAAAAGGACATCTTTTTTCCTGTGCAACACCTTTTTCTTTAAAACCAATTTGAATGACATTTATATAATAAAACACCAATTCTTATTAAATTAAAGGTATGTTAAGCACTGTGAGACGTAATGAACTAACGTACGAAATATAAATAAATAAAAGTTCTATCTCACAACAGTTTTTTAATCTTTATACATTCCTTAACTAAGTTAACATCTTTAGGTGTACAAGTACATTGTCTGTCAGAATACTAAATATGTATATATACAGGGTCCCACCGAACTGGTTCATTAGATTTTTTGAACTTCTAGTAAGAATTTGATTTTGAAACTTGCAGTGTAGTCATGGCCCACTGTCATCTATTTAAGGAAATTGTAAAATTTTCAACTTTATAGCACTTTCGGTATACAGGGTGTTGATATCAACTTTCTTATTTTAAATGGAATGGCACAATTTTTATCGGTACAATGAATGTATCGAGTCATTTGCAATTAGTTTACATGAGGGTTTCCTATCGCTGAACTCAACCGTTTTTGAGATATTTGCAATTTTGTTGATTTTTTGACGTTTGCACTGTTTCAAGTAAAATTAAATAGCTGATAAGGTATCAGATATTTAGTGGTTCTACTAATGTCGATGTAAGTACAAAGACATAGGTAGAAAATGTTATGGCAATAATGACCGAATCATATACAGGATGTTCGAAAACGTGCCTCGAATGTGGATACCTTTAAACCAACAAAACTTTTTTATTTCAAACGGAACATGGTATTTTTTACTACAGCATCGAATGCAGCGTAAAATTCTACATCGATTGACATTAGAGTTTGGTATACCTATTTTTGATAGTTTTCGAGATATTAGCATTTATTGCCCAAAATATGACTAATTTCCGAGTTTCGAGTAAATAAAATATTTTTTCCTAAAAAACACTCTGTATATTATTTTTAGAATGATGCGTTATCTTTTTTTGCATTGTTTGGTTTCCATACCTGAGATATTTATCATTAGAAGTATTTTTCTAATTATCCAATTATAGCGAATTTTATGTAATTGTAATTATAAAATATTAATAAGCCATAATTATTATGCGACAGCAAACTACATGTTAACATTTTTACCTGCTTATTAAATGCATCGAGAATAAGTCAATTAAAAAAAAACTAAGAAACTATTATTCTGAAAGAACATTTATATTGAACATTTTGGAAGACTTTTAATAGTTTGTTCCTGATTTATGTTATCTGTCTGTATCGCTTAATAGTAATCGCTAGTTTAATGCGAAAAGCCAAGAAACTGCGTTGCTTTCGGATATTTGAAAATATTATGGGTGTATTTAGGATATCTGCTTTAATTTCCGTTTGTATTTTTTTTTTGAGGTTTTTATTCATTGCAAATAAGTGTAGGTATCTAATCATTGTTACATTCTTCATGAATGTAGAATAAGTCTAAAAATGTTATTTGTATATGTAACTTTCAATGTTTTTCTTATTTCTTTCGTTTTACAATATTTTACTTGGAAGAATATGTGTGAAGGAGTTTACAGCATTAGGACTTTCTATAAATATGACTTGTTAATAACTGCATAAACTGCATAGGTTTATCACTGCGCAATTTGGTAAATTACCGACAATGGATATCACTTGTTTGTTAGCACATCTCATGGCCTACTAATATCTAATAATTAATGTACGTTCTGTATGACTAAAAGGCATTACTACTAGTAAGAAACTGGTGAACATTAGATATCTGAAACATAAATATTTAGATAGTTTAGGCAAATAATGTACACAGTGTTTTGTAGGAAAAAACTCATTTTATTTGTTTGAAGCTTGGAATTTAGGCATATTTTTGGCAATTTTTTGCAAGAAATGCTAATACTTCAAAAACTATTAAGAACAGGTATACCAAACCCTAATATCAATCGATGTAGAATTTTGCGCTGCATTCAATGCTGTAGTAAAAAATACCAGGTTCCATTTAAAAGAAAAAAGTTTTGTTAGCCTAAAGGTATCCATATTGGAGGCGCGTTTTTGAACACCCTGTATGTGATTCAGTGATTATTGCTATAACACCTTGTAGCTACATCCTTGTATTTACATCGACTTTAGTAGAACCACTAAATATCTGCTATCTCATGAAATATTTGATTTTATTAGAAAGAGTGCAAATGTCAAAAGATCCACAAAAATCAAAATATCTCAAAAACGGTCGAGTTTAGGGATAGGGAGCCTTCATACAAACTACTTGCAAATGACTCGCCAAATTTATTAGACCGATAAAAATTATACCATTCCATTTAAAATAAGAAAGTTAACAACACCCTATATACCGAAAGTGCTATAAAGTTGAAAATATTTTCCTTAAATAGATAACAGTGGGCCATGACTACACTGCAAGCTTCAAAATCAAATTTCTATTAAAAGTTCAAAAAACTCTAATGTCCCAGTTCGGTGGGACACCCTGTATATATAATAAGTATATCCCACGTAATAAAAGATAAAATCAAGCTTCAGGACTATTATCTCAGATAAATTTTAGATATTTATAATTCAGGGGTGTTAAACCTGTATTTTGTAAGCTATTTTTATGTTTCTTCATATAAATAACTTCCCACTTGTTAAGATTTTTACAATTTGAAAACTTAATTACATCTAAACCATCTATTGAAAAAGTTTATAAAATATTATTATCTCAGATTTAAAAAGCCTTTTGTTTTATGGTTTCCGAGTCACACAGATAACCTTGTACATTCATAATTCTATAAGTTAAAGGTTATTTCTAGAGTATTTTATTTAGGCAACCATGCACATACACTTTTACTTCGATTTATCGGCATATCACCGTTACAGTTGGATAATGTAAGTATAGAAACGCTGGATACCGTAGCAGAAAATGCAGCGTAGCAATATAAAAAACTAAAATATGGCGAAAGTAGGTTAAAAGGAGAAACAAAAAGTATTATACATCATTTAACGTAATCATCAGGTAAATGAAAAACCTTTCCTCCACCGCCAATGCGTACGCAATACGAACTCATCTTGATATTCGCTATAAATTTCGAAGAGCTCTGACGGTACTTTTACACCTGACCTACCCACTTTGGCGATATTTTCTTTAAAGTATCGTAAATTTTACGACCCCTTTCGCATCGAATAACTATGGCAGTAAAATAAAACAGGCGGCATTTTTTTTTGGATATTGGAATACTTAAAGGGGGCAACACTTACTATCTAATTTCACGGTAAAAGGCACGTGACACGATCAGTGAAAATTTATGGGAAATAACATCAATTGCTACAAGATTTTTCACCAACAAAATAACAAGTATCGCATATATGTGCATATCTTTATACAGTATAAAACACACATTTTTTTTTAGTTACTTACTGAATACCCATCCATTCTTCATTCTACGTATATTTTATAAGCACGTGTCAATATTGTACATACACCAAGCAATTTATAGCTCAATATACAGTCAAATATAGTGAGGAACCAAAAAGACTGGTAGATTTGATTTTTTTAGATCTCTGAAATTTTGATATATTAAAGAGAAATAATCACATTTTGTAGAAATGTGGAGGGGATATAGAAGCTGACATATTTTTATCGCAGTTTTTAGAACAAAAAATAAGATTAAATTAAAGCATTATTACATATAATAATAAACCAAATATTACAAAAAAAGTATCTGCAGCTTATTCTAAATAAGCGTAGTAATAAAAAGTTTAATAAAGTATAAGAAGTTTTCGTGCGGATGAAAAATATCCACAAATCCATGCTACCAACTGTATGCCGACGTGAATATAGTCCTGCAAAACTTTAGATCATATACAGAACATATAACCGGATAAGCTAGTGAAATCGGCCCTTGCATAAATTTGGCTAATTTTGTTTCTTAAAGTAGCTTTATGTACAAGGCTTTCATTTCAAAATTAGCCACCCGGAAGAATAAGAAAACAGGTCAATTTAGATCTACGGGGAAGTCAAATTTTGGGTACACATATCTGCGAGTAGTTTCAGGAAGCAGCGTCTTTGAAAAAGTCTTGCTATTAGCAATCTTTTAGTAATTTTTAGAGAAAGATTTAAAATAACTTTCATTTAAAGTAATTTTAAATCTTTAAAGCGATGTTATGAAAATTAACCATAATTAAAATAGATATCTTAATAAAAATCAAGAACTTATTTAGCTTTTAATGCAATAAAATTAGTGCAAACTGCACTAATGAACTTTTATAATTAACGTTTCTAATACACCTATGAAAGAATTTATATTTACAAATCTAAATTTCAGAAAGATAGCCTAAATCATCCAAACTAAATAAAGACTTACTTATTTATTATAAATTTAAAGAGTTGAGTGATTGTATTGGGGTATAGTTATGAAAGACAACAGTTGCCTAAGAGTTTAAAAGAGGAAATGCTTAATGGCATTCATTATGCTTATCAAAACTTAGAGATGGAATGGAAGAATCTAGCCAGAGAATCCCTTTACTGGCCTGGCATCAAAAACAAGTTAAAGGCAAAGTTTCAACGGATGCAATGTTTGTATTAAATACAGTGTAAACAGGAAAGATCCTATGATACCATACAATATTCCAATAGATCCAAGGAAGAATTTAGTTTTAGATTTGTATATATTAAGTAAGTGTGACTTCAGAAACCGATCTATTACGTTTTTTAAGGTTGTGCTTCACTTTTTATTGATTATTTAGGTTATAGAGTCATTTGCTTACATAGATTAGACATAAGCCAAGCTGTCATCAGCTGTTCCTGCCGTTACTATTATTTTGACATATGTATCAAGAAAGTAGTTCTCATACTCTCAAATGTCTTGCAGATGTTGCTACTTACTGAAATCTGGTAAAGTCACTAGATATATAGTAATAAGTACCGCAATTGGCCGCCATATTGTGTCCAGCTTAGGCGCCAAATTTAAATTTAATCATTGTAGTTTATACGTCCCGTCAATTTTTCTATTGGAGGTAACCACGATGCCGCACAGTGGTCAATTTAGGCGGTTTTGCGGAAAAAATTAAATAACTTTTGAACCACACTCCGTTCTGGAGTGAAATTTCATACAGTAATTATATATATAATTAACTATTTATGACATGAGAAATAATACCTGAATTAGCATCTTAGAGGGTAATTATCGATAGAGGAAATAAAAGTTTAAGGTATTTCTACATTTAAAATAGGTTAATATTTCAACATGTTGTTGAAGACTTTGTAACTCAATTTTTACGCAACTTTCTTTAATAGTTATGTTGTCAGGATAGCATTTTTTTCATTTCTTCATTTATTAAGTAATAAGGAGGAAGAACATCGTGGCCACTGTTCTTGAGGGCATTTCTTATCACCTCATATTGATGTTTGGATAAATCTGCATCTATCATAAGAGCTAACGCCTTCTCTGTCGCCATATATTTTGCTCTACATAATTTTAGAGTATCAATTCCACTAGCAGCAGCTTGAAGTTGTTCCTTAGGAAAAATTTCACGCAGTTATTGAATCATATACCGTTTAGTGCGATCACAACATTCACTGAATTTCTTTGTTGGGGGCCTCTTGATAAAGACCTTTTTTTCGGAGATGGTGGTGCGTCATCCATAGTATCTTCCTTTTCCGTCTCGAGTTTTATGATAAAAACACCTTGTAGCCATTCATTGTAGTCATTAATTTTTTTTCTCTAGTTCTATGGCTATTGTTCCACTTTGCTTTGAATTTGGAAACAAAGTTCTTTTTTATTTTATTTAAAGTATGCTGGATTTTGTTGACGTTTCACTTAAAAAACATTTTAAGTCATTTACTTGATATTTACACTTGATTAATTCACTGCATATTACATCATAATTTATTGATATTGTATCCAGTATTAGCTTGGAAAGATATACCGCCAAAGACTGATGCAATATGAACTACCCTCGATATGAACATCAACAATTTTCAGTTCAGCAATAAAGTAACCGTGCTCCTAACTAAGAGAGAGAATGGAAGACGTGAACATAATTTTTACGGGATAGGTATATTGTAAATATCTGACTCTATTGTACAAATGAAATAAAAAGAATTTAGGTATATTTTTTGAACTAGCGGCAAAAAATATCACTGTATGCTATTTTGTTTGCGGTTTTGAGAATAAGATCGTCAAAGATATAAAAAATAGTTGCTGACACGTCAGTTGCGGATCACCCCGTATAATACTTTAGTATAATAGGTAAAATATTACTTATGCAATTACAAATAAATTGTGTCTGTCAAAAGTACAAAACTGTGTAAGGGTAACCTAATTAAAAATCCTTCCTAGTGCTCTGCTAATATTGTATACTGTGCGCGCTACTAGATTTTTAGCTATTTTTTAGCTAGAGGCAAAAAGTAGCAGCTAAATTTTGTTCACTCTTGTTCCTTGGGCTATGGAGAACACGTAGAAGAAAGAATCAGCTTGGCGGTCGTTGGCGCTAACATTGAAAAGTCTAGACGAATATTTTCGTGTCAACTATATTGCACTTTCTCTTAAGTTAAATAATAACCCTATGTAATATCATTACATCTTAACGATTGTTACTGTATAGTAAGCATAAACCTCCACCTTAACATTTCTGGTGCTATTTGTTTCAAAACTTAATTTGTTTCGCTTGTATGCATTCTCACTTTTCAGTAATATTTCAAGTAAAAATTCGATAAATACCATCATTCAACTTCAAAGTGCTACTGAACATCAGCACTTTTAATTTATGTAACTATTCGTACTAAATAATCATTTCTAATCCTTCTGCTTCAGATTGAACCTAAAATAACAGTTATAGCGCATATTCGAAAAATAGACTTTTTTCCGCCTATATCCCACTGTGCGCCGCTGTGATGTAATGAAAACTTAACTGCGCGTTTTTCTACTGGTTTAACTCTCCTGGCCCCATAACCAGATGGAAAGTATAATAAAAGATTGAAAACGCGAGACACAAGGATCAAGTTGTATATTGTCAACTGCCAGTACTATGTCAGTGCAATTAGTTAAACAACAGTGTTACTATGTTACATTAAAGTATATACAACAGTAACCAACATTATGACAGCACTGACAGCTAGAATTGGCTAAATATAGTGACTTTTGTAGCCAACCGCCTACATCTGAAGCAACTGACCCTGATTCCACCATATTGTGTCCAAAAAAGGTTCTTTTCTCTCTGACACCAACACATTGGTGCAATGAATTGCAATATTTTATATATCTAGTGACTTTAGAATCTGGTGTAACATTAAACTTATGTAAATTTGAATAATCCAACAGACCGTATAAAGCAAACTGTCCAAGTCATCAAAGAGGTCGTGGTTCAAACAATAAAAAATATTATGAAGAAATGCCAGGAAACAAAAACGGATGTCTACACAGCATTATTGCAATTTAGACAAACTCCTATGTTAATAGTAACATTCCATCACCTGCAGAATTATTAAAATGTAGGAAATTAAAGGAAGTAATACCTATAGAGTTGACAAAATGTTAAACCGACAGTAATTAATGCCAAATCTATTCAAAGGAAAATGTTATGTAAACTACAGAAACAAAAGTTTTATTTTGACAGGGGCAGTAGATATTTAACGGTTTTTAAACGAAATCAACGAGTTTTTTATAAAAAAATAAAAACCCAAACGATGCAGTTTCAACAGATAGAATCAGAAAATCTATTAGAAATGTTATAATATAATAAATAATTAGTAATTGAACATTTTTACATGGTGTTCGCATAAATGTCTCCCAGGAAACTGCTCTGGTGTAAAAAAATTAGAACAAGAAACTAACTATGTAACGAGTAAGGAAAGAATCGTTAGAAAGCCAGAAAAAAATGAAGCTTTTATTATGTGAGGGGATGTAACATGATACGCATATGCGCCTGGCACTACCAGGAACTTTAGCACCAACCACGCTGTACTATACAACCGGCGAACGAATAAAGACGTATTAAATGACAGATTGTTTGATTAAAATAAATGAATCAACCACAGTTACAATCATTTTCCACGGAACATTTAAGAGAATCTTTAAGTTGGTCACATTGGAGTTGTATTGAAAGACGAAAAACAACTCGTATTAAAACATTAAGGCATTCATTTATTAAAAGGTGTGGTACACATCCTGCAAACGTCAATTCAGATTTGGAAAAATATTTTGTGATACTAGTACTATACTCTGCTGGGCTTTCGGGCTTCTCTTCTGGAAGATCCGGTATACACGATTTCAGTCCCGAAGCCCAGACAGTACTGGTATGGACACGGTCGCTGAAGTCTACGTGTTAACTTGTGATACTAATTTTATAACGAACAACTCTGTTTACAAAGAACTAAAACAGAAATTGTGCGTTATAAACTAGTCTCTGTGTTCCAAGTTAAAAAAAGAAATCCTGTACACGTTTTCTTTGAAGGTAATCTTTAAGTGTCATGGTACTAATTTTGAGTGGCTAATTTTTATGAAATGATTAAGTATATATTTGGAAACAGTTATAATTAATATTAAATTTCAAAATAACCATATCAAATTATATTGGTAAAAAACCAATTGTTTGTAAGTTAATGCACTGGGACGAATCCAGAGTCGGTAAGCTAACTCTCAGCCAGATTGCGAACTTTTTTGATAGGGTGCAATCTGACTGAGAGGGCTAAAATTAACATGGAGGCACAATAGGTCTTTTTGACCGAGTTGCCTTCTTCGGGTTACACCCGCCCATGGGAAAAAAAAGTTAATACAGTACTGAAACTATTTGGCCATAATGCGCTATCATAATATGCCTTATCTACAGCATATTCATGTGTTCTTCTTAAATCAGAATTATCAGTTTGTTAGCTCATTACATGTATCTACTGTAAAATTTAACTAGTTCATCTCTCTTGAGTGATCGGAAAGTTTACATCATACACACACCAAAAATTATTTAATCGAAATATATTATCTTTGTTTTGACTAAATTTCTGTTTTGTATGGACGCAATATTTACTTTTTTAGAAACATAATGTTATTGTCTACATTAAATTTATATATATAAACTAAAAAAATCTCATTCGAACATGTTTATACTCTGAAAGTGTGTTGAAATTCTTAAATTGTTTATAAAACAAATTTAGTAATCAAAAGAAGGTCAAGGAAGGCAAAAATAAGAAATACATATCTTATATGGAAGCATTTTTACATTAATACTTTGTTTTTTTGTTTTGTAAAAGATTCAGATTGTCATTATTATATATGTATTATTCTATATTATAAGAAAACAGTTTCAATTAAATTATTCAATTTATCTAAATAAAAAATATGTATGTCCATTAATGCAAATAGAACTTCCAGTTCAGTTAATGTTTATTAGAGTAATCTGTTTTACCTATATTTTTACCTCTTCCCGAAACTATGGTATTTGTTTCCATCATTAATATGATAAGCGTATTATAAAAACAGCTCTTGTTGTTTTAAAAATTGTGTAGGAAAATCACATAATAAGGAGAAAATAGGTATTTCATGTTACTTTATTTAAAGGCTGCAAATCAATATCAGATGAAATGGCAAAATATAAATCCATATGTTTTAAATTCAATAGCTACTGAATAAGAGAAAAGTTTCTTTAATTTCTGGTATTTTTCCTTTAGATCGTATATTCTAGTGCGATCCATGTAATCTGAACCGTTTTTTTTTTAATGTTAATGCGAGAGCACGAGGCCACCACATAAACCATTACTACTTCACTTAAATTTATTGGCTGGAATATGTTTATAGGCACAACACCACAGCAATGCCAATTGGAGCAACTTTGGAAAATATTTCTTTGCAATCTAATAGTAAGTACGAAAATTCTCCTTAAGAATGAACCATCAATTTAGCAATACCCAAAGTAACTTTTTCTTTTCGATATGAGAGTACGTGCATTGTTATCAAACAGATATCAAGGTTTCCACATTATTTCCTTATTGTAGCTGCATTATGGACTGAAAAGAGATTGCGAAACCTTGGTAACGTAATATTTTCCAAAATGTGGCAGTGAATTTTCTATTTATAGCGGGTGAGTCAATCGTCCGATATTGGTAGATATTGACTTTAACATCTCTCATAAAAAATTTTTCAATGTGACTTCATACCTGACGGAAAGAAGTGCACGTTCTAAATATATTTCCACGTCACGCGGTGTACCAGTTTTCCAGGACCGTACCTAACTTCATTTTTTCAAATTAAACCATACTTATTTTCTATGCATGTGTATTTGTTGTAATGAGTGCTACAAATACATATGTTCGTTTCAAATTTCGAATGTAAGGTCGCCAAGTTATTTAACTTTTTACATATAATTTTCAAAATGCACATGTTTATTTAATATTTTTTCCGGCATTATCATTGATGATTAAACTCTAAAATTTGCTAAGTGGCTTAGGAAAGCTTAGATTTTTCTTATGAATTGAATGTTATTTGGTAAAATTATACAGGGTGTTCTTCAGAAGCAATCAATTTGTTTGATATTTAAACGGCTTTTACTTTGTTATTTAAAGTTGAACAGCCTATATTTTTTTATTTCGTCATATGCCCTTTATTATGATTTTTCATTTTTGTTAGCAGTAGAATATAACTAAAACTTATACTTTCTAAGATAATTTGACATTTTTAGAAATTGCCCCACAAATAACATTTATTCATAAAAGGTAGGCGGTGAAACTATTTTTTATGACATCACCAACTGTAAACACGCTGTGTTAGTAGATTTTCTTTATTTAGTGTTAATTGAAATGAATTTCAATCACGTGGAACTTGTTGATATGGTGTATGTTTTGGGTGAAGGAGAACGAAATTTTATGCTTGGTTCCCGAATTTACGGTCAAGGATTTCCTAATCGCAGATATCCCACCGCTCTAGCGTTTGAAAAACTTCGAAAAAGATTTCATTGAACGTACAGGAGAAATTAAATACGAAAAGAAACGAGAGAAGCGTGTTACCCATGAGGAAAATGACTTTGCTATACTATTAAGCGTGGTGCAAAAATCGTGCAAGCACACGTACAATAAGTAATAATCTGGGCATCACGCCAAACTTCAATCGAGAACTTTGCGAAAACATAAATTTCATCCATTTCATATTCAATTGGTTCAAGAACTTGATGCCGGTGATTTTTAAAAACGTTTAGAATTTACGGAATGGACCTTGGAAAAATGTCACAAGAAAATACTTTCTTTAATTATCTGTTATTTACTAATGAGGCGACTTTCACAAAATGGTTATGTAAACCGCCATAATTTTCATTATTATACCACAGCAAATCCCATTTCATAAGACCATTAGTCACCAACATTGAGGTCTATAATGTTTGGGAGGAATAGTGGGATCTCACTTGATTGGACCATATTTTTTTGAAGGAATGTTGACGGGGAAGCGTATTTGAATCTTTTGGAAAATCAATTACCGATTAGATTTTAGAAGGTGTTTCTCTCAATGTAAGGCCAGCGAATGTGGTTTCAACCACGATGGTGCCCCAACCCATATAGCAGAGTAGTTAGAAGATATTTAGAAAGAATTTTATGGATAGGTGAAGGGGCAGAGAAGGTCCAGTAAGGTGGCCACCACCATATCCAGAATTAACAAAATTAGATTTATTTTTACGGGGATATGTGAAAAATTTAGTTTACCAAGAACCAACAACAACAAAAGCAAACATGATGGATCGGATTCGTGACGCATTTCGCACAATAATTGGCAAGAGAAATCATTTTTAACGCGATTACAAGTTTGTGTTAAACAAGAAGGGGCTATATCGAACACTTAATTAATTTTGTTTCGGTTATATGTTATTTAATTTTATTAAATTACTATATTGCTTTTGACAGGTAAAAGTCTAGAAAAGTTGTTTGCTATTTTGGGACACATTTTTGTCTACAATCTAATATTATTTTAGTTATTATAATCGTTCCACAGCCTACTTTTTATGAATAAATATCTAATTTGTGTGATGATTTCTAAAAATGTTGAATTATCTCAGAAAGTATATTAGATATACCCTACTCCTAACAAAAATGAAAGATCATAAAAAGTGCATATGATGAAATAAAAAAAATACAGTGTGTTCAACTTAAAATAACAAAGTAAAAGCCGTTTAAATATTACAAAAATTGATTACATCTGGAGACTACCCTGTATAATTTTACCATATAACATTCAATTCATAAAAAATACCTAAGCTTTCCTAAGCTGCACAACAAATTTTAGAGTTCAATTGTTAATGATAATGCCGGAAAAAAATGTTAAATGAACATATGCATTTCGAAAATTTTATGCAAAAAGTCAAATAACTTGGCAACCTTGCATTCGAAATTTGAAACGAACATATGTATTTGAAGCATTCACTACAACAAATCAGCATGCCCAAAAAGATGAGTATGATTTCATTTGAAAAAAAATTAAGTTGAGTACGGTCCTGGAAAATTTATACACCCCGTGAACGTGAAAATATTTTTAAAACGTGCACTTTTTGCCGTCATGTAGGATGTCACATTGAAAGATCTTTTATGAGAGATGTTAAAGTCAATATCGACCGATATCGAACTACTGACTCACCATGTATAATCGAACACCATGCAATACATTAACAGAAAATCAGATCTTTCGGAATTAATGACGAAATGTTTATTAAATCCCGTTCTGTCGGATTTATAAACCCTGATATGTGCACCATCCATTTTTTCAAAAGAAAATATTCACAGCAAAACTCTCTTGTCTATTAATGTTCGTTCGCTGAAATTATTTTCCAGGCAGCAACATTTCTTTTTTTTTTTCTAAAATGCTTCGTGTATTCAACAAGGTATCGGTTTCATTCCATGAAAATTTGATTACTGGATAGCAGTAGGTATTACCTGAAAGGAATTTTGTTCTGAATATTGCACAACTCTCATTTATTTTCATCTTCTGTATATGTGATTTAATTTACATTCATAAGTGGATAATTACGTATATAGAGTTTTTTTGGCAAAGATCTTTGATAAAAAATATTTATCAAAGAACTTTCATATAGTAATGGTTAACTTTTATAAAAGATGAACATCTTAAGTTTTGTAAAGTTCTTTGTCCAAAATCTTTCATCAGAGATCTTTGGAAAGAACTTTTATAATGCAATAACCATCTAATACAAGTAATGTTTATGAATATACCATCTCACAGGTAAACATTTATTTACGGGTCTTAATGTGATTAAGGTATGTTGTATAAATAATAATTAATTAATTTGAAATATGTACAATGTGTTTCAGACCACTGGTCCACTATTCTTATCTTGCGACTTGTTTCAGATGAACTAGTATGACAAAATAGTTAATAACAAAACTCACTTGAAGAATCATCTAAAAATATTTTTAACTTCCGGAAATAAAATTGTACATACCTGTCGAAGGAATCGGTAAATTATAGAGAGTGTTCATAAACTGATCGTGCATTTGGAAATTTTTAATCTTAGAATTTTTTATTTTCAAATATAACATTACATTTCAATTAGAACATATGATACAGGAATAAATCATTCACCAATAAATGTTAAAAATTGGTACGTCTGTTCCTACATAGGAGTTTTCAAGATATTTATCACTATTTCTTCGAATAGGAAAAATTGAGCGTACTTCTTGCAATGGGCAATAGAAATGACAAGTACGAAAATCATTACAGAAAGGTTACCTCACTATATCATTAAAATCTAATGTTCCCAATTATGGCTGATTGGTGTAATGGTCGATATGAAAATTGTAAAGGAAAGAATCATTTATGAAAGAAAAGAAATGTTCAATAATATAGAAGAAGCAGATAGGATGACATTACGTTGCATTAAAGAGCCTTTATTAAAAAGTGAGTAAAGTAGTCTTAAAAGATTTATTGAACTTTATGTACGAGATAACCAAATAATAAACTTCTTTAAATAATATAATATAAAAATAATGGGCCAAGTGATGTGAAGCATTCTGCATATAGCATGTGAAAATTATTTCTTGAGTATGAAATAAAAGTACATAATTTATTACGGAAAATATAAGGTAAACTCACAATGGATTTGAAAATTTACATGTAAATATGTAAACTACGTGCCAAAAAAATTGCAACACCCCGAAAGAGGTCAGTCACAATGCTGAAATCTTTACAAAACCACTGGCTGCATGTAAAAATTCGCTAATAATCATCTGTCAGAGCTTCATACAAGGAAAAGGAAGTAGAAATCTTCATCTGGCCTGCTCGCTCTCCAGATTTAAACCCGATCGAGGATTTGTGGGATATGATGGGAGCTATACATACAGCAATTACCACAAACACCAAACACCTTGCAGAAACTTCGTCGTCATCTACAGCAAGCCTGGAATGAGATCTCACAGATGCTATTAATCATCTCATTCAGAGCATGCCTTGCAGAGTTAGACAGCGCATAAACAATCGTGGGAATGTGACATTTTATTGATAAATTTTTGCTGATTATTGGTATTTTTTCCCAATTGTTATGATTTACTACTGAAAACCAGTAGTTATGATATACTACTTGAAACTTGCCAAAATTTCAGTTTTTTAACTCAACTCTTTCTAGGCGTTGCATTTTTTTTAGCACGCAGTTTATTTTAGTTATATTTCATTGTAAAATTATGATAGTTATCAAAAGAATACTGTGGAAGTATTGAAATTGAAACACAAAGAACATGTTTTCGATCCTGCAAAAAGTACGTATTGGCTGAAGTAAAATCATAATGATTGTCCTAGAAATTTTCTTGAATAATTTGAGTGGCTTAAGTAACAATCAATGGATTGTATATACTGCGAAAATAAAAGAAAACAAAAGAAGGGAGATTATTTCATTTTTTGATATTTTTTTTTTAGCTACTAAAGTAGATATGGTGAGAAAATTCAAATGCTGTTTACAGTCTTTTTGGTTCCTTGATATGTATTAGTAAAGTAATCGGATTGATCATATTCTTGTTTAAACTACATATACACATAAAACTTATAATTTTTTTGCGATTTCTTTAATAATCCATATGTCATAGCGTTATGTTCAATATAATATAATCAAACAATAATGGTAATAAAAAATACAAGACAACGGTAAGTAGAATAAAAGCTTTTACATATAAGGCAAAAGCGATGCATATCAAACATTGACCTATAATAATTTAAATCAAAAATAATTTTGGCATGATAATTTCTTTCCGAATATCTGAGCCATCTCGCTCAAAATCGAAAACAAAAAAAGGAATGAATGCATGAAATTAGCTCAGAGAATTATAGATGTATGAACCGGAATGATTGCTGATTGAAGCCTTCTTGCTCGATGCGGGCATTTTTATTTATTATTTTTTTTAAGTAAAGCCTTAATTCCCCCTTACCGTTGGCATCAATTGATCGGTGCTCCTGACACGAGTCACCTTATTTTTGTAGAGGATCTTCTTGACCCATCTCTCCATGGGTTGGTTCCACTTCATAAAACTGACGTAGGCCACATAGAAACAGAAGAGGATCAGGGCCTCGTACCAATGGATGTAATTGTCCCTAAAGAAGATGATCAGCGTTATAAGGCTGGCGGAATAGAAAAAACAGTCTCTGAACAGCGGCCACCAGGTCAGAGTCAGCACCGTTTTGCTGAACAGCGCGCACATACCGATCACGAAGAGGATATTGAACACCGCCGAACCGACGATGGTGCCGATGCCCACGTCGTCGAAAGACACAAACACTCCGATCACGCTCGTGAACAGTTCCGGAGCGGATCCTCCGGCCGCCATGAAGGTGGCACCGGCCACGTCGTCCTGGATGTCTAGCTTTTCAATGATGACATCCAGGGCCGGCACGAAAAACTCGTCGCAAACTATGGCCAACGCGACGAACATGTAGACGACCCCGAGGACGTGGAGCAGGATGGCGCCGTTCCGCCTCTGCTCGAGGGTGAAGAGATCCCTCGGGAACAGGGGATCCTTCTGGTGGAAGGTTTCGGTGTGATTGTACGACCGATTCGCATAGTCGTACTGATAATAATAGGTGGACGTCTCTGGTGTGTTGACGTCCGCTTCGGCTGATTCATCTTCGTCGAGGAGTTGGTGTTGCTGGTGTGCAGCACGGCCCAGGAGGGCTATCAGCGCGCAGAGGAGCGCGGCGCGGTTGGTCATGGTGCTGGCTGTTTCTGTTGTTGTTGTTGTCTCCTTGCCTGATGATCTACCGACGTCGGCTGTAAATAGACGGTCATTGCCGCAGCGAGGCCGGGCGCGGACTGAAGTTGTCGCTCGATATTGAGCCCGGACGCGCAGTCTGCGCTAGTGCGACCACCCATCCCCCCTTACGGTCTCGTATCCACCTCCTTTACTACCCCCCATCGAACGCGGACGCCCTTTTCTACATCAATCCCCCCCGTGGCGAGAGCGACGGCAGCGACGCCAGCGCGCAGTGGAAAAATCGAGAAGCACGTTCGCGAATTAGGGTGGGAATTACGAAAATTAACATCTCAATAAATGGGGGGTAGTCATATAAGATTTAGTTATTTTTCATTACTCTTGTCTAATCATTACTTTATAACAACTAAAGTAATGATTAGACAAGAGTTTAGATATTCGTTACTTTGAATTCGGTACTTCCATACTGCAGTCGAAAAAGTCACTATGTAATATGTAGTTACAATCATATTATGTACTATGCAGTTGTGACAAGTTGTAAGCTATGGATTGCATTTTGGGCGACTGGAAATGGGAAAGATTTCAGCTGATGTAGGCGTACAGTAAGGGTAAAAAGTAACCACGATACTTGTTAGTAAAGAAAAACATGACGTAACATAATTTTTGCGGAATATATTATAAATATCCGGCTCTGCTAAATAAAAGAAATGAAAATGAATAATTTAGGTATATTTTTTCAGCTGGCGGCAATAGATACCGTTATGTTATGTTTGTTTGCAGTTTTAAAATCAGCCAAAGAAGCATGTAGAACCTATCGAAGAAACAAACGGCATGGTAGACAAAGGAGATCAAAAATCAGATACAAATCAAAAATCAAAAAAGGGGTAAATATTTAAGCAATAAAGCGAACAAAAACTACCAATCTTATAAGCGGCAAAGAATAAAAGTAAAGGAGCTTGCATTTAAGCTAAAGAAAATACAATGGGCAAAATAGAAAAAGAGAGTAAATTTAATAAAATTATTCTTCAGAGCAGAACTGGAATAGATACATCCTAAAAGTAGCTTAGATACATACGACAGATAAGTATTTCGTAAAAAATACTTTAAAATACTTGTTACCAAGACACTTTCTTTCGAAGTACTTTAAGATGCAATATAGTTAGAAAAGTTACTTTAAACAGTATCTCAGATACTGAAACGGATATTAAACAATAGCTGAGATACTACAAAGTATCTTAGATATTTAAAAGTAACTCAGGTACTAAAAGATATCTTAGATATTAAAAAATATTTCAGATGTGAAAAGCACACAGCATAACTATTAAACAGAAAACAAAGATAAAAAATGCATTTTAATAAATTACACTAAATACCTACGAAAAATTAATGATATTAATAAATATCTTCAAGAATTAAAATTTGACAAAAGCTATCATCAATAAAATGATATAAAATAAGTTTGAGGAGTCATATATATACTATTAAAATTTTTGAGGATTAAATAAGTTTGAGAAAAGCCATTCACTTTTTTAAAAAAAATGAAGATATTTATTATATTGTTTTATTTACATACATTCATTTATTCAGTAAACAATTTGCCTCCACAATTTTGCAATTGGGAGAATATTCATGTAGACTAAGCACACACGTACTGCTGTGGTTAGACAACCCATTTTCGCTGAGTGTATTTTAAGTTTCATATTTTTGGTTGTTTTGATTTCTCCTTCCAGCTGATTTTCAATTTACCGAGAATTTTCACAATTTTATTTTGTTTTGAATAAGTTTAATTTAAGAGTTTATTATATAATTTGAATTCATATAGTGTTAAGTTTTTTTTATTATTCCAGTCATTAAATTTGTCTATTGTTCGCTTGTGCTGAGTAAAGCAGTCAAGCGTATAGTAAATAAGTCAATGCGTATTCTATTAAATATTGTGGTTGTAATGTTATACGATTTTGAGAGAGAGATTTTTGTAAGAAAAACAATTGAAGGATTTTGTTAAGGACTTCCTTGTTCGACTATTGACGTGAGCAGACGTTTTTTTAAATCTTTGTTGCCATTTTGTAATTCATTTTTTTTTTTTTTTTTTTGAGGGGAAAATCCTTTATGGACGCCACGCCTAGGTCTATGGCGTGGCAGTGTGAGACTCTCCTGACATGGCCTACTCACTAAAAACCCCCCTTTCTTCGTCGCGGCCTATCCGAAACTGCCTTTAAGCGTAACATCGGATAAGCAACCGCTTCCATGTACTATTGCCTCATCTTGTCCCTTTCGCGTGCCGACATAATCTTCCTAACTAGGGTTGCCACTGACCTCCAGTTTTTCTCGCTCTCCAACATCGTATCTATGATGGTGACAGTGTCCAGTGGTCTCCCAAGTTCGCCCACCAGACGGTCTCTATCCTCCTTCCATCTTGGGCACAACACTACTGCATGCTCGAGAGTATCTGGAGCGCCGCAATCCAGACAGCAGTCGTCCTCCACCAACTTGAACCTTTTCAGATAGCTACCGAAGTGTCCATGACCGGAAAGGAACTGGGTCACAAAGTAATCGTATTCGAAAAACCGCACCGAGCCCACGGAAGCAATATCCCGGATCAATGTCCTCGTCCAGGCCGCCCTGCTACCAAGTCCATCCCACTCCCGCTGCCATTTTTTCAAGTTACGCTCTCCTCCCTCTGTCTTGCGGATGCCGACAATCGGCCACCAAAGCTATACAGTCTCGCCTGTTCATCTGCCAAGATAGAGATCGGAGGTACACCGGCTATTACTTGTGTCGCCTCAGTGGAGATAGTTCTATATCCACTGATGCATCTTAGCAAGATCTTTCTTTGAGTTTTTTCCATGCTGTTCCGGTTCTTCTTGATATTCAAAGCGTTGATCCAAGATGGCACCGCGTAAAAGCATCTGAGACTGTGTAACGCCATATAGAAGTTTCCTCCGTCTGCAACTAGGTCCTCCCACGTTTGGCAATATCCTTGACAGTGCCGCGAGGGTGGTTTCGGCTTTGGCCCGCACCTGCCTGACGTGTGCTCCAAAGGTTAGCCTGTGGTCCAGCGTGACGCCCAAGTAGCGCAGCTCCTTCTTAGGGGTGATCCGCTGCCCCCTCACCTCGAAATGGATCCCTTCTTGCCTATACGGGCCCATGAGTATGGCTGCTTCCGTTTTATTGGGTGCCACCTGCAGCTCATTTGCCTCAACCCACTCCACGATTCGCTCTATGGACTCATTTGTTCTGAACATGAGGTCCCTTTCGTTATCCGCACCGACTATGAGGGCGAGGTCGTCGGCATAGGCGATCGTTTTGGCCCCATCGACTAAAGGCAAATCCAGGATGCGGTCGTACAAGACATTCCATAGAAGAGGGCCCAGCACTGATCCTTGCGGAACTCCAGCACTTACTTCCAGACTAACTGTTGGCGATACCATGACCTTTCGTGTCGTAAAATAATCTTCTATGGTAGTTATAAGATATCTCGATATATTTGGTCTATTCAATTCCATAATGATCTTACTCCATGATGCCGTGTTGAAGGCATTCTTGATGTCCAAGGCTATAACAGTCACCCATTTTTTCCCAGATTTTTGATTAACCGTAGCACTTCGTTTACGCATGCGTAGTCGACCGGCCGCTCGTAAAACCAAACTGCCTATTGACAGCCCACCGCGCGCAAGAAGCTCGTCTTCCAGTCTCTTTTTGACAAGACGTTCATAGACTTTCCCCAAAATGCTGATGAGGCATATAGGTCTGAGAGTCTCCTCTATTGATTTTGGCTTTGCAGCAAAACGACTCTGGCCACTTTCCATTCTGATAGGAAGCATTGCTGTAGCAGAAGTTGATTGAAAAAACTCAGCAACTTTACAGGAATTGTCTCAGCCAAGGCTTCCACTGCTTCGGTGGTTAGATGATCTGGACCTGTGATTTGCCCCTTCCATTTTACTTAGGGCCACCTTAAGTTCTTCCATCTGTAGAGGGGGCACGTTATCGCTCCTGCTGCTTCTCTCGAAGCTGGCATTCTGGATCGGAAATAGATCTCTTACAATGTGGATTTTTGTCCCAGGGTAGGGTTGTAAGGAAGCGGAGGACCGCCCAAGTGCCGCATGGCAATTTTATAACCATCCCCAGATGTCTTCTTCAAGTCCGAGAGTAGCTTGCCCAAAGCTCTCTTTTGCCTTCAAGATCATGTACTTGAGTTCCTTCCTTGCTTTCTTGTAGTCATTTTGTTAATCAAGGCTAACACTTCCTGTCCTTGTTTTCCGTTAACTTTTGTCCACCTGCGTCTAGACTATGACATTCCCTTCTCTACTTTCAATATCCGCGCTCCACCAATACGGCCTAGGACGTTCACTCCTAGAGACTGAAATAGTGCATTCTTGTTTTAAGTTTATTATCGTCGTATAGAAGCATGCTTGTCTATTTCCTCGCTGGATCACCAAAACGCTCTTCTCAACTTTTTGAACGAACTTCCGCTTGTCCAGAAATACCACAGACTACCCAATGGCCTTTTAATACTATCGTTGTTTCCTATCTCGAAGTAGATGTAATTATGATAGGTATGATACTCTCCAGTGAGGACTGTCCAATTATGAATTGCTCTCGTTCATGTTGTCTGAAGCCCAGTTAATATCAATGTATGACTTACTGGTCCCTCTTTCAAAAGTTGGAGTGCTACCGATGTTAATAACGTTTAGACCAAGCTCCGCGGCCCAATCTGCGAGGTACTCTCCTCTAGTGTCGGTTTTGGCGAACCCCACATGGAACTCTTAGCGTTGAAATCACCAGCTCAATCACATCAAGGTTTTTGCTTTGATGTCCGTTAGTATCTCTTCAGTAAATGTCATAAATCGGTGATAGGGATATGGGAGAACAGTGAAACACCCATATAGCCGCCAGCCTTTCCAGCTAATGCAGACGTAGCCGTTCGCCCCTGGAGTGTTCTAGTATACCCAGGTTTTTATTCTAATGTACATGGCAACATTTTTTTTATTGTCCATCGTATGAAGCTTTCTTTCCGAGATTGATTATGTTGGGTTCGCTGATAATCATGATGTCGATGTTCTTTTCGCATGCGAACGCATACGCAAGGTCGTGCGCTGTCCTACCTCTTCCAAATTGACTTGCACGGATTTCATTTTTTTATTTTTCCCTTTCTTTAAGGTTCTACTGTCTTTTTCTTTGTTTAGGCCGTCTTCCTCCTCCCTTATTAGCTCACGAATTTCGGACATCTAGTGGTGTCTGCTCGGTGCTCCTCTGAATTACACATGGGACAAAAGTGGGTTCCCGTGTAATTCATTTTGAATTTGTAATATTGAATTGTCTTTTATTTAGTCAATCAAGGAATTCTTATCGTAATAATTGTTAATGTATTGACGTGTACACGTAGTAGATATAAGATTAATTATTATTTTTTGTTTAGGAAGATTTAGCTTAATTTTTTTCTCTCATTATATTTTAAAGAGTTAATTTTTCCATTATTCAATTTTGCTGCATCATGTTTATTTTTCTTTCACCTCGTTTTGGGTGAGTAGAAATTCTATTCTTTCTTTTAGCTTTTTCATTTTTGCAAATTTCTTGCAGTTGTCCACGCTTTGATTTTAATTTCTGAAACTACGTGGATAGAAATTCAAAGGTTGTGTATTTTGGATAATCTTCCTGAACAAACAAAATTTTTGCTTTGCATAGGAAATAGCATTGTCCTATTTAATTTAGAGTCAAGTGCAGTTTTTATTTTAGGCCAGAACCTTCAGTTTCAAGGTTTTCTTTTCTGCACATCTGTAATTTAACCCATTTTGTAAAATAAATTGATTGTTAATTAGCTTCATTGGGTTGAAAATTCTATTTATTTTATTTTAAAACCTTTTCAATATTTCAGGTAATTAAGAAAGTGTGATTTCATTCACTCACAATTTACTTTTCGTGGTTAGATTCAAGTTTTAATTCCCGAGGGTAACTCTGAGATTAATAGTTCTTTTGCGTTCTTTAAAATCTTATCCGTTGAGCTAGCTAATTTAATTTTTCTTTTTCATTTTAAAATTCATTTAGCATTTTAGCATTTAATTCAATCAGTACATAGCAGTACGTTTACATCGCGATTATATTTTTACATATAAGTAATTAGTTACTTGTCACCAACTGGTCTAAGTTACTTGTGGAAGTTAATATTCATCGGCATTAAATAAATTTCTAGAATTTTACATAACTACAGTAAAGAACCTAACAAAGCATGAACTAAAACTGAGCCTCATATCTCAAATAACCCCTTTTGTTTCCCATATAAACTCATTTTATAACGAGATAACTAACCATTCATAAAGTATCTGTTATATAAAAAGTACCTTAGATACTTTTAAGTATCTTTTTACACAAGATACTTCCAGCCAGAGCTGGAATAAATACGTCCTAAAAATATCTTCTCTACTTATGACAGATACTTCGTTAAAAAAAAATAAGATACTATATACCAAGATACTTTCTTTTCGAAGTACTTTAAGATACAAGTTACACAGAAAAGTAACTTAAAACAGTACCTCAGATACTAAAAAGTATATCCTTGACTTTACAAAGTTAAAAATTAAAAAGTATCTCAGATGTAAACAGCATATAGCATAACTATTAAACTGGAAACAAAGCAAAAAAATGCATTTTTTTATGGGGTGGTAAAGCCTAAGCCTCAGCTTTTCAGGCCCTCGCAGAACCAAATCTCCCTCCTAATCAACATTAGGACCCCGGAAAAAAAATCGATTATCGTAACTGATCAAAGTGAGATTTGAATTAAATGTATTTTAATAAATTACACTAAATACCTACGAAAAATGAATAATATTGATAAAAATTTTCAAGAACTGAAATTGGACAAAAGATATAGGTCAGGCGCGGGTGGTGCATGCGTCATCGAGGAGGCTATGCTGTAGATCGAATATTTCTTCGTATAACCTACCTTCGTAACATAGTATCATCCACACAATATAATACTCGACAAACTTCGATCATGTCTCAGCCTCCTCAATGAGTCAAGCACCGGCCGCCACTGCTATAGGTAATCAATGAACTGATATAAATTAAGTTTGAGGAAATCCATTCACTAGATTAAAAGTGAAGATATTTATTATATTGTTTTATTTACATACATTTATTTAATAAACATTTTACCTCCACAATTATACAATTGGAAAAATATTCATGTAGACTAAACAGGCTCGCATGCTTATCATCGTAATTATATTTTTACACATAAGTAATTAACCACTTATCAGCAACTGGCCTAAGCTACTTGTGGAGGTTAATATTAATTGGCTTCAAATAAATTCCTAGAATTTTACATAACTACTCTAAAAAACCTAACAAAGTATGAACTAAATGTCTATGCCCTAATAACAAAAAGTATCTTAGATCACAGTATCTGAAATACTTTAATATCTTAAATACATTTGTATTTAGTATGGTTGCCCAAAGATACTTTTCCATATTAAAAAAAATATCTTAATGCAAAATCGTACTTAGGAAATTTTAAGTATTTTTTCACACAAGATGCTGTCAGCTCTGCTTAAGAGTTCTGAAAAATCTCAGAAAGGCACCAGATGCTGATAATATCACGACGGAAATGATTAAAGCCATGGGAGAACAAGGAACCAACGTACTACTCAATACATTCAAAAGAATTTGGACAAATGAGGAATTACCTATAGAATGTCAAGTAGGTCTGATATTACCAATATTAAAAATGTGATAGAAATGACTGTAACAACTATAGGAGTATAAAGTTACTAAGTGCGATGGTAAAACTGCTGAAAAGATAACAGAAAAACGACTAATAGGTCAAATCGGACCAACACTGTCAGAAACACAGTGCGGATTTAGGAACATGCATAACAAGATCATGTGTTTACAATAATAACCAATACACAAGAAGGGTAAAAATCAGAATTTGAAAACTATAGACCTATTTCTATAGTGTCAAATATCTCTAAAATATTTGAAAAAAATGTTTATAGGCGAATAGAAAAATTTATTGAAAAACATAATATTTTTAACCCCTTACAGAATGGTTATATTAGAAACAATCACGACACGAGCGATGTTTCAATTACTGGGGAGATTATAACAGGACTAGAAGCGGGTGAACAGACGGCGTGTATCTTTATGGATTTATCTAAGGCGTTTGATCGAGTAAATCATCGAGTGTTCCTTGAAAAACTGGAAATTATGGGTTTCCGTGGATATGCTCTTCGGTGGATCGAATCGTATTTAACAAATAGACGCCAATGTGTAGTAGGTTATGATGAGAGAGGACGTGAAGTTAGGTCTGACTGGATGGTTGTTCCTGACGGCGTGCCGCAAGGGTCGATTTTGGGGCCTTTGCTTTTCTTATTATATGTTAATGATCTGCCCAATATAACTTCGGATCTAATCCCAATGTTCGCAGATGATACTACTACGATCACGAGAGCAAAAGAAAATGCTAATTTAATTAAGACACTGGAAAATAATTTAATGGTGCTGCAAGATTGGTTTATACACCATAACTTAGAATTAAACATGAACAAAACTAAATTAATAATGTTCAACAAGAACTCAGAACATATTAGTGTCAAGCATAATGGTACAACTCTTACCTGTTCCGATGAGACGCTGTTCTTAGGATGGAAGCTTGACTCCGATCTATCTTGGCGTTCCCACGTTGAGCATATATCGGGAAAATTGAGCAGTGCTTGTTATGCGCTGATAGTTATTGCACAAAATGTGAGCATTGAATCAGCTCTTTCAGTATATTATGCGAATGTCTACTCTCAATTGAGATATGGGATTGTCTTCTGGGGAGATTCCATCGACGTGGGGAAGAGTCTTCATCCTACAGAAAGCGTCTCTAAGATCAATTTTCGGCATACGAAGGCGTGACACGTGTAAAGACATTTTTAGAGAATTTAGTGTACTTACCGTTCCGGCTATTTATATACTTGAATGCGCATTTCTTTATAATTATAATGATTTTTTAAAAAAAATTTGAAATAGCACATAATCATGGCACCAGAAATACATTAAATGGTTTCTTCGCGCCACCTTATACGCGCTTGACTAAATTACAGGAAACCGCATTATTTCAATGCATACGTAATTATAACCATTTGCCAAATTTTTTAAAAATCCTGCCTTTCAACACCTTCAAAAAGAAATTAAGGAAAACTCTTAAATCAAATATTTTATATGAAATTTAAGACTATTTTCCACTAGAAATACTTTAGCAAACACTCAAGTTTTTTATCACTATATTTTGCAGTGATATATCATTTCGTTGCATTGTATAAAATATACGCAACATGTATAATAAAAATGCATTAATTTTCATAATGTCTCTTATAAACACATAAACACCATTGAAATACTAATAGTTCGATCTCATATGAAGCTTTTAGAAAGTTTTTAAATAGTTCATAGTTAATGACAGAGAGGTATTGTTTTACGACCTTTTTTTCTGGTGTAGATACTTAAATTAAATGAGAAGTTATATGGGTAATCGACATAAAATTTAACATACTATTTATACTATCCGATTATTTAATAATTCAGAAAGTGAGATTTCCATCTTAAATTTTCATTCAATTATTCTTCCACTTATTAAGTATGAGAATATACTAATTTCTCCGTATAATACTTTAGGTTGACCAGTAGCACTGAAGATCCTTGGTAAGGTGAAACATATGTATGCTAATATCAACCGAGTGTTACACACGTCTTTAATGTGACCTAATGTTTTTAATAGCCTATGGATTCACAGTTTATTTTTGTTACGTTTTTTTATTGCCAAGTTTAATTAGACTAAATAATAGAAATAATTTATAAAACCAAATAGACATGTATTATTAAGGTATTCCAATATCTAAAATGTAAAAGAAAAAAAACCAATACCTAACTCATTAACATTGTTGCTACATGATAATTTTTTTATTGGAGAGGATTAGCCCGCCTTAGGAAATTGTTTGCCCCTTCTGGAAGTTGATTGGGGCTACGGCCCTGGGTCTATACTGTCTAATATAACAAAAAGCCAAGTTAGCACCTTAAACCAAACTAAAGAAAACCAAAGAAAAAAATTAACTTTGAACTGAATGAACGGAATTAATCCTTGTTTTTTTTCTTATAGAATGCCTATAATCAGTGTTTACTTACGTAATTTTTTTGAACGTGATAGCTTAAGTCGTTCCTGCGAAAAAAAATATTGAATTTTTCCACCCTTGTGCTAATATCTCGGATAAGGTGGCATCGATTGAGCTAATGTTTGGTATTTACTGTATATATGACAGCAGTACTCATTTGCTTTAATTTCAGCCCAATAACTTTAGGGGTACTTTTCAATGACTTATCAGAGCTTTGCAGTGACAAACTATTATTGATTGCCCAAATAAAGTACCGAATTTCTAGGAATACAAGTCGAGAAATTACCAGTTTTTACTCGAAAACGTGCCAGAAGGAGGGTATAGGTCAGAAAATAAAAAAAATGCAGGCGAGTTTCTCCTTCTTAAAGCACAGAGGGACCACACCCAAAAAAAAATTAAAAGTAAACAACCTTCTTTCACATTTCCTTCACTAACTAATAATAGCACTATTAGAGATAGACAAGTCATTAGTTCCCTGCTATTGTAGAATGACGCAACATAGATAAAAATACAAGCAGGTCTCCTCCTATTCCTATGAGGTAAAAAGATATATATTTTTTTTTAGAAATGAAACAATACAAATATTATTGTGAATAAACTACAATGCTAACACATGTATAAAATGAAACTTTACAAATGTATGGGTAAACCGTACATAATCTGTGACCAATGCAAATGCGTGTAACTTTTCGCCATTTTCCATTCTATAAACTTCCTATCGCCCTCAAAGCTGAATCCTCCGTTCCACACGTTCTCACTTTGCTTCAACCAACACCGCTCCAGAACGTTACCGTGAAGTTCCGAAAGATGCTGTGCTTGCTTCAAGTACTTTTTCGACTGAGCTTTCTTATCCATTATCCTGTAATAGTAGGCCTTCAAATGTAAGTAGCGTGGCTTGAATACTTTCCACTTACTACAATTCGTTTTGCATTCCTCCAGGTATCCTTTAATTTTCTTCTTTTCATCGTCTAAGATGTGCTTCTTAACCACCTCGCTCCTGATATAAGAAACCAGTAACGTTTCAGTGTACTTCAATATATTTTTAACGGACTGCGTAGTATCGCATGTAAATTTTATATCTTGTAAAATTTTTTCCACCGTATGATCTCGCCCCAGCGATTATTTCGCAAATTATAAGCGTATAAGTTTACCAGTAATGATTCTTCGATCGGTGTGAATCTCTTGTGCACTGATATACTGAAATAATTGTGACAGTAAGTTGCAATATTGTCTATTGGTTCCAAGTAGAAGCTCGTTTCTAAGATTAGTTCCAAGCAATAAGCGAAATAAGCAGATAAAGCGAATTCATCGACGCATCTTCCGATATTGTACATTATTCGAGCCACTTCAACTGAGTCCTCGATTCTCTTAACGTATTGCAAAGCCGTAGACAAGATGGATATCACTTCTACTTGTATTCTACAAGCGTGTATGCTATTATTCAAATCCACTGCCCTATATCCTAACCTGATGGCGATTTCGAGTCTGGGCGCTCACAAACCTCGAACGGAAAATAGAATATATCAACTTACTTATAGAGAATAAGTCATATATGACGTTACTGTTAGATTTCCTAACAATATGCTGGCTGACGCTTTTCTCCAATCTGTCGCAAGCCTTATCGTCACCGGTGAAACTATAAATATTGATAGAGTTCGAATATATGTCGCATAGAACACTAATCGTGGCCAAATGATTGTTCAGAAACGAGACGCACTGATTCGATGCGACTTTAGCCATTTCCCAGTCACCTTCATGCGCGAATACGCTACTTACTAAATTCAAGCACGCGCCGAAGTCGTTTTGTATCATGGAATTCTTCATTTTCACTTTATCGCCTTCGTAACCGATTTTGGACGATTGAAAG
The DNA here is from genome assembly GCA_004143645.1 of Protaetia brevitarsis. Classification (NCBI taxonomy): domain Eukaryota; kingdom Metazoa; phylum Arthropoda; class Insecta; order Coleoptera; family Scarabaeidae; genus Protaetia; species Protaetia brevitarsis. Next base: position 2,714,283 of record RXPK01000225.1, on the reverse strand, counting down.
AACTTGTATCCGGGAATTCGAAGGTACGATTGTGATTTCGTACTGTTTCAAGCTGATTAGTAGATGTTTCTTCGCCCTAGACCCGTCGCCTAAGCTCAAGTAGGCTTGTGCTATAAGTAAGTTAATTTTTCCAATGTGCACTTCGCGAAAACTACTGTCTAATTTAGCCTCTCCATGGCACATATCGTGGGCGGATTTTAGTATTAAAATTGCCTCTTCAAATTCGTTCATCAGCATCATAATGAAGCCGCGTTGCATGGTGAAATATATCGTCTTCTCCGTATGATGAGCTTTCGTACTGTGATAAATTAAATCGGTATAAACTTGCACCAGTAAATCCAAACATGAGCATATCGTTGAGTCCCAAATCTTTCTCTTCCCATCCACGAAATTCTGCGTATCCCAAACATTGTCACCACTCTGCAACTTCTTGTCCTTGATTTCTTCGGCGACAGCATCAGATTTATGCTTAAGGGTCTTATTGCAAAGAAAACTGACTTCTCTGAATTTGGGAATGACGACAATCGGTGCCGAATTATTGTGCAAGCAATTCATGCATGAATGGTTCTGGTTTTCCAGCACTTCCGTGACCTTTAAATGCAAATTAGCTTTTTCCTCCTCGCTCAGCAAAGCGTAAGCCTGATTCTTCAATAGTCGATTTTTAAAATGAAGGATCCGGCAGAATGCATAATTCGGCAGGTTCGCCATTGCTCTATCCTGACTGAATTCCTCTTCGTTTATGGAGCAATAACAAAACGGAACGGTGAAACTCAAACCTTCTGGTGTTAAATATTTGGTACCACATTCGAAGATACCTTCGTCGAAAAATAACTTAATCGCGTTAGCAAACTCGAATTCAGTGGAATATTTGAACACCAACTTCAAAAGTAATCTGCTATAAATATCTCCCAACGCCGAACAAGTTTTTATCAGCCTTAACTCGAAGGCTGGCAATTTACTCATGGTGTCTAAAGATAGACTTTCGACTGTGATTTTGCTATACAAAGAGAAATCGTTACCCACTGACCCAATGAGAATGTTTTTATTTTCTCTTTCGCTCCAATTTTTACGTCTTGTGTCAGGTAATATCTCGATCTCAACTGGAATTTGTCAGCTACGCATTCGATTCGAAGAATTTCGTCGTTTATTAATCTCATTAGCACCGCCTCTATCAACCCCGGATTTACATCGCATTTTCTACGCAATTGGTCAACCAATTTGGCCGAAACTCCTGAAACGTCCAAGAGATTGCAGACTAATTTCGGAAGGTGCTCTTCGCATAGAGGTCCAAGCTCGAATAGTTTGATGTGATTGTTTATTGAAATTCGAAACCTCACATCCCAAAACTCTTCATCGAAGTGGCCGGTGCAGATAAGTCTGATAAAACCTTCCCCGATTACAGTCTCCAATATATCCAAACTATGTTGATCTATGTACTGGATATTGTCTATAATTATAACTGCGAAACCCAACTCGCAATTCCTCGTAATCTCCCTAAAAATATTCAAAATCCGAAACTTTCTTTGCACTGGAACGTAGCTGTCCTTACAATGCAAAGTATTCTGCAAAATCTCGCTGAAATCCCACAGATCAGAAGGTAGGTTTTGTACAAAGATAAATTCATCGCTATCTATGGTACTTTTCAAATTATATAACTGTTTATAAAGGTTTGAAACGCAAAAATAAGGCCTCTGCGTACATTTGGACAATTCCAGTGAAGCAATGACGTATCCGTCTTTGTATAAATTGCAGAAATTATACTGCAATAACCTAGACTTTCCTATCCTGTCCTCACCATGGAAACAAACTCCGTAATAATTTATCATATCCGGGTGGTTTACGATAGTTAGAACTAAATCGCATTCTTCTTCTCTGTTAATTAAGACGATGCCATCACTAATTGGGGATGTGTCGAATAGGCCTTTATATTCAAAAACTGCGCTATCCTCCAGCTTAGATTCAGAAGATGGTAAAAGGGTGAAGTACTGCGTCGATAGTTTTGAATTTCTGTATGTCTTGTAGTCGCAAACTATTTTGCCAGGAAATGTGCACATAAGTTTGGCCGCTCTAGTCACTACTTTTCCAACAATTACGAATTCCTTGCGCATCGGGTGGCCAATAATTCCAGAGTAAACGTATCCATTGGCGATACCTACGTTAACAGAGAAAAAA